>OY747704.1:27550000-27947500 GCA_963556495.2 Valencia hispanica
CTGGGGCAAGCTAAACTTAATGGATTAGGATAGATTTATGTACAAGTTAAGTGGGTAGAAAAGTTTTTTAAGGAGAAACTCTGTGAATACCTTTTTTTATGGAAAAAAGTTTAACTGTTCTTTAAATAAACAGAAGCATTGGATTATTCATGGTGCCAAAGGTTTGCACTTGCAGGTATGAATTTGTTTCCTATTTTCTAGCCTCTGGGTTACAAGAGTTGAGAGGTTTTGCTGCAATTATGCTAATCTCCATGCCAGTCATGTTTTTGGTTCATAAATTAGCAGGAATAACTTTTCAGCTGCAGCCTGTTCTCTTAGATTAAATTGGTCTTTGCTCAAACGTAGTTAGAAACTCAACATATTTCTTTCTTGCTTTAAATAAAAAAGTTGTAACAGCACAACAATAAAGCAATATATCACTGTTTCCATTTGGATGATGCACTAAAGAGCCAGGGATTTTGTTCACAGATCTAAAAGTGTCCCAGCGCTATGGGGTTGCCTCAGATTGAGGTTGAACACTTTGCCTCAGGGCTCTCCCTGCTTTTATATTGGTGTGCTGGCGAGCTGTGTGGTGAATGCAGGACATTTTCAGGACCTTCTCCACTTTGTATTCATAAGCCAAAGGCCCACCCACTGCTCACAGTCTGTTGCCACAATGCTGCATTTACAGGAAGAAATGAATGTCTGCATGAAGGGTCTAAGGACCAGCAAACATTCAAAATAGTGACCACAAGCAAACAACCAAACCGACAGATTCTAAACATCAACAACCTTTGTGAGAGACAGTGAGTGTGTGTCTGTGGATCAATCTGGAAAGATGAGTATGGCTAGAAGCTATCAGTCATGTTGTTTGAGCTTGCTGTACATTTGTTCTCTGATTCTTCAAAGCATCGCCCACTCATGACTCTGGAAACAGCATAACTCCTCTTTATGCAGTGCTTCTCACAGTAAAGTCAGTAAATGCAACTTAATTATCGCTTTTATGTTTTCCTTCTGGTTCTAAAACTGAAAAGTGCAAACACATAGATGTGAAGCAGAATATAACTTTACCTTGTAACGATGAGTGTATATGAGAAAAGAAACAAACAAAAAAAAATTAACTAAATGCTGTTACTGCTGGAAAGAAACAGCTATTGCTGTAGAACTTGCAACAATATTCTTATCCCCTTAACTTTTTCAGATTTTGTCACGTTAAAACCACAAATGTCCGTGTATTTTTTTAGGGGATTTATGTGATATAGCAACTCAGAGTAACACCTGTGAATTGAAAAAAAAATCATGGTATTACCATTTACATATATAAATAGGCAAAAGTGTGGTGTACATTTGTATTCAGCCCCCTTCATTCTAATTCCCCTAAATAAAATTAATGGAACCCAATTGGCTTCACAAGTTGTCTAATTAGTAAATAGAATTCCCATGTGTGTTAGGTAATCTCATTATAAATCTATCTGCTCTGTGAATGCATCAGAAATTTGTTAGAGTGAAGAAACAACATCATATAAACCAACAAACACAGCAGAGCGGTCAGTGACACACTTGTGGAGAAGTTTAAAGCCTGATTAGGTTGCAAAGCTGGTTCCTAAAGTTGGACATCTCACTGAACATTGTTTAACCCATCATCCAAAAATTTAAAGAGAAACCTACCAAGATATGTCTGTCTATGTAAACCAACAAGCCAGAAAAGGAGACAATTAATCAAAGAATCACTGTCCCATTTGCAGTTTGCCTCAATCCACCCAGGGAACACGGCAAACATGTGGAAAACAGAGCTCTGGTCAAATGAGAATAAGATGTTTTTGCCAACATGAAAAGCATATGTGCAAAAACTAACAATGCACATCACCCTGAATACACCCTACCCACAATGACACTGGAGATGGCAGCATCAGTCTGTGAGAATGCTTTTCTTCAGCTGGACTAAGAACCTGGTCAAAGTTTATGGGAGGATGAATGCAGCTACTGTTCAGCACAAAATTATTTATTTCTCTTGAAGTCTTTTTTTTTCATTCAACCAATAAGATATACAATGAATATACAGGAATCTCTCCTAAAATAAAATAAGGCACAGAGAGTGTCAATTGATCACACTTCAAATATGTTAACATTATTTCCAGTCAGAAGAAACATGGTGAAATGAAAAGACTATTTTAAACCTAAATCTAAATATGCCAGGGTGGTGAATGATTTTGAGCTCATCCTGGAATAAAAATGTTACAGTCTCTAAAAGAAATGGATATAGGTTTACCTTCCAGCAAGACAATGACTCCAAACATAAATCCAGAGAATCAAATGAGTAATTAAATCAAAGGATATCCATGTACTAGAATGGCTCAGTCAAAGTCCAATACTAAATCTAACAGAACTAGAAAAGTACTTGGTGAGCGCAGAACTCTGCCAAGGGAGCTCAGCCCCCCCCCCAATGCTGTGATCTAATTCTACCTTTTTTTAGATTCTTTGACAATGAAAACAAACCTTTAGCAGTTGGATTTCCACTAACTTCACAATTAGATAATTAAAATCACTTTTTTTCGGTAATGGCGGTTTTCCAATCACCCCCAAACTCTAATGTCTTGTTTCTGGTCCCATTGCAGACATGTCCTGAAAATGTTATCAAAATTCTCCTATAACTTTTTGAGTTATGTTGCTAAGTAACAAACAGACCCTGGCAAAAACATAACCTCCTCGGCGGAGGAAAAAAATTGGGACAATTTTCTCTAGGCTTACAAAGCTCCAAAAGACTTGCAGCTGTAATTACCATGAAAGTTCTACAACATACACATAAAAAAGCATGTAAAAAACCTGAAATCTTTTTCTGTTAGAATCATCCACTTTTTGTGTTTTTTTCTGTAAAATTCCTATAGAAAACTGTACATTTCAGACATGAAAATGGATTAGGGTTTTAATCAACTTTAAATACTATCCATTATCTATACCAGTCTATCCTATGCAGGGTTGCGGGGGGCTGGTGCCTATCTCCAGCATTCATCGGGCGAGAGGCGGGATACACCCTGGACAGGTCAGCAGTCCATCGCAGGGCAACACAGACACACAACCATGCACACACACACACACACACACACATACCTAAGGGCAATATAGACAGATCAATTAACCTAACAGTCATGTTTTTGGACTGTGGGGAAAAAGCTGGAGAACCCAGAGGGAACCCATTCAGAGGAAAAATATGCAAACTTCATGCAGAAATACCAGATTCGAACCCGGGCCTTCTTGATGCAAGGCAACAGTCCTACCCACTTCACGACTTTGCAGCCCACTTTATCTTTAAATACAGTTATAGACAGTCTTCTGAACGCCCTAGGCTGATAGGAGCCTTTATGTGTGTGCATGTGGGTGTGTGTGGGTGTTTTGTTCAAGTCATTTGTTGTAAGCAAAGAGTCCTTTTTACAATATGTTTTGAACTTAGACCAGATTGATGCCTGTGGGCTAAAGTTAGACTCATTAGGTTTATGAGATCATAAATTAATGTTCACAAATTATTCTAGAGTTTTGAATTGTACATCAAAACTTGCTCCTTTGTGAAATAAATCCCCCAGGGAAATTCATGTTTAGTCATTTGAAATAGATGTTTTAGAATCATACATTAACAGTTTATTATCCTAATGTGGTCAGAATTTATAATCATAATTTCAGATTCTTACAGTGTGGGATAAACTCAGTGTTGAGTATTAAGTTTATTTGCTGTGTTTGTATCTGAAAATAAAATGTTTTTATGTGTCCTAATTGTAGCAAAACACTTCAGTTTCTTTGTGTAACTTTACTATTTCTTCTATTCTTTAAAAATATTTTGCCCACTCTCTCTCTAACACACACTCTCTCAGAAATTGCTTTTTCAGGCAGATTTTGCTGACATGCTGAAAAACCTTGTTTTGTTATTTCAAACAATGTATTAATTTATTGACAGAAGCAAATTTGTACCATAATTCAAATTAAACACATTAGGAATGGTTTTCCATTTTCACAATACAACTGCAATTTTGCAGAAATTCTCCAAACTGCTTTTTTTTAATTTTCTTATGCAAAATTGCTCATTCTGTGACCTAATGAAAATGACAAAACTTAGCTTTAGCATTTTACTACAAAAGTGTTTCAGAATTCAAATGGAGTTGGCAATCCCAAACTGTGCAGCAGGGTGTTAGTGTTGCTGTTGGCTGGCGTGTTTTTGTGTTAACTGGTGTTGGTGTTGGCTACAAGAGATGTTATTGAGTTGAAGACACTGCTTCGCTTCCCTCGCCGATGCTGTTCTCGCAACATAGCAATAAAGTATAAGCAGACTGGACATCTGACTGCATAAATGTGTGTTAAAAATGTTTCTTCCAGGAATGAATCAGTGACATTTGTGTTGTATTACATCAGCGGCAGCAGCTCGGAACTGAACGCAAGGAGCAATCCTGGGGCTACTATGGCTCTAACTTCTTCCAAATTTGATAGTTTTCTACATTTCCCCCTGGTGTAATGTTTCCTTTGAAATTCTCTTAATAAATAAATGCAGCAAAAAGGGATTGGATGGTATTTTATGTATTTATCGTGTTACACAGTTTGTTCTATCCCTATCACACTATTGCATATCTTATTTGCATTTCTGTTTACTATTCGGCTTTAGAAAAAGAATACTACAGCATCACCTTTTTTGCCGATCTGCTAACATAACATATGTGATTTGATCGCCAGCGAAACCAAGCAGCCAGACCAAAATTATTTATTAAAAATTCCTCTGCAGTGGTATTGCATCTCAAAGTTACAATATGTAGCACACATATAGCCCTACTGCTATGGAATTTATGTAAATCCTAAGCAAATATCACTGATATGACCCAATTTAAATGTAATTTACTCTCAAGATACATTATGCAGATTCTATGTCTGCACTGATGAAGATTTGCTAATTTATGCATTTTGCAAACTTGAAGGGATTAACAAGGCAGGGCAATCTGAATAATTTTGGTAATAATTACCAGGTTTATGGATCAGAACTTAATGTTTTACAAAATCTGCTTAATTTTCTAACATTTGGACAAAATACATTTTCAGATACAACATATGTGGCGAGATATGAAACCACACACAACTACACAACACTGCTACCCCCTTTTTACTACTTTCTAGTTGGGTTCGTAGTTAACTACTCTTAACAAGTTGGGTTTTGACCAGCAGATGTGCTTGATAATTCTTGACAGACTTCAGTAACTCAGTGGTTTCAAAATGTGAAGGCAAGCTAATTGTTTTTCAGCACATTTGTGGTGTTTGCATGAATAATTTTTAGCATATTACTAATCTGGCATAATTTGTGGTATCAGGGTAGTTTGGCTTGTAGCAGCACTTGTATCTTGTAGCACTTGGTAGAGTATGGGAATAAATATAGTGCACAAATCTAAACTGCTTAATTGTTGCAACCCAGCAAAGATCCAAATTCTTGTTTTATTTACAGTAAAAGATGCCATTTGAATGCCTTGTGCTGTAAAGATAATGTTTAATGGAAAGAATCTCAGTTCTTGTTTTTCAGAGCTTTGTTTAAAGTCAAGTCAGCTAATCTGTGAAGCTGTATTGTCTCAAAGGGCCTCTGTGCAAATGAAATAAGCACATGGGTGGAAACTGTCTTGGAACAATAGAGCAGCATTCCTCAACAACTGGTCAAATAGATTCCATTACTGTGTACCCGTATCAAGAAATCACCAGTGTGTTGACTCCTGTGGTGATCTTAGAGATAAGACACAAAGAGCAAATCCATTGGGACACAGATCTACAAGCTCCTTTTGGGCGGGTTTCTGCTTCTTTTTGTTGTGAAGCTGGATGTACGGAAAAAATGTTCAGTGGGAAAGCTTCACTCATAATTTTGGAGCATTGTAAACCATAATATTGTAACACAACAATTGTATGTTATTAATATTTTCTTTTGCCAATGTGGAGTGATTGTGTGATTTCAGGATACGTGTAGGTTCTACTTTATGATGACATGCAAGGAGGGAAACTCAGTTAAATACTGGTGTTGAAAATGTTTCCAAAAATAACTATTTTTCTGTTATCCTGCTGCCGTTTTTCCATTCCTGAAGTTGCAAATCCTATCTGTTGTATAGTTGTAGCTGTATAGGTATACCTTTATAATTTCTATTTTGTCCTCACTAAGCAGTCTTGTTTACGAAAAACTGCTGCTGAAACATACTGTGAGTAATATGACCTTTCCTTGTTAGCAAGGTGGTGTTTTGCCAGCAGAGTTGTGGGAGGTGGATTTTTTTTTACGGTATTCGGCTTAAAACAAAATATGCCACCTTTTGGAATTTACAACTGTAAAAAAAATTCTTTTTCTAAAAATTGATTTGTAAAATGCTTCATGGGAATGTTTTTCACATCATTTTTTGGCCTCGTGAAAATTAGAATATGTAATGAGTTGACAAGACTTTGACCAAAATGTACTTAGAATTTTGAAAAAACAAGAAAAATTTTAAAAGTCTCCAAAATCTCTAAAAGTGCAAAAGTAAAAACTTCACAAAGGGCAAAATGAACAATTATAACAAAAAGACGGAGAAATAACACAATGTGATATAAAACGATTAATGGTTATAAAACACAACAGACTTGAAACTAAGTTTGTTGCCATCTATTTTCAGAGGTATCCAAAAGCACTTGTTCTTAGTTCACTGTAGTCTGCTTTACTATTTATATAGGAAGTTTTTGAAAGATTCTTCACCACATTTCCCTTTTGATTAGTTGTTGTTTTGAAGCAAAAAAATAGGCTTAAACAACTGTTTCTGATTATTAGCTCAACATAACCACTATTTAGCTTGGTGCCAGGTTCTTCTTTGGAGAGCCTGGGATATAGAAGATATTGACTTGCTAAAGTTGGGTTTATTTCCTTTTTTTCCTTTTGAGCCAACCATACTCATTCGCCTGCTATATATTTGATGTGAAGGAGTTGTAGGGAACGAGCTGTTACCATGGCCTAATTGTGTAAGGTCTTCCTCTGTCATTTTAGCTGTACTGCTACCTTTTGACCCCTGCAGTAAGGATGTACCTGTTGGCAGATAGCCAAAGCATAAATAGAGATGCGACTCCAAATCCCAGATGGGGAAAAAAAGAAAACTCTTGGTCAGCCTTGCCCCGAGCTTTTGGCTGCCACTGAAAGTCAAAGCAGAAGGCTGAAAAATTTTCTGCTTGACTACACAGAGCTGCATTAATTCAGTTCAGCCAGTGTGGATCAAATTAATGACAGTCTAGTTTTACTATTGATGAGTTTCATTTACTGCCTAATATAAAAGAGTTAAGAGTTGATGGACGTATTAAATTTATGACATATTTCTCTTTTGGAAAGAGCAATTCTTTTTTTAGCTTAATATGTTGTCTTAGATTTAATTGAAATAGGACTCAGCATGGGAAAAAAAATCAAAGATCTATTCTTTTGATAACCCTTTACTAAAGTATTCATTCAGTGCTCTCTTTTCTTCAGTAGCCACTAAAGAAAGGTCAGAAAGGAAATTAATTAATAAATCTATGTCTAATGACTTTGTTGAAACCAATCATGCATTGTAATTGGGGAGCACAATTTTGTATTAAACCTTGCATAATTAATTCAGAATCAGACCCATATTTTTTTTTATAAATATAAACTGTAATGTTTGATCCTAATGCAAGTTTTTCTTAAGATGTTTAACTAAGTTTATTAAACTCTTTATGGCAGCTTAATTCCACGTTTTGCCCGTGAGCATTTAATGTAATTATAGTTTTTATTTGATGGTAAAGAAGTTTTAATGAGCCTTGAAGTGAGCTTAGAGGACACATGAGTTACCAGTTTTTTTATGGACATATTACACATTTAGTCCATAGGAAAAAAGTACAGAAAAAAATTCTGTACCAGCAGCTTTCATAGAAAACAAATATTATGACCATTGCAAACGAACTGAATTGCTATACACAGATGTTAAACCTTGCATCTCACAAGTGGGGAATTACTAGCAACAACCATGTTGGGTGTGTTGTCAGTCTGCCAGTCCTCTGCTGTTGATTCAGATTTGCACCCTTGTGACTTTCATTCACTGCTCTTGTTTAGAGTGAACAAGATGCTAAGCTGCCACTCAGTGGTGATGAAATGTGCAGTTAAGGTGACATAAGATTATGTTGCAATAGCACCAATTTCAGAGCTACTCTGCCCACTTTCTTCAGTGATTCTATGACTGTCAGTGTAATATATTGGATGTGTTAAGCTGGCTCCAAAGTGTGCACCATAGAGTGAAAGACCTGATTCTACACCTATACAGTTCTTTTTGAACAAAAGTTTAAATGGACTTGCCTGATTGTTACGTGATTACTGGTGACAGGTACCACTGGATGCTACAGTGAGGTAAAAAAGTATTTGGCAGCCACCGATTGTACAAGTGGTCCCACTTAAAAACATGAAAGGTCTGTCATTTTTATTATAGGTACACTAAAATGTAAAAGAGACAAAATGAAGAAAAAAAATCATTGTTTGATTTTCAAAGAATTTATTTGTATAATGGTGCAGAAAATAAGTATTTAGCACCTACAAACAAGCAAGAGTTCTGGCCCTCACAGACCTGTTACTACTTCTTTAAGAAGCTCTTCTATCCTACACCCGTTATAATAGCACTTGTTTGAACTCGTTATCTGTATAAAAGACACCTGTCCACACCTTCAAACAGTCAGACTCCAGCCTCCACCATGGCCAAGACCAGAGAGCTGTCTTAAGGACACCAGGGACAAGATTGTACACATGCACAAAACTGGGATGAGCCAATCTACAATAGGCAAGCAGCTTGGTGAGAAGAGATCAGCTGTTGGAGCAAATAATAGAAAATTGAATTAATTCAAGATCACTGACAATCTCCCTTGACCTGGGGCTCCATGGGGTACACATGATCTTGAGAACGGTGGGGAAACAGCCCAAAACTACACAGGGGAACTGGTCAATGACTTGAAGAGAGCTGGGACCACAGTAACAAAGGTTACTATTAGTAACACTCTAAGTCATCATGGTTTAAAATCCTGCTGTGCTCGAAATGTCCCCCTGCTTAAGCCAGCACATGTCCAGGCCCGTCTTAAGTTTGCAAGAGATCATCTGGATAATACATAGAAGGATTGGGAGAATGTAATGTGGTCAGATGAGACAAAAATAGAACTCTTTGGTATAAACGCCACTTGCCGTGTTTGGAGGGGGAAGAATGCTGAGTTGCATCCCAAGAACACCATACGCACTGTGGAGCATGGGGTGGAAACATTTTGCTTTGGGGCTGCTTTTCTGCAAAGGGGACAGGATGACTGATCCGTATTTAGGAAAGGCTGCAAATTCATGTTACCGAAAGATCTTCCAAAGATTTTGTACAAAAGGTACTGATCATATTTCTTGCCAATAAATCGTCCTGTAACTGTTATGCTTCATGTTCAGTTGTATTGGAGCTTGACTCGCACACTTTTGAATTCTGCCTTTGGTCTCCAATAAACATCAGTTTAAAATAACTTAAAGAAAACTGAGCTTTGACATTTGTAAATTGATTCAGAATTGTTTATGTCCACATTTTAGTGGCTCCAAAAAGACATTATAATCCCCACCCCTGTTGCTAATAGTGGAAGCCTAAGCTTGTAGTTTCAATGATAGTAGTTAAAGCTGCTGTATAAAGTAGCATATAAAGCATTTTTAATTAAAAAATATGAGTAATGGTAATCATATTAGCGGCACTCTTACTTCTTGCTTTTCCTGTAGTGACACCATGCACAGGAAGAGAAACTGCAAGACAAAGAATTAAAGATAAACAATGTGAAAATTAGCACAGTGACTGCAACACATTTTCAAATTCAAGATTAAATCCCATTAGTGTTTTACTTCATTTCCCCCCCATGAATTTCTGGAACAGAATGTTTAGTTTGATGGGGTGGAGGTTTTCATTTCTTCTTTCTGTTTTGCAGACTGATATTACTATTTATTATTCGCCCAAATCCAAAAACTGGGTGTTGAGCCATTATACATGTAATCTGAGTGTTTAGAGTTATTTAAGGCTCTTGTGAACATCCTGAGCTCAGTAGGTGCCACTTGCAACTGTGGTGGTCCATTAACAATTGCCTTGACATGAGGAAACCTACCTCAAAAGTTAAGAGTTCTGCTGGCGGATGGTTCTTACACAGACATGAAGTGCTCTGTTTTTAGGATAAACCTCTACTCATGCAAGTGTTTTAATAAACTCTGAGATTAATAAAGTTACACTGGCATTTGGAGTAGTGAGATTAAATAGTGTTTGTGTTTGTCATTTTTGTAGAAAACAAGATTTTCTATTTACATTTGCAGTTTATTTTTATTACATTTAATTGTCAAACATTATACCCTCATCAGCAGATGTTAAAGCAGATAAAACTCATAAGAGCTGCTATATTGGTGTTTGCCTGTCACCTTCTTCCACAATTTACCTGCATGTCATTTAGGCATTATATTTAGGGTGTTTTGGTGACGTTAAGGAGCTTGTGGCTTTGGCTTTGTTGTTCCGACTAAGATCCTAATTCCCCTCACACACCTGCTGCCGAGCCTCCATCTCTGAGCTTAAAATGACACTTAAGGCTTTCCTCTGAATGTCATTGTGCTTCCAAGCTGAGGGCTCTTCACATTCTGCACATCCCAGCTCTACTGGATCCCCAGTCTGCATGATGAGTGTTTTGCTCCTCTGATACTCAAGCCTCTCTGCAATGCATCCTAAGATGTCTTTTCAAGGGCTTCTGGAGTGCTACTGTGAATAACTTCTTGCTAGGCTAATCCCACTTCAGAGAACATGTCCTTGGAATACACCCGTCCTAATCCTGCATTCACAACCTCATGCATCCTCACCTCTCTTGAAACATACAGCATGTAACACTGTAAAGGTTTTATTGTGCATAAAAAATTGATTTTTGAAAAACATCAGTAAAATCAATACTAATGCTAAGTCTAGATGACTGTTTTGAACCGTATATCAGTGTGATATAAGGATGTGAGGTTATGTGACTCCATGAGACACCAGAAACAAATCCTGTCTTATGAGATGATAGCCGCTTCAGTGACACGGGAAATAGCAAGGGAGAACTGACAAGCGTGGGTTGTCAGTGAAGACAGACATGTCCTTGTTGTTTCTTATATTTGACTCAACCTGTCGAGACAGGGCATGTGTCGACCTCATGTTGTGGGGACTAGACACAATTCACTGCACCAGAACCTGTCAAACAAAACATCTAAGGCTGGTTGACCAGAAGATGCACCTCTGAGAACAGGTTAACACCTAAGTTTGGTAGCTTTATAGAGCTATTCATCATAAAGGTATATTCAACATAGATAATGAAAAATAAAGTATATTCAAGGAAATAAAGTCTAAAGTCCCTGTGAGCTTCCTTTTATGAAATTCCACCTATGAGGAGCTACATCTTCAACATGCTGTGATTAAGTACAATGGGAAAGACTTTTATCTTTACAGCCAAAGCAGTTTACGTTGAACAAACTGAGGTGTCTTTATTTCTCAGTGTTCAAAACTAAGTCTGATAAATGGTGACTGTCAACAATATAAACATGAATAACCAGGACAGACCAAAAACTGTTCTAACCCTATAAACATTTTCATTGTTACAACATTAGAGTTTTAAACTTAAAGGCTTTTTATCTGTGTTTCTTGTTTTACAAATAAAATGTAAAAAAATTAAAAAATTAAATAGACTTCAACTGTATGTAATGTTAATCTATTTGTAAATAGACCTGTTTTGTGAAGCACTCAAAGGTTTGTTATAGAACAATAGTGAACAAACAGCATTACAAGGACCATCCAACACTCCAAACAGATCATTAATAAACTTTGTGAGAAATTTAAGGGAGGACTAAGTTGTAGTCTTTTACTTTAAACTTTGAATGTCTGATGCAGCACTGTTCAATTTGACATCTGAACATGTAAAGAGTAAGGGACAGCTGGAAAACTACGAAGACATGGCCATCCATTTTCAAACTGACAGGCTGGGCATGGAGAGCCTTAATCAGACAAGTAACAAACTATGTAACTATGATAACTCTGGAGTTAACTATGATAACTCTGGAGTTAACTATGATAACTCTGGAGTTAACTATGATAACTCTGGAGAAGTTACAAAAAAACTGCACTTCAGATTGAACAATGGTTAATAGGACAACATTTAGCCATACCACTATTCTGGCATTTATGGAAGAGGGGCAAGAGGAGAGTCCATGTTCAAAGAAAGTTGTAAGAAGTCCTGTTTGGAGTCTTTCAAACCATAGGAAGATAAAGAATTTAAAAAATACATTCAAAACATTACTTGTGGTAAACTAGTATGCTACACCACGCTGAACATGCCATAAAGTAGCACATGGTGATCACCATGATCTACTTTATGGCATGTTACAGTGGGACAATAATTTAGGCTCGGTATCGGATACAATCCAAGGCCACCACCACACAATTAACGCAAAACACCAAGAGTGAGTTAGATTGGCCGCCCACAGATGTGTGTAAACTAATAAAACAAAAGCTACATATGCACCCACACACTAGATAAACAATGTGAAAGTTGGCAAACTGACTGTAACACATTTTCAAATTCAAGATTAAAACCCATGAAAGCAGGGTTTTTGGTTTCTTATTAGTCTTACTTCTTTTTTTCCCCATGAATTTGCTGAGCAGAATTTTTAGTTTGATGGGGTGGAGGTTTTTATTTCTTCTTTCTGTTTTGCAGACTGATTGATCTTACTGTATATTATGCGCCCAAATCCAAAAACTGGGCGTTGAGCCATTATAAATGTATTCAGAGTGTTTAGAGTTATTTAAGGCTTTTGTGAACATCCTGAGCACAGTAGGTGCCACTTGCAACTGCGGTGGTCCATTAACATTTACCTTGACATGAGGAAACGTTCCTCAGGAGTTTTCTGTTTCTTTCCCCAACAAAATAAATATTTCTGTTCTGCTGCAATAACCTGTACTCAAATCCCGTAAACTGAAACTCTACTTAAATTTATTAAGGTTGATATGTAAACAACAGTTTCATATCCTAAGTAAATAGTATTTAGTATATTTAAATTTTTACTACTAATAGTAATATTTAAAATATTATTATAAAATTTATTACAATGCTTAAAATGCAGCAGTGATTTGGTGGTAATATATAGTGCCTAAAGACAGTATTCATACACAGTATTTGTCCAACTTTCCATATTTGATTACATTGTAACCACAAACATCAATGTATTTCATTGGTATTAGATGTCATTCACCAACAAAAAGTAGGGTATAACTGTGAAGTGTGAAAAAAATTATACATGTATTCCTAAAAAATTCCTCCCCCTAACCTGCTTCCTCCCCAGTTTCTATTCATAGCTGATAGTATAGGGTGAAGTCATTGGGCTATGTTAAAGAAGAACGATCAAAAGACAAGCAAGTCCGTTTATTTTTAATAAAAAAGGGAAAAAAAACGTTAAACTCCCCTAGAGAAAATTATGTGAGTAGATTAAATATAGCAAGACACCTTTCCGTAAAAAAAAAAAAAACTAACTCTGTGACTGATACTCTTTACTATCTCTAAACTGTATTCCTGAATGTTTTGCCAAAGAACAAAACGGTCTTTATTGAGCTTTACCCAGCCTCTGAGTGTAATTTAATGAATGAAGTGGCTGAGATGTAGAAGCAATACTGCAGGGATGCTACCTTTCATTTAGCTAATTAAGTTTGGGGGCTTTATGAGTGTGAGAGGATTACAAGCTATTAGCTGGTATTTATTTCAAACACTTGTGTGATTTATGGTATTGTTTGGGGCTGTTTAGACTTTCTAAAGCCATTACATGGATCTGCATATATTCCAATTAAAACGGATTTAAATAAAAACCCAGCTTTGAAAATTACAATTGCTTTGTCTGCAGTCAAACTCCACACAGTGGATGGAGATGGATGGAGGTTGTCTTCACTGCGCTTAGGAGTAACCTTCAATCACCCCTATTTTCCAACATTAGACACAATACCTTCACAGGTGAATGATCTGGAAATCTAATTCATTGGTCTTTGTGTTTATGTGTCTGTGGCAGACGCAGATGCTGTGGAGGTTAGCACACTGGTTACCCTCTCCCTTTGCAACCCTTTTTCCTGCTGCTCCCTGGACACACCACAGTCAATTTAGCTCTTACTGCAAAAGATACTTCCAACGACAAACAACACAATTCATTGCTTTTATTGTTGCTCAGTTGAGACATTTAAGGAGCAGTAGAGGAGTAAATCCAGGTAGCAGGGCAATACAGAGAATTGATGAGAGCCTTACCATGCATCACAGAAGTATACCTTTTTTTGCTTTGAAAACCTATAAGAAATTTTTTAAGAATTGCTGACTTTTTAAGAGAGTAATAAAATGAGATAGTTCTATATGTGTATCTGTTCTGTTTTTGTTTGAAGTTTGTTCATCATTGATCCACATGTATGCAGAAGTTATAGTCCTGTCCCAGTATTGTGTACCTGTCTTTCATTTTGATGGTGTATGAAAATACTCTGCCAAGTGAAAATAATCTCTTCAGCATCAGCCCTCCTCACATTACCACTTTAGCATACATAGTTTGATAACCACCTACACCAGGCAACCAGGCAGTGTGTATGAACCCCACAGTGACAGGACTTGCTGTTCCACACAATCTGCTTAATGTTCTCACATTTAGATGTGTGTAACATACATTTTTATCATGCAAAGCACTTTGAATTGCCTTGTTAATAAAATGTGCAACTGAAAGAATCTACACGTTTGTATTAATTGGATGTGGTTGCCTTGTGGGCTGCCATAATATTTGTAGGTGATATTTGGTGAAATTTATAGTAATTCAGAGCAATTTAAAAATATATAATTCAATTTAACTGACGAATCAAAAAAAAAACTATTACAGTGCACTGCAAAGCTGCAAAACGTAGTGTTCATTAAATGATTTTAAATCTGGCAGAAAACCAACAAAACTGTTTTAGCTTCACCAATATTAGGGGATGTTCAAAAGAATCCACTCTATTTAACTGCCTTGGTTTTTTACTGCCCACTGTGTCCATCCAAATGTTTAGAAGAACCACATTGTTAAATTGTTACAACCTCTTTCAATAAACTGAACACATTAGTTACAAGAGGGGGATTTTATTATCTTCAATGCTTTAATTAAAAAACACTTACATTTAGAGTTGTAATTTAACTGTGGACTACGAACATTTAAGGAACCTTCCTGGCTTTGTCACACTGATGGTGTAAAGGAAGTGTAAACAGTTAATTTACCCACACCACTAATCTAAACAACTATGGTTTTTCTCCTTAATCGCTCTTCCATATTTTCCTGTTTCCATCCCTCCCTTCCTTTTCTATGCTTTCAGTCCAATTTCTAATTTGTAGCAGGTTTATTTAACTGCATCAACTGAAGTAATTCTTTTTCTTTCACTTGATTTAGTAGCAAGTCCCACCTTACCCATACTGAGATCCCAGGGGCTGATGGTTTCTCATGAAAGTGCAACAAGATGAGCTAGCTGTGTTGTCTCTCCCTCTGTGGGTTGTGGTGCTTTAGGCTGTTTGAGTATCCTCTTCATTTGGCTTTCATCCATATTTGATCTTAGTCGTCTGAGCAAAAAAAAACATGAACAGAAATTTGACAAGCTGCATCATGTAAGAAAGTGGTATTATGGCTGCAATTAAAAAAAAGTGACTTGTGCTGTTCAGTCAACAATCTTTAAAGCGGTTGTATTTTTTAACTTTCTGCAGCTTGTACTGAAGAATTCTTGATCTGCTTGGGAAGTGCCTTACAACATTTGTTTATAGTAAACGTTAAACTCCTCAGTTATAAATAACAGATGGCTCAGCATGCACTTAAAACCAAGAATCTGTTATTCCTCAGTGTTATATTAAGTGGCCATAAAATCACATTTTCTTTTTATTGCACCACCCGGTAATTAGAAGAAAACAAATATTCTCTGTACAAATGATTGTAAGATTGTGTGAGAAAGAGATGCTCACATGGGTCCCGCTTAATAACTGTGCTTTCATTTTTATTATTTTTTTTATCATAAATGGTCAAATTAAGGTTTATTAAGATTTGCAGGCAGTAAAAAAAATGAAAAGCTTCGGTAAAGTTCAGCAAATTTTTTTCTAGATTAGCTGGAGTAAAATTTAGTTATTTTTCCGGAGTGAATATTATTGCATGCCATTATACCTTCCTAAGACTGCCTCTCTCTTGATCATTTTCCTTACAAAAAACACAGCCCCCCCACCCCCTCCATTTGGCCCTTTTTGTTGTTTGTAATTCAAAGTCCGAGAAATTAAGAAAAGAAATTATGACACTCTAAAGAACTTTCTAACACCCACAACATTTGCCTATAGAAAAGTTCAAATAATAAATGATGTAATTATATTCAATTACAGTGATCTGTAGGTAATGTTAAGATGGTCTAACCTTTAGTCCAGATGTACTGAATATCATCACAGCATTAAATAATAACATTAAAATAAACTGCTGAGTTAAAAATGTGTGTTCTCAAATAGCCGTGCAGGGTTTTGATTATGACATAAATGTAACCCTAAATGCTGATAAGATACCAGTGGAAAATATTTGAATTTACCTATTCTACTTTTTTGCTGTGTGTGTTGCTTTGGGGAAAGAAGCAGGCTAAAATTTCTCCCTTGTCCTGAAATTTCCAAATTTTATATCTAAAATCAGACGCATACCTTTCTGCTTTTCACTATGGGTATATCTAAAGAAAGTTGAAAATTATCAAAATGTTTGATTAAAATGATTAATTTTACAATCAGAATGAAACATTTAAAGTGTTTTTGTCTTCTATTTAGATTATGATTTATGACTAAGGAAAGCTAATGAAAATCCAAATGTCTATCAGAAAATTTAAATGTTGCATTAAAAACAGATTAAAATATTGTGTTCTGAAAATATACTAGACAATTTGCACTCTGTACTTAAGTCGGTGCTCCTTTTCCTTTTTTCTTTATCTTACTTTCCTTGTGGATTATTTCACTGACTCTTTGCTGGACAACTGTCAAGTCAACAGTCTACCCCATGATTCTGCTGGCCATAACAAACATTTCTGCATAAAAACAAATTATTTTGCATTGGTCTTATGTACTAATAACATTTTCATATAAATTGAATTGTGTGTTTTCATTACCAGAAAGCCATAATCAAAGTTAACAGAAACAAATGCTTGAAAAACATCCCACTCTGTGTGTCATAATAGAAGTTCTACTTTTGAATTCAATAAGGGAAATACATTTTCACTTGCTGTTCACTTCAAAATATTTGCGAATATTAGTTTTTTGTCATTACTGAATGAAAACACACTATGAGCTCCTCTTATGGAGTTTGGAACTCTATTTATAGAGCAAAAGTTTGAGTGCTCTTGCTCTGGAAAATATGACTAAATAATTTAAATAATATTATTGATTATATTTTACTGAAATTGAAAAAGAAATTGGATTTATTTTGCTGCTCTTATATACACATTGTTAAACATAGTACTACGTTCACAGATTAGGCTGCAAATGCAAACAGCTTAGTCTAAAATGTCTTTTGAATTTAATTGTATAGAAGGCCTTCTGCTCTTAGTTGGGATTTTTTTTTTTGAAAGATTGTGCATGCATGTTTTATCTTTTGCTATAGCCTGGTGGTTCTGGATGAGAGCATCAAATAAAACAATTTAAAGATAAGAAAATTAGCCTCCGACAACGGTAATTCCAACACAACAAAATCTGGAACATATTTTTTTCTGGGTAAAATACAATTTTCATTTATTTTCCGATAGGTAATAAAAATGTTGTTACCATATATAATAGTGTGGAAAAAGAACTTGCTTTAAATGCTTTGGAGGTTCAAAAAATATCTTGGGAAACAGCTAAAAAAATGTAAATGCAGACAATAACAAACAATTTGTAAAGGTAAAAAAAAAATTACTTAGTGCACTGCAAACTGGAAAAACAATAGCTTTAACTTTTTCATCTCTTTATTTATAAAAAGATTTAAACATGAAGTATAATTAAAAGATATAATTAAAAACTTTCAACTCCACTTCAGCCCCTCGTCTTTCAACATGATGTTTAGACCAGCATCTTCAAGAATCTGTCAAATTGATGTTTTCTCTAAAACACCACACTTATGGTGATATTTAAAAGTGTTTACATGATTCTAATCTCTATCTAGCAATGTATATATGTTTTTAAATTTTAAAATATTTCAATAATCTTTTTTACATATCAGGTAACTTGCAGATCCCCCACCGTAAAACATGAAAACATTTCTTATTCATTCTCTTCTTTTTTTGTTTTATTTTGCAATTTTTTTTCTTAGTATTCTCCTGGGTTACAAATTAAACAGATTAGTTTCTCTAGTCACAGCACCCGAGTGATGGTTATGATCAAATACCTTGACTGTAGGACAATTATGAAAAATAAAAAAGAACATTAAAAAAGTGCCCAAGTGATTTAGGATCTTAGAGAGATGAGATCTTTTTTCTCTTCCTTAAGCTGTCTAAATCTCCAACCTAGTTACATATTCATGAAGCCAAACTGCACCTTTGAGCCACACACAGCTCAAGGTATGTTTTAGAGGATTAAAAGTATTTCTGCAGCCATAGGCATATTTGGAAATCATTACAAATTTATTCAGAAATGACTGAAAGTTCACCTCATTCAATCCCTCCCCATTCAAATCATCCTGTCATTTAATTCTCTTATCTGTACTTATAACAACACAGTAAAAATATGTGTAATAGGTTTGGGTTCAAGTTCTGTCTCCGTGGTTATTTGAATAAGAGTTATTTCACATGGCTATTACTGAGAACAGTTGACCATTGCTGCTCTGTTCTGCTCTGCTCTGAAATTATTTAGCTTGATGAAGAACAACAGTCATAGGTCCTAAAATTTCTTTTTCATTTTGGTCTTGGCATTTGCAGTCACTGCAAATGCAAACAAGATCAGCTGCTATGCATCAGACATGAACAAAACTGCTACAAATGATTCTTTCTCCATAGCAAATTCAAATTCAAAAATACTTTATTGATCCCAGAGGGAAATTAAGTGTTGGTATAGCTCATATAATTAATTCTTTAAGGAGTTGTTATAGATGATGATGGCTGTGGGCAGGAAGGATTTCCTGTAGCGGTCTATATTGCAGCGAAACTGAAGAAGCCTCCGACTGAAGACGCTCTGTTGTTGTGTGACAGTCTCATGAAGAGGATGCTCAGGGTTGTCCATAATTTTTTTTGATTTTATGAAGAATCCTTCTTTGCATTATCATCTCCAGATGTTCCACAGTTGTCCCAAGAACAGAACCAGCCTTCTTTATCAGGTTGTTTAGCCTTTTTAAATCCCTGGCTCTGATGCTGCTACCCCAACAGATGACGCCTGAAGAGATTACACTCTCCACAACAGACTTGTAGAAGATCTGCAGCATCTTGCTGCAAACCTTGAAGGACCTAAGCTTCCTCAAGAAGTACAGTCTGCTCTGTCCCTTCTTATAGACGGCTTCACTGTTCAGTCGCCAGTCCAGTCTGTTGTCAAGGTGAACTCCGAGGTATTTATATTCCTCAACCACCTCCACTTCTTCTCCCATGATGGAAACAGTGTTTGACTTATCCCTGTTTCTTCTGAAATCTACAATCATCTCCTTTGTTTTGTTCACATTCAAAGTAAGACGATTGTTTCCACACCATGTCACAAAGCGGTCCACCAGCTCTCTGTATTCAGCTTCTTGTCCATCTCTAATACACCCGACAATTGCAGAGTCATCTGAGTATTTCTGCAGATGACAGGTCTCTGATTTGTACTGGAAGTCTGAGGTGTACAGAGTGAAAAGGAATGGTGAGAGTACGGTCCCCTGTGGCGCTCCTGTGCTGCTGACTACCTGGTTTGTCACACAATTCTTCAGTCTCACAAATTGTGGTCTGTTGGTCAGGTAGTCATTGATCCAGGCGATTGTTGAGGGCTCCACCTGTGTCTTCAGGAGTTTCTGACAAAGCAAATTACGCTGAATTGTGTTAAATGCACTGGAGAAATCAAAGAACGTGATCCTCACAGTGCTGCCTGCTTTGTCCAGATGACAGTGGGTTGGTTGAAGCAGGTGGCATCTTCAACTCCAACTCCACAACGATAAGCAAACTGCAGTGGGTCCTGATACGTTTTTGTTTGCTTACTCAGGGGTGCCAACAGGAGTCTCTCCAGGACCTTCATGATGTGGGATGTCAGGGCAACCGGGTTATAGTCATTGATGACTGATGGGTGAGTTCTCTTTGGTACTGGAACAAGGCAGGATGTCTTCCACAACACTGGAACCTTCTCCTGAGTTAGGCTAAGGTTGAAGAGGTACTGCAAGATCCCACAGAGCTGCTCAGCACAGGCCTTCAGGACTCTGGGGCTGACACCATCTGGACCTGGAGCCTTGTTCCGGTTCAGTTTCTGCAGCTGCCTCTTCACCTGACTTTTGGAGACAGACAAGTGGGAGGGGGCGGCAAACGGGGTAGCAGCATTTCCTGACTTGATTGAAGTCAAACTTGTGGAATCAGAAGAGTCCATGGCTGAGGTGAAGGATAAAGGTGTAACAAGGAAACTGTTGATCAGAGGAGAGTGGGATGTCTGTTTGGCTGGCAACAGGAGAGGGGGATGCTGAGCTAGTTCCTGAACTGAACCTGTTGAAGAATGTGTTCAGTTCATTGGCTCTGTCCAGACTTCCATCTATCCAATCCTTCCTGTCCTCAAAGCCTGATATCTTTCTCATTCCTGACCAGACATCTCTGGTATTGTTCCTCTGTAGTTTGTTCTCCAGCTTCTTCCTGTATGCCTCCTTGCTGTCTCTGATCTTGACCTTAAGTTGCTTCTGTATACTCCTCAGTAATTCCCCGTCTCCCTCCCTGAAGGCTCTTTTCTTCTTGTTTAGCAGTTCCTTCAGGTCACTGGTGATCCAGGGTTTGTTATTAGGGAAGCATTTTACTGTTTTGGTGGGGATGATGTTGTCCACACAGAAGTTTATATAGTCAATCACACACTCAGTCATGGCATTGATGTCCTCTCCATGTGCTTGACAAAGAGTCATCCAGTCTGTGGTCGCAAAACAACCCTGCAGGGCTTCTTCAGCTTCCTGTGACCATTTTCTCACAATTTTCTTTGTAACAGGTTGCCTCTGAACAAGTGGTTTATATTCTGAACAGAGAAAAACAAGATTGTGATCTGATTGTCCCAGAGGAGGTCTTGGTTTGGACATGTATGAATCCTTTACATTTACATAAAACAAATCCAAGGTCCTGTTTTCTCTTGTAGAGCAGCTGACAAACTGTTGAAATGTTGGAAGTGTAGTAGAGAGCGAGGCATGATTAAAATCACCAGATATTGCCACAAATGCATTGGGGTGCTGTGTCTGTAGCTTAGCAACAATGGAACTGATGACATCACATGCATTGTCGGCAACGGCTAAAGGTGGAATGTAAACAACTGCCAAAATTACACTGGTGAACTCTCTTGGTAAATAATATGGACGAAAACTCACTGCCAAGAGTTCGAGATCTGGGCTGCAGAGACGAGACTTCACAGTAACATGTCCTGGATGACACCATCTGTTGTTGACAAGCACTGCTACTCCACCACCTTTTCTTTTCCTGCTCGTTTTCAGATCTCTGTCTGCTCGTACAGTTAGGAAGCCTGGCAGAGAGATGTTGGAGTCGGGGATATGATCCAGCAGCCACGTCTCAGTAAAACACATAACACTGCATTGCCGGTACTCTGGCTGAGTCCTTGTAAGGGCTTGAAGTTCATCCATCTTGTTAGCCAGTGATCTTACGTTGCCCATTTTGATCGATGGAAGAGATGGCTTGAACTTCCTCTTTCTCTGTCTCCTTTTCGCTCCTGCTCTGCATCCACGTCTCCTCCTTATCAACTCATCAGGGATTTGTGGCTTCAGTTGAGGCATTATTTCAGCTTTTGCGATGTCAATCAGCTGCTCCCGGCTGTAAACCACATTGTTGCCATGGTTACGCATCATAACAAGTTGTCAAAAAGTGAAAGATTTACAGCAAAAATCCTTCCAGCTTCACAGCACCAAAAACTAGAAAGTATACAGGTCAAAAAAATGCAATCTTCCTCAAGAAAAAAGAGGAACCAATGTACAAAAAACCAAAACTTAATATGTAGCCAACAGAGCCACTCCAACATGCAGCCACCCAGAGCAGCGCAATTCTAGAAATGAACATAAAGCAGTTTTTTTTTTTACGTGGGATGAAAGTTTCAATTCTTTTCTCACAAGAAAAACTCTGTTTATTCATGACATCAACAACATTTACGCCAAATGCAAAGCATTTATGAATAATACATGGAAGATGACAGTTTCTGCTTTGGATATTGTTGATGGAAACTCATTCTGACACACAAACCAAAGTCATTCTTGACAGATTGTTATTCCATAGCCAAACTCCTTTCAAAACGTCATATTTGCGCCCAACTTTTTTATTATTATTTGATGTGATTTGCAGAGGGAAATAGTAGTCAGTGCTAGAGTGTCTTTTGAAAAACAGAGTCTTTAATTATGTTTTGTATTATAATTATTGCTCCCAAGACTTGATTGACAGTCATATATGCGGCTGTTAGAGTCAAGGTTAAACCAAATTACTTTCAGGTCATTTCCTTCAACTACAGAATCATCAACAGAAAAAAAACGTAATAAAACAGGTCATAATATATAGTTAAGACATGATAAAAGTGAACTATAATCTTTCAATTTCTGATGTAAAGGGCAAAGACCTTTCTGCACTTCAATCTCTGCGCGCTCGCAGTCTCTGTATACGCCCTCGCGGTCACTGTCTGCGCGCTCGCGGTCACTGTCTGCGCACGCGCCATCACTGTCTGTGTGGTCGCTGTCTCTCCCTGTGCCTTCTGCTCGCTCGCCCTTGCTGAGTTTTGGAACTTTGGGGACGGGCATTGAAAAGACGGACCCCCTACCCTCCTCCTTTCTGATTGGCCACTAATGTCTCCCGGTCAGAGCCAATCCGAGGCAGAGTAGGGCGAGTCATCATTGCGGTTGGCGGCAGAATTTAATAGCAGATCGAAATGTCAGATGATGACCCGCCCTACTCGGCCTCGGATTGGCTCTGACCCGGAGACAGTAGTGGCCAATAAGAAAGGAGGGGGGTTTCGAGCCCGACTAGTCAATGCCCGCCCCCAAAGTGCCACAACTCAGCAAAGGCGAGCACATAGAAAGCACAGAGAGAGACGGCGCGCATGCAGACAGAGACTGCGAGCGCGCAGACAGAGACTGCGAGCGCAGAGAGTGACGGCGAGCACGTAGAGAGTGATCGCGAGCGTGTATAGAGAGACCGCGAGGGTGCAGAGAGTGTCGGCGAGCTCGCAGAGAGTGGTCTTTACGCGCGCTGATTATGGTTTTAACGCGCTCGGATTTTGGCACTAAACTGACGCCATTACTTAGCCTCCCCCGCAGACCGTTAACCGGTTCACCCCCAAACTTGAAGCACTTGTTCCTGCTCCCACTGCGGAAAATATCCTGATAGCCCGTCTATAACTTTTTGAGTTATATTGCTGCTAGACAGACAAACCCTGGCAAAAACATAACCTCCTTGGCAGAGGTCATTACTATGTTTGTCAAAATTGATAGGCGGTTTAGAAGCAATGATGAATTCACTGATATAATTGAGGTATGTAATTCAGGTGTTAAAAGTTGGATCAAACATTTTTTTGTGATTGAAATTCAGTCAGGGAGTCATTTGATAATTTAGTTTCAAGAGAGTATTGTATTTCTATATAGCTCTCTGGGAATCAAGCAACACAAAGAAAAGTCAGATAATGTTTCCATCCATTGCATTTTAAACAAATGTGCTTTTGTGTTTCTTGTCTTTTCCCTCTTCTAGATATCAATGAATGTGAAAGAGATCCTTGTAAGAATGGGGGAATTTGCACTGATCAGGTTGCTAACTATTCTTGTGAATGCCCTGGGGAGTACATGGGAAGGAACTGTCAATACAGTAAGTAATATTTTATTTTTCTTTCTTGTTTTATTAATATGTTTGCTAATCAAATCCATCAGTTACCATACAGTCTACCTCTAATAAAAAATCTATAATAAACATCCAATGATTGTGCTTCTCCTAGATGCCTATTTTGTTGACAAAGCTAAGTTAATTAATGTATGTTTACTTTCCTATTAAAAAGCTATTATATAGACTTTGAGACAGAAATTATATGTAAGATTCCAGCTTACTGTGTTAATCACGATACTTTTTTGCCATTTATATTTATACAAGTTTTTATCCTCCTTTACCATGTCTTTCATGTTAAAGATTTGTTTGTCTCTCTCTCTGGCAGCCACACTAGTGCTGACCACAGCAGCAGTTCTCACGCAGATTTCTTTCAGCTGCAAAAACATGGATGTGGAGCTTGTGAAGTTTGATTTTCTCCTACACCTAACGGATAGATTTCAGATAAATTCACTTACATGAACTTAATACCCCTACTGCGAAGCTTTGGACGTATGTTGAATATGTTAAGCCCTGACTTTCTACAAAATGCCTTTCTTTCTGAAGTGAAGGTCTCATGAACCCATCTTGAAATTTTGTCAGCAAAAATATTTTGTCCTATAAAAAGCTAAACATTTTGTTTGTGAATGAAATATATAAATGTCCAAATTCTGCTTCCACAAGTAAACAAAATCAAAAAGTAATTCCACGAGTAATCAAAATTCGCGAGATTTTGGGCAAAGTGTTAAAAAAGACACTTTGAAAAAAATAGAATCCGAATTCTAGGAACATTTTAGGATTAAAATATCAGCAGAGTCGGAGCCTTCTAAAGCTTCGAAATGAATATATCACATTTTTTGTCTTAGTTGTGCCACCATTGTTTTTGTTTTTTTCTTTGTTTTTTTACACTGACTAGAGGGCTGCAGAGGATACTTTTCCCAGACATACACTGAAATTAAAAATATTACCTGTAATGTTTGAGAGAAATGGCTGCTTTTGAAGCTGACTTTCAGAAAATGACACAGGCAAGCAAAAGGCCGTGTACTCTTGATATGAATCAAAATCCTTTGAGAAGCTTCGATGGGTTAGTGATAAGAATTAGATGTGACTTTCCACTTATCACTTTAATAAGTTTACAGTATACAGTATTACAGAGGAGAGATTCAGCATTTTACGCTCCAATTAGAGGCGGAGATGAATTATTTGGATGGTTTGTTTTGGGTGTGTGTTTAAACGCATTAGATTTGACATAAAACAAGACCAGAAGGTGAAAATGCTGACTCTCAGCTGTAATTGGATGGTGTTTACACCTTCGGAAGATGAAGTATACAGAAAGGATATCTAATTTATAAATACCCCAGAGGGCTACTGTGACTGGGTCCACAAGTCCTTCATTGTTTTGCCAATATAAATATCAACAACTCTTAATAACCCTAAAGCTAAAGTCAGCACTTTATTTTTTTTTTTTTTGTTTTGTTTAGTTTTTTGATTCTTTCATTTAAAATATGGTGTGTTGCAGATTATCCAGGCTTGTTTAACTTATCTTTGTGTTTTCTGTGTAATATTCAAATACTACTCAATGCTGGTAAAGGCTATTATACAAAAAGGAGCAGATTTGTTGCTAAAGTATCTTTAAATGAACTTTTAAGATAATATTTAGGTAGATATCTGGTTTAAACTTTTTTTTTATGGAAGCATCTATATTGGTACTCAAAGCAATTGTTAATTTTAGTCTTGGCTTTACGTTGGTGTCAACAGCAAAAAAATATCAACAACAAACCGACGGTAAATTTCAGACTATAAGCATCTACTTTTTTCGCACGCTTTAGACCCTGCGGCCTGTACAACAATGCGGATAATTTATAAAATAAATTTACTGGCTAATGACCTCCGGAGGGCACTAAAGCAGGAACAAAAAAAGGTGAGAGAGACGTGTGGGAAAAGATTACGCACCGAGGAAGACACTACTGGTAGTTTTCATGCACACACCCTCATCATGGAAAACACACGAAGAAATGCAGCTTTTAAGTTAAAGGCATTCGAGCTGGTCGTCAAAGAGGAAAATAGCACTACTGTACGTAAGCTTGACATCAGTGAATCGATGGTGAGACATTGGAGGAGGCAGCAGGAAGAACTGAGTCAGTGTAATAAGACAACAAAGGCTTTCAGAGGAGAAAGACACTGAAGAAAACGACTTCAGTGGCTTTAGTGAGGAAGAGGAAGATGAAGATAGCGACCAATTTATTTTCTGATAGGCTAAAGTATGTTTTATTTTCTAACCAGGGATGTTACTGTCATGTTGTGTAGATGCCGTGTTGGTGCCCTGCTGCCAATTTTCAGGCAGAATTTGAAAAAACGCACGTCTTAAATTAAAACTAGAAAAGCACTCAGAGAGCTCAGACCTCCGCCAGGGCCACTCTTCCCCCATCCCCATGTTGTTATCTATATATTTAACTTTCGGTACTTTTCCTAAAAATGTCTTCTAATGAGACGCACGGCTGTGTTTGTGTTGCCGCTGCGCTCTTCCAGCGGAGAGTGGAGATTTGGGGCTCCTGTGCGAGAGGAGCCGCTTGTGAGCTCTCTGACACGGGAGAGTAGTGGAAGTTAGCACAACTGGTTGGTGGGTGCAGCCGAAATTGTCTATTAAAAACTGATCAATACTATCAGATATGAATGAATCACATTCCACAAACTGTATTAAGTAGTTTATATTAAGGCTACTAAAAGATAAAAATTATAATTCACGCTTGGTCTTAGAAGTCAGTATGGTAGGAAGCCGCCAAAGTCAGTATTCAGCAAGAAGGCAAATTATTGAAATGTTGTAGCCTACTTGTGCTTCTTTATCAGTGAGTCTAATATTCATTGTGGAGCTGCATGTGTTAAGCTGAAATATTTTTTAAAAGCACTTGGGTGACTCTGTCAACAGAGAGGAAATACAATCAGCTTTGTTTCATGATTTATTACAGCCATGTGCAGCATACCATTTACTGGATGACCACATCACAGAAATGTGTTTATTCACTAGAGAGAAAGTTATTAAAACAAATCTTGGGTGGGTCTCAGCTGCTGCAAAGAATTTGATGTGTGTATATATATATATATATATATATATATATATATATATATATATATATATATATATATATATATATATATATATATACACTCAACAAAAATATAAACGCAACACCTTTGTTTCTGCTCCCATTTTTCATGAGATGGACTTAAAGATCTAAAATTCAGTCTAAATGTGTGATAGTGAGCACTTCTGCTTTGCTGAGATAATCCATCCCACCTCACAGGGGTGCCACATCAAGATGCTGATTTGACATCAGTGAGCACTTCTGCTTTGCTGAGATAATCCATCCCACCTCACAGGTGTGCCACATCAAGATGCTGATTTGACATCATGTGCACAGGTGTACCTTATACTGCCCACAATAAAAGCCCACCCTGGAATGTGCAGGTTTTTGCTAGAGAGAGAGAGAGAGAGAGAGAGAGAGAGAGAGAGAGAGAGAGAGAGAGAGAGAGAGAGAGAGAGAGAGAGAGAGAGAGAGAGAGAGAGAGAGAGAGAGAGAGAGAGAGAGAGAGAGAGAGAGAGAGAGAGAGAGAGAGAGAGAGAGAGAGAGAGAGAGAGAGAGACACTCACTCAGTGGCCGCTTTATTAGGTACACCTGGTCAATTGACGGTTAGCACAAATATCAAATCAACTAATCGTACGTCAAAAGCTCAATGCATTTAGCTGTGTAGATGTTATGAAGATTGCTAGCTGAGGTTCAAACTGAGCATCCGAATGGGGAAGATTGGGGATTTAAATGGATTTGTCATAGTTGTTGGTGCCAGATGGGCTGGTCTGAGTATTTCAAAAATTTCTGATCTGCTGTGATTTTCACACACAACCATCGCTTAGATTGGATGGTCCAGAGAAAGAAAATATACAGTCAGCAGCAGTTGTGTGGACTAAAAGGCTTTGTTGATGCCAGAGGTCAGAGGAGAATAGGCAGATCGCCTCGAGTTCATAAGGTGGCAACAGTAGCTCTTATAACTACTTGTTACAACCAAGCATTTATGAATACATAACATGTCAAACCTTGAAGCAGATGGGCTACATCAGCAGTCGCTTTGGCACCGTAGGAACCTTTTGGAGTTCCTATAACCTTTTCGGGCAACATGTTTTTGCACGTTCGAACATATAGGAACTATGGACTACAACACTCAGTTCCTATATCCATTTTAGCTCCTACTCCGAGGCAGGATCTTTTCTGAGTCCCATTGGAACTCAAATATGTAGGTGTTTGGTGATTGGCAGAACTGAGATGCTATGCCCTTGCCTGATATGCACTACTACTGGCCCCGCCATTTTTAAAAGGTCCCACAGCATTGACGACATCGCAACAACAACAGAAAAAAACAAACTAACAAACAGTCACATCCAGTTGAAATGCCAACTCCAAATAGTTATGCTCCTGTAAGTTAGTGGAAAGTTTCCACAGAGCAAAAGCAACCCTCTTTTCAAGCTGTACAGCAATACAATACATTGTGTCCCTTCTCTTCAGTGCTGGCTTCCGGCAGCGACAGATGTATTGAAATGTCTCCCTGAACATATGGACATTTTCTATCAACTGCTCATCGGTAAAACTGGGGACAACCCTTCTCCGCCAATCTTCAACTTTGCTCCGGGCCCAGACGCATGACGATGAGTGTTGCGCAATGAGTTGCAGCAATGTCTACAATACAAAGAGAATACATGTTACAATATGCCTACCGTCTGACATATCCACTTATTGTATTCTGCTCAATGCTAACAATAAAATATCATCTGAATGTTTCCCTATAGGGCACGTATACAATCAGCGCATGTTTATTATGTCACTTACACTTCGCCTCCTTTGTCTGCGGTGGCCTGCTTTCTTTTCTTCCTCCATGAAACAAAGAAATGTCAACTGTCGCTTGATTCTTTGCCTGGACTGGGATTTGTGTTTCTGTTCCCCTTTCGCGGATTATGTTTGTTTTGCTGCTGGGTGTGGCGCTAAAGTAACGCGTCACTGTCCCAGACAGTTGCGTAACAAATGGTCCATATCAAGGTCCCCACTCATGTGTGAACACAAAATGGAAAAGTCCCCATGGGGAAGGGTGGTTTCTATAACTAATCTTTGAGGTGGATGTGTCTGAATGTGACACTGCACAAGAAACAAGCAGGAAACAAAGGCTACAATTCACACGGTGAATCCTGAGCTCCATAAAGCCTCCCTCTACTCCTCTACCTCTGGTGACGACGGAGGAGATCCGCTGGTTCAGGGCGCCGAGCCAGCGCCACCCGAGCTCGGTGCTGCTGAGGCAGAGGGAGACAGGAGGAGTCCAGTCTCTGAGTGGTGATGCTAACATAGGCTAACGTTCAAAACAGATGAATGTTGACCAGATCGATCAGTGGCAAAACTGCCAACGTCGCTTTGGTCACTGTCGATGTTTCAGTGTCACATTAAGCGAGCTGTCATTGTCCTCCGGAACACACCCCCACGTTCCCCCCTCCGCTTTTCCTCAACACTTGCCCATACCCCTCCGTTCTTCCTGGCACCGCCTACTTTGTAGAATTTTTTAAATGTTGTCTGGGGGCGGGGTTATGATTTTTCATGGGGTTCAGTTACACTTTAAAGATCTCATGACACTTAGCTGACTTCATGTAAATGTATTATGAAATAATACATCTTGTCAAAGTATGTGGTTGTGTAAATTTATGAGCCGAACAGACTTGATTTTACGCGATAATTAGAGTTTCAAAAATGTTAGCTCAACCGCGGCTTCAAAGCTACGTCTCCATGTGACGTCAGAGACAGAACTGCTCAGGCTGGACAGTCCGAAAACTGCCACTGTCAGGCCTGATGGAGGCGCTCACATTTGAAGGCTCAGAAGATTCTTCCTCCAGTTTTAGCCTTGAGATGGTTTTTGAGGTGGAAAATGCAGCCGGTTCTGGTGCTTCTAGAGGTGGTGGGGGCATCGAACCATACAGGTAAGAGCCGTACACAACAACTGGGATGGGAGAAGAAAGCGGGTCAGAGAAGCTAGCGGGAGAAGTGACGGCGGGAGAAGTGAATTCAGGGAAACACAGGTTGGTAAGGATTAGAAATAACTTAATTGTGGCTTCTTTTCTTTCTTTCTTTTTTTTTTTTTTCTCTTATGGTACCGATTAATCAAGCTCTAGTAATGATAACCTCAGCCCAAGAATAAATCCTTAAACACCAGAGACCCCACATCTATGTGTGTGTTAGCATGCTGGTACATATAAGATTTCTCCATAAGAGTGTTCGATAGCTGGTGTGAGCAGGCATCAATCAGTCTCCCAGGAATCGATGCAGACATGAAGGAGATCGGAGCCAAGACGTCCAAAGGACCCCCAGAGCCCCAATGGGCCAGCGCGGGTCCGACTGCATCCCCCAAGAGAGGAGCAGAGGAGAACCCCAGGGGAACGTCCAGCGGCTACGATGCAGTGACGAACCCACGGGCCCCGCCGGCAACCGGCTGCTCCAGGGCTGGCCCGTCCATGGACCGGGATAGCCGGGGCCCAGGGGCGCCCCACCCCCCAGCAGGGACCCGACCAGGGACCGGCCGACGAGGGGCCCCCGTCACTGCGGGGGCCGCCACACGCCACCCCAGGCCAATTCCCGCGGCCAACATGCCAGCGCCCCACCCCTGCCCCATGTCAGGGCACCCCACCGATAGCCGCAGCGGACGGAAGCCATACCCAGCCAGCACCTGGACACCAAGTTGTACCAGCTCCTGAGTCCTGATCCCACGCAATGCAGAGACCAGGCATCCAACAAAGGCCAGGGTTTTTATTTTCCAATGTTTTTAACATTTATGTTTTGTTTTTTTTTGGTCGTTTTTAATCTCTTAGTTGATCATTCTCGTTTTTTGTTAAGATTAGTTGTATCAGCCTTTATTTAGGTTTGCCTGATGTCTGGTTTATTGGGTCATTTAGTCCTTGAGTTACTGCAATTACTTCTGCCTGAATTGACCTATTTTACTTGTGAAACTTATAATTTTAAACATTTGTTTTATAAATTAAGAATATGTCATTTTTAAACTTAATTTTTCTATTTCACTGGTTTGTGCGAACCCTGACATGCAGAATGCACAAACAATAGTATTTTTCTCTTATTTGTGTTTCTAAAAGATAAATCTGAATTGTCTGGTATTGGTATCACCAAATGGGAGCTTTAGGAAATCCAGCCCAATGCAAACCAGACTAAGATCAAAATCATGTCTGCAACTCCCAAACATTTAAAAAAGCAGCTGATGTAGATTGACACTAAAGGTAAATCAAATGTGACATTCTGGCAATTAAGTCATATGATTTAGTTTTCTGAAGTCAGTAGCTTTCTGTCTCTGCTGTCATCCATGAATGCATAGTTTTTTGGTAATAAAGGTCCAGTACTTTGGTTCAAAAGGTACAAATATTATAGAAGTATTGCAAGGGAAGTTAATAAATTAATGTTGACATTTATATATGACATATGACAAAGGAAAAAGAAAACATTGCTGCTTTTACAAAATGAATAGACCCTTAACATCAAAGTGTATGTTTTTGATCTATGGAAAGCTGAACAATATCAGGAACATGTACTGGAATATTTTATAAACTTATCTCATAAAATAAATGGAAAAAAAAGTTCTTGTTCTTTTTTTCAAAACTACAATAGTGGTGTTGTGATTTACTATTAAAAAAGGAGGATGCATTATCCTTTTAAAACTAGTATTATTGATCTTTGAGCATGTAACACTGTTTTTATTTATTGTTTTGTAATAATCTTTAAGTGAGTTTCAATTGCTATCCCTATGAAATTTAAATTCTTAACAGCACAAAAATATACTGCATTTTCCCCGGCCTCATTTGTCACCTGTGGAAGCCACGGTATAAGGCTGACATCTGTTTCATTTGTTTATCATTCTTTCACTTATCGACTCTTACTGCTGCATGCTCATTAGTATTGTTATGTTGGCATTAATTTCAGTAGGATAGTAATTTGCTAGGGTCTAGGCAGAGCTCGTGAGAGATGGGTTCAGCTGTCACTGAACACTAGTGTTGGTGTTAGGGATGTGAGCTGCTGTGAGGCTGATATATGTTCATAGGCCATCAGGGCAAGGCCCGGGGGCCGGCTGCCTCTGCTGCACTGACGGACGAGTGGCAGGCAGCTCGTTAAGACTGGCCCATCATTGCCACAAGGTGAAAAGGACTGTCGCTTTGCAGCAGTGTCTTGTCACAACATCCACATATTATATCTCATGAGAGTGCAAGCAAAGAGGTAAAGCATCTAGACAAATATTATACTATTGTGACACAGCATAACATAAGACCTAAATGTCAGAGCCTGCACAGGAATAAAATGTTTGTTCTTCACCTGCAGAATTACAGATTTAGGTTTTAAGCATATTAAAAACTACTAGAGCCAATGAGACGAAGCCTATTGGAAAGACACACTTCAGGTCAGTCAAATTGGGAATACCTAGTTAAACTTACATCACAGGTGGACATACACCTCCCACTATGCAGAACAATATAAAAGTCTTCATGTCTCTGAAAAATGCTTCACCTTTTATCACATCGGAAGAAAAATAAAGTTTTTTTCTTATTTTAAGTAGCTCTCTTAAGGGAGACGGGACCGTTTTTTATACTAACGTGATGTGTATTGTAATTGACTGGAGGTAACTTTTGCCTCAGCTGATTTCATGTTACATTTGCTCTTTGCACTTTGAGTTTCGTTTATTTTGGTTATTACACTTAGATGTCCAAACTTACCCCCCAATTTACACCGGGTGCATAGGCGGCGTGTTAAGGCAGTGATGCAGTTTTGTTGTAACCTGTAAAAGGATTTGGGGTGTCATAATGTTGCGATTCTCCACTGCCAGGATAAAAGTCTCGTCGTCCATACTGAAAAACACCGATGTTCTCCTCAAAAGTTTCAGGGAGCAAATGAGCCCTTTGGTCACCGGTAATGACGTAATGTTTACATGGCAAGTCGAGGCAAATTTATTTGTACTGAACAATTTCCGCAATAAGGCAATTAAAAGTGCTTTACATGACTTCCGGGAAAAATAAAAGCAACAATAAAACAACAATAAAAACACAACATTGAAGATATAAGGAACATTATGTTGACATGACATTTGTGTTATTATTAATCAATTAGTCAAAGGGAGCTCTAAACAGATGCGGTTTTAGCTTTGATTTAAAGGAACTCAGTGTTTCAGCAGCTTTTCAGTCGTCTGTTTGTTCCAGATAAGAGGAGCAAACTGAGTAGACTAGAATTTTAAGACCTGAGTGTTCTAGGGAGATGATATATTGACAACAGATCTTCAACATACTTTGGTGCTAAGCCACATACTTTTACTATAAACTAGTAAAAGTATTTTACAGTCTATTCTCTGAGCTATAGGGAGCCCATCTAAGGACATTAGAAGGGGATTATGTGCTCTACCTTCTTACTTCTAGTGAGGACATGAGCAGCAACGTTCTGGATCAGCTGCAGCTATGTGACTTTTTAGGCAGACCAGTGAAAACACTTTTTACAACATTAGTTCTTTAGTCCTAGAAATGTTTTTCAGGTGATAGAAAGCTGACTTTGTGATTGCTTTTATATGGCCCTGGAGATTCCGATCTGAGTCCATTACTACCCCTAGATGTCAGGTCTGCTGTTATCGAAGTTCTTTAATAAAAGAGATGAGAGAGATTCCTTCAGATTCTTGGAGGTTTTAATACAGACTTGGTTGATCAACACAAGGAGGTACAGCGTTAACAGAGAAATATGCTATACTGACCTCCCTTCCAAAACAAGACACAGGATTATATAGGTTCAGTAATCAAGAGTCTATCACCTGTGACATTACAAACAAGCATTTCTCAGTCGGTAGGCATTTGACTCATTAGGCGTAGAAGATTTGATATTGATGCATAATCAATGTATTTCAGGACGTTCTTAGACGTAAAAGAGAGTTGCCATTCCAACCCAGGCTGTAAGAGTCTGAATCAGCAGGTTTGACCTGACCTAAATTCATACAGTGTCACATAATCAGATTGGTCACCATATCATAAAGAAGAGACACATAGTAACTATCAGTAACTATCAGTATGTGAACTAAACAGACCAGAACATTAAATTTCTTCCACAATAGTCCTCCCTCTTTATCATATGTGATAAACAAAACAACAACAACAATAATAAATGATTAAAAATGGCTCACTTGAAACTACCACTAATGAGAAGGCAGGCAGTGGGGAAAAAAAACAACAATAGCAAATTATTTTTGTGCATTACATGTTACAGTAAGTCAACTTCTGATCAAAATGATGAGTTCTATACATCCTTCCTGATGACAGTTATTGGACCCGATGCAACACCACATTCAAAAACCCAGGGGCGTAAGATGATCAACCTCCGACCTATGGTCGTGTTTGTCGTCTTACGACTTCTTGGGTGAAAAAGAATTTGACGACTCCTTTGCCCCCAATGTAGCCATTTCTGCATCGCCCGTCATCAAAACCAGGATGTCTAAGAAATAACTGCAAAATAGAGAAGAAGAAAAAAAAATGTAGGCAGGATCATTAAGTTCACCATGAACGAGTAAAATAAATTTGGACAAATTGAAACGTATACTCTTCCCTTAAATGTGCTTCCATTGTGAAAACCCTGAAATCAAAAGATCATCAGTCACTCATTTGTTAGCTCCACATTGACCCTTTAAAGAGGTTATGCAAAAAAAAAAAAGATCAGTAGTAATCAATAACAATAGGCTCAATTTTAGTACTGATTCACTGCTCATAAATGAATGTATAATCTCCTCCCCTTATTCATATTCATAGAACAATAAATAACTGAAAAAGGAAATAATTGTTGAATAACAATGAACTGGAATTGAATAAGAAAAAATAAAAAGGAAACCTAACTGAAATCCCATAAATGACCTACTTATGAAAGAATAATAAAAAATATAATTTGAAAAATGAAAATCAACCCTTTTTTCTCTCTGCTTTACCTGGGATGAGACCCTGCTAAACTTTCATGGAACTGCCATGGAGGACACAAGAGAGTTGTTATAGAAGAAAAAACATCAGAAAATTTAATTGTCATACACCTGTAATTCAATTACTCATATAGCTCGAGGTCGTCAAGCGTGTCCACGTCACATCCATCGTCTCCATCCCCTTCATCTCGTCTTTTGGCGTCTGCATCAGGTTTGCTCACATCGGTCGACCCAGCTAGAGATTTTGCTAACATCTGATGTGTAAAAGCTCTGTCAACCACTCTGATCACCAGACCTCTAATGCATGGAATGACACAACAACCACACACAGAGAAAACTGCAAATGCTGCAATACAAGCCCCAAGCACAGAAATAGCTGGTGATTTCCACTCACCCAATACAGAATCCAACCAATCGCTCAGACCTCCTAGATTAGTGTTTACTCCAGCATTCTTAGCAAGGCCCTCTTTCATGACTCTCAGGCCTTCTAAAGCTCTTGAAACACTACCATTAGTATCTGTGTTTCCCGGGATATAGGTGCAACACCTTCCCCCCAGCATCTCACAGGCCCCTCCCCTTTTTGCTGCTAGCATGTCGATAGCCATCCGGTTTTCCCATGCCACTAGGGAGGTTGCATGGAGCTGCTCAGCCACCCCCTGTAACGCTTTGTGTGAGTAATTGATGAACCTCTGCTGATTATAAAACAGGTAATTAATCCAATCCACATTTTTGTTAATAGTAGGCCACAATAAAATTGACTCAAACCCTGCTAGAATCTGGTTCCTAGCTTTAAATTCATCTGGGACCCCGCGTGGCACACATATCGCGTCATGGTCAACATGCTCGTCAAAGCTGCCTGGAACAGGTGCTTCCCTGATGTGAGGAAACTGTACTTTCCTGGAATGGATCAATTGCAATCGAGAAATCATAAACTAACATCACGTGAGCACACATACCTTCCCAATTCGCCGGAAGAATGGATCTCAGCTTGCCGTCGCCACAAACCCAGTAAACGTCTGGTCACGCCTGTTCCTGTTTCAAAATCCACCTACGCAGGTGAAGCTTAGAAGAACAGGTCCAGTAATCAACAGTTGTATCATCTCTAAGCTTGTCAGATTTCCAGCACTCAGAAAAAGAATACCCTTCTTCATTCAAGTTAAATATTTTTGAAAATTTTCCTGAAAATGTACCCATGTCAGCCTGCTCTCCCGATCTTGTCACATTATAACAAACTAAAGATGCATCTGGAGCTGGCTCTAAAAGGTTAATTAACCCAGGTGCTTCAACCACTTTATCCAACCCACACGGCTTACCCCAGCCTTTATTCAAGCCTGCTGCTACAGCTAAAATGCAGTGAGAGGCACACACACTACACTTCCTACCTTCCAGGGTGAAATTAATTTTTGGGGCCTGCACTGAATCCCACTGGGCAGGATTACTCCCAGGAGTCTCACAGTAACTCACACATTGATCCAATTTTTCCTCAAACGGTATGGAGACATAATACTTTGGAAGAGCTGTTCCCATGCAAACGACACACAATTTATTTGACACTGACCTAGCTGAATAATTTGCAAACTGATACCACAAATTCCCTTGAACCCATCCTTCTCGGAGGACATTAGGAGCGACAGATCTCTCATGAATCCCGGCTGAGGTGACCGCTCGTCCCTGATGCAGAGTCCAAAAAACGCCCCCTAATAAAACACGAAACACAAACAGCATTAATGTCATTTTTGCTCTGGAGCCCCATTTTTCTTTTCTTTCCTTCACATGGGATCACTAGATAAATAGCAAGTGTCGATTCCACTGATTTTGAATACTTTTCTGAGTCTACTTCTCTCGGTCCTTTGTCTCAGTGGTGGTGGGCTTGTCCAGAATTGGTCCTGTCAGCCTCTTGCAGTGACTGGCGTGCACCCAGGTTGCTCTCTCAGTGACCTTTATTGCAGTGTAGGTCACTAGCAGAACTTGGAACGGACCCTGCCAGCGCTTTGACTTCCAATGTCTTCTTTAATGAGAACCCAATCGCCTGGCCGAATAGGATGAAGTGGCCCCTCTGCTGCTACAAACCGTGTTTGTCTCTGAAAAATGCTTCACCTTTTATCACATCGGAAGAAAAATAAAGTTTTTTTCTTATTTTAAGTAGCTCTCTTAAGGGAGACGGGACCGTTTTTTATACTAACGTGATGTGTATTGTAATTGACTGGAGGTAACTTTTGCCTCAGCTGATTTCATGTTACATTTGCTCTTTGCACTTTGAGTTTCGTTTATTTTGGTTATTACACTTAGATGTCCAAACTTACCCCCCAATTTACACCGGGTGCATAGGCGGCGTGTTAAGGCAGTGATGCAGTTTTGTTGTAACCTGTAAAAGGATTTGGGGTGTCATAATGTTGCGATTCTCCACTGCCAGGATAAAAGTCTCGTCGTCCATACTGAAAAACACCGATGTTCTCCTCAAAAGTTTCAGGGAGCAAATGAGCCCTTTGGTCACCGGTAATGACGTAATGTTTACATGGCAAGTCGAGGCAAATTTATTTGTACTGAACAATTTCCGCAATAAGGCAATTAAAAGTGCTTTACATGACTTCCGGGAAAAATAAAAGCAACAATAAAACAACAATAAAAACACAACATTGAAGATATAAGGAACATTATGTTGACATGACATTTGTGTTATTATTAATCAATTAGTCAAAGGGAGCTCTAAACAGATGCGGTTTTAGCTTTGATTTAAAGGAACTCAGTGTTTCAGCAGCTTTTCAGTCGTCTGTTTGTTCCAGATAAGAGGAGCAAACTGAGTAGACTAGAATTTTAAGACCTGAGTGTTCTAGGGAGATGATATATTGACAACAGATCTTCAACATACTTTGGTGCTAAGCCACATACTTTTACTATAAACTAGTAAATGTATTTTACAGTCTATTCTCTGAGCTATAGGGAGCCCATCTAAGGACATTAGAAGGGGATTATGTGCTCTACCTTCTTACTTCTAGTGAGGACATGAGCAGCAACGTTCTGGATCAGCTGCAGCTATGTGACTTTTTAGGCAGACCAGTGAAAACACTTTTTACAACATTAGTTCTTTAGTCCTAGAAATGTTTTTCAGGTGATAGAAAGCTGACTTTGTGATTGCTTTTATATGGCCCTGGAGATTCCGATCTGAGTCCATTACTACCCCTAGATGTCAGGTCTGCTGTTATCGAAGTTCTTTAATAAAAGAGATGAGAGAGATTCCTTCAGATTCTTGGAGGTTTTAATACAGACTTGGTTGATCAACACAAGGAGGTACAGCGTTAACAGAGAAATATGCTATACTGACCTCCCTTCCAAAACAAGACACAGGATTATATAGGTTCAGTAATCAAGAGTCTATCACCTGTGACATTACAAACAAGCATTTCTCAGTCGGTAGGCATTTGACTCATTAGGCGTAGAAGATTTGATATTGATGCATAATCAATGTATTTCAGGACGTTCTTAGACGTAAAAGAGAGTTGCCATTCCAACCCAGGCTGTAAGAGTCTGAATCAGCAGGTTTGACCTGACCTAAATTCATACAGTGTCACATAATCAGATTGGTCACCATATCATAAAGAAGAGACACATAGTAACTATCAGTAACTATCAGTATGTGAACTAAACAGACCAGAACATTAAATTTCTTCCACAATAGTCCTCCCTCTTTATCATATGTGATAAACAAAACAACAACAACAATAATAAATGATTAAAAATGGCTCACTTGAAACTACCACTAATGAGAAGGCAGGCAGTGGGGAAAAAAAACAACAATAGCAAATTATTTTTGTGCATTACATGTTACAGTAAGTCAACTTCTGATCAAAATGATGAGTTCTATACATCCTTCCTGATGACAGTTATTGGACCCGATGCAACACCACATTCAAAAACCCAGGGGCGTAAGATGATCAACCTCCGACCTATGGTCGTGTTTGTCGTCTTACGACTTCTTGGGTGAAAAAGAATTTGACGACTCCTTTGCCCCCAATGTAGCCATTTCTGCATCGCCCGTCATCAAAACCAGGATGTCTAAGAAATAACTGCAAAATAGAGAAGAAGAAAAAAAAATGTAGGCAGGATCATTAAGTTCACCATGAACGAGTAAAATAAATTTGGACAAATTGAAACGTATACTCTTCCCTTAAATGTGCTTCCATTGTGAAAACCCTGAAATCAAAAGATCATCAGTCACTCATTTGTTAGCTCCACATTGACCCTTTAAAGAGGTTATGCAAAAAAAAAAAGATCAGTAGTAATCAATAACAATAGGCTCAATTTTAGTACTGATTCACTGCTCATAAATGAATGTATAATCTCCTCCCCTTATTCATATTCATAGAACAATAAATAACTGAAAAAGGAAATAATTGTTGAATAACAATGAACTGGAATTGAATAAGAAAAAATAAAAAGGAAACCTAACTGAAATCCCATAAATGACCTACTTATGAAAGAATAATAAAAAATATAATTTGAAAAATGAAAATCAACCCTTTTTTCTCTCTGCTTTACCTGGGATGAGACCCTGCTAAACTTTCATGGAACTGCCATGGAGGACACAAGAGAGTTGTTATAGAAGAAAAAACATCAGAAAATTTAATTGTCATACACCTGTAATTCAATTACTCATATAGCTCGAGGTCGTCAAGCGTGTCCACGTCACATCCATCGTCTCCATCCCCTTCATCTCGTCTTTTGGCGTCTGCATCAGGTTTGCTCACATCGGTCGACCCAGCTAGAGATTTTGCTAACATCTGATGTGTAAAAGCTCTGTCAACCACTCTGATCACCAGACCTCTAATGCATGGAATGACACAACAACCACACACAGAGAAAACTGCAAATGCTGCAATACAAGCCCCAAGCACAGAAATAGCTGGTGATTTCCACTCACCCAATACAGAATCCAACCAATCGCTCAGACCTCCTAGATTAGTGTTTACTCCAGCATTCTTAGCAAGGCCCTCTTTCATGACTCTCAGGCCTTCTAAAGCTCTTGAAACACTACCATTAGTATCTGTGTTTCCCGGGATATAGGTGCAACACCTTCCCCCCAGCATCTCACAGGCCCCTCCCCTTTTTGCTGCTAGCATGTCGATAGCCATCCGGTTTTCCCATGCCACTAGGGAGGTTGCATGGAGCTGCTCAGCCACCCCCTGTAACGCTTTGTGTGAGTAATTGATGAACCTCTGCTGATTATAAAACAGGTAATTAATCCAATCCACATTTTTGTTAATAGTAGGCCACAATAAAATTGACTCAAACCCTGCTAGAATCTGGTTCCTAGCTTTAAATTCATCTGGGACCCCGCGTGGCACACATATCGCGTCATGGTCAACATGCTCGTCAAAGCTGCCTGGAACAGGTGCTTCCCTGATGTGAGGAAACTGTACTTTCCTGGAATGGATCAATTGCAATCGAGAAATCATAAACTAACATCACGTGAGCACACATACCTTCCCAATTCGCCGGAAGAATGGATCTCAGCTTGCCGTCGCCACAAACCCAGTAAACGTCTGGTCACGCCTGTTCCTGTTTCAAAATCCACCTACGCAGGTGAAGCTTAGAAGAACAGGTCCAGTAATCAACAGTTGTATCATCTCTAAGCTTGTCAGATTTCCAGCACTCAGAAAAAGAATACCCTTCTTCATTCAAGTTAAATATTTTTGAAAATTTTCCTGAAAATGTACCCATGTCAGCCTGCTCTCCCGATCTTGTCACATTATAACAAACTAAAGATGCATCTGGAGCTGGCTCTAAAAGGTTAATTAACCCAGGTGCTTCAACCACTTTATCCAACCCACACGGCTTACCCCAGCCTTTATTCAAGCCTGCTGCTACAGCTAAAATGCAGTGAGAGGCACACACACTACACTTCCTACCTTCCAGGGTGAAATTAATTTTTGGGGCCTGCACTGAATCCCACTGGGCAGGATTACTCCCAGGAGTCTCACAGTAACTCACACATTGATCCAATTTTTCCTCAAACGGTATGGAGACATAATACTTTGGAAGAGCTGTTCCCATGCAAACGACACACAATTTATTTGACACTGACCTAGCTGAATAATTTGCAAACTGATACCACAAATTCCCTTGAACCCATCCTTCTCGGAGGACATTAGGAGCGACAGATCTCTCATGAATCCCGGCTGAGGTGACCGCTCGTCCCTGATGCAGAGTCCAAAAAACGCCCCCTAATAAAACACGAAACACAAACAGCATTAATGTCATTTTTGCTCTGGAGCCCCATTTTTCTTTTCTTTCCTTCACATGGGATCACTAGATAAATAGCAAGTGTCGATTCCACTGATTTTGAATACTTTTCTGAGTCTACTTCTCTCGGTCCTTTGTCTCAGTGGTGGTGGGCTTGTCCAGAATTGGTCCTGTCAGCCTCTTGCAGTGACTGGCGTGCACCCAGGTTGCTCTCTCAGTGACCTTTATTGCAGTGTAGGTCACTAGCAGAACTTGGAACGGACCCTGCCAGCGCTTTGACTTCCAATGTCTTCTTTAATGAGAACCCAATCGCCTGGCTGAATAGGATGAAGTGGCCCCTCTGCTGCTTTTGGTAGGGCTTCTTTCACCTTTTGGTGCACCTGTGCAAGAGTCTTGTACAGATTTTGATAGTAAGAGATCATTGCATCCTCACACAAGCCTGTAGAGAGATGCGGTTTTATTGGTGGGTTCAATCCCATCGCTGGAGGTCTGCCAAAAAGAATCTCAAAAGGACTAAGGTTATTCTTTGCCCGTTTTCTCATTCTCATGTAAAACAGAGCCAAGGGCAAAATGCTTGTCCATGCCAGACCTGTTTCCTCACAACATTTAATAAGTTTGGATTTCAATGTTCCATTTTCTCTCTCAACTGCTCCCCCCGACTGTGGGTGATAGGAACAGTGCGTCCCTAATTTTATTCCCAGAAATTCACCCACCTCTGAAAGAGCTTTGTTCACAAAATGTGTGCCATTGTCGCTGGTGATTTTTTCAGGAATTCCCCATCTGGGAATAATTTCTCCCAACATAGCCTTGACCATGGCTGCACTGTCTGCATGTTTGGTTGGGAAGGCTTCAGTCCACTTTGAGAACATACAAATGATGACTAGACACATTTTTTTACCTTCAGCAGGAGTCAGCTCGATGAGGTCCATCATCAAGTGCTCGAAGGGTCTCTGAGGCGCCGGATGGCCAGCAGTTTTAGTGGACACCGGTCGCCCTGGATTATTTGCGGCACACACCATGCATGAATGACAATATTTCTCTGCGAAAGAGGTGAATCCTCTTGTGAACCAATGTGTAGCAACCAGATCAAACATACCACTTTTGGAACAATGATCCAGTCCATGGCTGAACTTAGAAAAAACTGGAAAGAAATGTCTAGGAAGACATGGTTTGTTTTCAACCGAAAACCACACCCCTTCATTTTTCTTACAACCTGCCTTCCTCCAAGCTGAAATCTCAGATGAGGTGGCAAAACTTTGCACAGCAACCACATCTGTCACGTCTGGTTGATCACCTAGTTGTGTCATGACAACACATTTAGTTGTCAGAGGCTTTAGAGCGGCTCTTCTGGCTGCGGCATCAGCTCTAGAATTTCCCAAGGAAACAGTGTCCCCTGCGGAGGAGTGAGCTGCACATTTTATAACGGCAATCTTGGAGTCTGTTGCCTCCAGAAGAGCAGCGACCTGGGGTGCATTCAAAATGGGCTTACCATAAGACTTGAGGAATCTGCGGTGCTTCCAGAGCGCCCCGAAATAATGCACGATATCCACAGCATAGCTGCTGTCGTCCATACATTAACTGCTTAAAGCCTTCAACTCGGCTGTCTGCACAGAGAAATTAGACGGGAGGCTTCCTGCAGACAGAGTACAATGATCAGAGCAAACAGCAAACCCCACCCGATTCTTTCCCATCGGTCTCTGAAGGCTGACCCGTCCACATAAAGTATCAATTCAGGGTTCTGCAGGGGTGTGTCAGTCAAGTCAGGTCGTGGTGTACACAGTACCTCTAATTCTGCCTGGCAATCATGGGGTTCCCCATCATCATCCGTAGGCAGCAAACTGGCAGGATTTAGTCCCGTACACCTTCTCACTGTTATATTCGGCAAATTTAACAGAATTGAAGAATACCTTAACCATCTTGCTGCAGACAGGTGCGACGTTCTCTGTTCCAATAAGATAACTGCAACGTTATGTAAAGCAAATACAGTGAGAGGAGAGTATATCACTATGTCTCTCGAGGCTAAAACAGCCTTTTAAGCTGCCGCGACTGATCTCAGACAAGCCGGGAGCCCAGCTGCAACCGGATCAAGTTTTGCAGAGTAGTAAGCGACCGGGCGTTTCAAACCACAATGTTCTTGTAAGAGCACCGAAACCATGCACCCATTTTTCTCATCAACCATCTGAAAAAAAACGTTTTTTGTGGGTCTGGCAATGCAAGAGCTGGGGGGGATTGCAGTTCCCTCTTCAGTTCCTCAAACGCTTGCAATGCCTCAGGGCACCACTGGATGGCGGCAGAGACCACCATATTTTTTCCATGTATCAGCTCAGACAATGGTCTCTCTAAGACTGCATAGTTTGGAATAAAATTCCTACAATAAGAAGTTAGGCCTAGGAAGGACATCATTTGTTTCTTGGTGATCGGTTTAGGAATCTGCTGCACAGCTTTGATCCTTTTAGTAGACAAAGACTTTGAGCTTTTTGAGATAACGTGACCAAGAAAAGTAACTAGCTTTATGTCCAAATGCATGCAAATACTTCAACAACGCAATAGTGTCTGTTTCTCACTGTTTTTCCGACGGTGCACACAATAGCAGATCATCCACATATTGAATAAGAACTGATCGGGGAGACAGTTCTAGTCCCTCCAAACTCTCTTTAAGTGCCATGTTAAAAATGGTAGGAGACTTGATGTACCGCTGTGGGAGGCGGGTAAACGTGTAACCTTTCCCTTCATACTCAAAAGCAAACTAGAACTGGCTGTCCGGGTCTACTGGCACACTGAAGAACGCATTACTCAGGTCAACAACTGAAAAATGAGTAGCTGAAGGTGGAACCTGTGACAGAATAGTACACGGGTTCGGCGAACTGGCGGCGCGAGGAATTATTGATTCATTTGTCCGTTTCAGATCTAACACGAAACGGCATTCTTCACCTGTGTCTCTGACTTTTTTCACTGGAAAAATCTGACATCGGACCGGGGAATCCGTGCATCTGATAATTATCTCAGAGTTTACCAGAGCATCAAACACTGGTTTTATTCCACGAACTGCTTCAGCCTTTAACGGGTACTGGCGTTAAACTGGACGAAAGGATGACTTTGGTGTAATTTTGACCGGATTACAACCCTTAATTAAACCCACATCATATGAATTTTTTCAGATGAGATCTGCTGTAGGGGGAGGGGTATTGAGGGGTTGATTTCTGCATTTTTTTCTGTAGTTTTTTCATGTAGAAATGCGTGTGACAGCATCTCCTCAGAGTCTTCAGTTAAATGACCTACTCTGGTGACCTGCACAGTGCAATGGAGTGGGCATTTAAAAAGGTGCGCAGATTTTGAATGAAAAACGGAGGTGTCGCACTGTGTTTGTTCCCAGTCAGAAACTGACTGAGCTCGGTGAACAAGTTTTTCCACCGTTTACCATTTCGCCCCAGCCGGTTTAGAAAGAGAAATGTATGGATTTTCGTGAAATCGGTAAAGTGTTTGCTGTTCAGATGTGAGGCAGACATTCAGTGCAGCTGAATGTGTGTCCCAAACCATGGAAGTTATGTTCAATGTGTCTGTGTCTGAGCTAAACCATGTCTGCTCATACTCCATGTCCGGTCCTGTAGAAGTGTGTGATGTGGAATGGAGGTCTCCTTCTGGCATGAAAACAGATGCTGGACTCACCAGGTTCTGCGCCAAATCAAGGAGGGATTTTGTTTTTGTACCTTCTTTCACCTTCCACTCATATTCATGTTTGAGGTCTTGAGGGCTGTATTTCACTGCCGTCAACACTGAGTCCTCCTGAGCTGGTACAATTTGGATGCCTTGTGATGATGAAAACAGAGCAATATTTAGTTTGCACATCAGGTCTCTTCCTAATAAATTTACAGGACACTGTTGAGAAATCAGAAAACCGTGTTTGAAAACTGGCCCCTCTCCCAGCTGACAGCGAAGAGGGTAGCTAAAACATTCTTTTACCACCTGACCGGAGGCGGAGATAGAAAAAACATGGTTGCCGCTCATTTTTGGATGTGGTTGTAGTTCCGTATTTTTCAGAATAGAATGTGTTGCTCCGGAATCCACCATGAATTCCACAGATGATCCTGAAATTTTTAGAGACAGAATAGGTAAGGCATTGTATGCTTCTGAAGTGAGATGAGCATACGTACCAGTTGGTGTTGTTTGTTGTTTCTCTAAATGTTCAATGGCTTTTGTAATCAAGTTGTAAGAGTTAGTTTCATTAGAGCAAAAAGAAGATTCTTCCTTGCAAAGAGCAGAATTTTCATTGGAAATTGCAGATTTCTCATTGTCAACAAGTTTTTATCACAAAAAACATTTTGTTTATCTCTTTCAATGTGATTGGATCTGTCTGTGTGTGTTTTTGTGCATGTCAGACCTGCAGATCCATCGGTCGGCAAAATGGAGAATTCTCCTTTCTGTTCATTACAGGAAAAACTTTCTTAGTCAGCTAGCCCAGCTGGCTTGGTGATGGCATCTCCGTGTGGGTGCTGGAGCCTGCCCACATTGGTCTTGAAAATGTCCACGTCTCCCGCAGCGATAGCAACGGTCATTGTCCTCTGGTAAAACTCTGCGGTTATCAGCTGAATGCGGGCGACTGTGGTGTTGCACTCTGTGTCTTTGTCCACCTCTGAAATGGCGTCAGCTTCTCGTCCTGTGCCCCTGTGTTACGGCTGTGTACATCGTCAGAGCCGCATTATGCAAATCACGTTCTCTTTTTGTCTTTAAGTCATTTTCTCTCCTCTTCAGGAGTCTCTCAGAATGCAAAACATATTTGCGCAATTCAGAATAGTTCATTCCTTGGTCCAATCGAATATATTTATCAATTACCTCGGTCCGAAGTTCCGGAAGCAGCTGTGCCAGAATTCAATCGCACAGCATCGATTCCCAGATAGAACCGCCCACTTCCTTTGGCTTTGTTAACCCGCTGTGTCTCTCAAATGCTTCCTCCAGTCTGTGGAGAATGTCATCCGCGGCCTCGTCCGGCCTTTGTTTTGCAGCATGTAAAACAGTTAAATTGGGCTTGGTGGGAAACTCTTTATCAATTGCTTTACACAGTTTCATGATAGCCACATAATACTCAGCGTTTGCTCCTCTTTCCTTAGCTGATGGCCATTCATCTGATGGTATTTCTTTCATGCGGATATTAGGATCAGGTAAGCTATTAACTAATTTGCTAGCATCTGCAGCTTTCAATTTCATCTTTAGTACTCGCCTGATTTCTGCTCCCGTGGGGCGGAATGACAAACAAAATTCCTCCAGCTCCGCAGCGAAGACTTTCCCGTTCCCCACGATTTCAGGGAGGCGCCCGATTGCTTGCTCTATGTCTCCTTCAGTCCACGCCCGGAAAACCATTGTCGGCCCATTATTCCCTGCAACTTCCACCATGGGAGCCGACAAGATATACTTAGCAGCTTGTGGTAGGCTTACCTCAGCAAGATTTTGTTCCCCTGCTGTTCTGTCTTTTCCTCTCGTTCTGGAACACGGGGGAGGAGAGCAAGATGGCAGCTTGTTTACAATTTGATTTGATGTGCAGTACTCTGGATTGGTGGGGTGTTGCTCTGGGTCATCGGCGATTGGTGAATCAGGCTGTTGCTCTCGTTTAGGCACCGCCTTTTCGGACGTTCCAGCGCGTGCCTCTGGTTGTCCCTGCTGCCCATCATCTTTTTGACCCACCTCTGCTTGCTTGGGATTGGCTGCTTCCCCCTTCACTTCTTTCGTAGCCATCGTTGATTGGTGCGTCGGTGGAGCACAGTCCATATCCGGATCCAACTTCGTCATGGAGAGCTCTTGTAGATCTCCAATCATCTCCTTGTCTGAAACATATGGAGGAGGTCTAGGCAGATTTTATATAGATCTAACCGTCTCAGGACATGAAGATCTGACATGTTCAATTGTTGATGTGAGATCCGCTGGCGCGGATGGTTTTTTATTGTGTTTACGTGTGGAGCCATCAGGTTTTAAAGACGTATTATCAGTTCTCCCCGTCACAGTGCCAGAATTATCCATACTACCCCTTAAATTTCTAAAACCGAATTTTCGCTCGCAGCATTTTGCTTCATTCATCCAGGTCTCCCAACAACGTTTAAGCTTTTCAAACTTTTTATAGTCAGTACCCCGCACAAACATAGTGTTTCTAAGTCGTTCCCATTCTAGGTCAATTTTTTTTACCAATCTTTTCGAGTTCAGACACTTCTAAACTGCCCCCGATAGGGAAGTTCCACTCCGATATCCAGAAATTTACATAGTCCAGGTTTTCTGTCCCGTACTTTTCAGGCATCAAACGACATATCTTACTGTCTAGAGGAGGAGAACTTGAGTTTACAGACCCCATTTTTATGCGCTGCTATTTTATTATATTTTTAAACTGTAGGAATACTTTCTTTTTCGGCGAGAAAAACAAACAACTAAAAACTCACCCGCTGGTTAATTACTCGAGATTAATTAAACAGCCCCAGTTTGTTTAGAGAACAAGAACAGTCAGCACTCTTTCTTGTTATCAAAGCACAGAATTAACATGTATATTCTTTTTCAAAGCGAAAGTATATAAAAATGCTATCTCTTTTTTTTTTTTTTTTTTTTTCAACAGACTAATTTTTATGGAAAGAATCACTTACCGTTTTCCCTTCTCTCAAGGAGAGACCGGGTTCGAATTCCAGGCGGCGGTTGGTCTGAACGAGAGGACCAAGTCCCTTCCCGCTCCTTAAAGGCTATACGGAGGTTCGAAGGCCGAGGGCTGCTCCTCTCCGGGTCTTTTGTGACTTATTGGTGGCTCTCTTCCAGTCCTTCCGCTCGCTGGAATCCACGTTGGCGCCAAATTGTTATCGAAGTTCTTTAATAAAAGAGATGAGAGAGATTCCGTCAGATTCTTGGAGGTTTTAATACAGACTTGGTTGATCAACACAAGGAGGTACAGCGTTAACAGAGAAATATGCTATACTGACCTCCCTTCCAAAACAAGACACAGGATTATATAGGTTCAGTAATCAAGAGTCTATCACCTATGACATTACAAACAAACATTTCTCAGTCGGTAGGCATTTGACTCATTAGGCGTAGAAGATTTGATATAGAAGCACAATCAATGTATGTCATGGCGTTCTTAGACATAAAAGAGAGTTGCCATGCCAACCCAGGCTGTAAGAGTCTGAATCAGCAGGTTTGACCTGACCTAAATTCATGCAGTGTCACATAATCAGATTGGTCACCATATCATAAAGAAGAGACACATAGTAACTATCAGTAACTATCAGTATGTGAACTATACAGAACAGAACATTACATTTCTTCCACAATATCTGCTCAGTCGTTTCTTGCTGTATTAACTGAAGCTGGGTGCCGACTCATGATTGTTCCTCTTTAGGCCAAAAAATAAGTTTTGTTTCTTTTCAGTTGGAGAAAATTATGGCAGATCCATCCATTTATTTACTAAATACATTTGCTTAGTGTTTGAATGGGTTCAAAGTCACCTGGTGACATTGTAATCTTGAGTTGAGTGTCATCTGCATGGTAATGGTAACTAATCGTATTGCTTATTATGATCTGGGCTACTGGGAGCATGTAGAGATTAAATAGAAGGAGTTCCATAGTTAAGATATCGCAAATGTGCATTTGTTATTCATTTTGAAATTTACCAGATGCTTTACATTGATACTGTGTGGGATTTACTGTTTTGCTCTATGCTGACTGCGATGGTTGATGCATTCTAGAAGCGTGGCACATACCTGATGTAAACCAAGCCATAGACCACAACGGCTTCGATTAGGCAGGGAGACCACGATGCTGCCATAACGCGCTACTCACACACCTGCTGTAAATTTGGAGTTAGCCAGGCTTAGAGCCAGAGACAAACAGCTGTAGGCCTAAAGTGCCTTTTTTGTTGTTTAATGTTATTGACTAAGTTGTAGGCAAATCTTATATAAGCCATTTATCATCAACAATAGTATCTGGAAATTTGACCTTGTCTAGAAAACAGATTTGGAACTTTTGAAGTGTTGTAGATCAAAGCATACTCATATACTGTATGTTTGAATAGCCCAGTAAAAGTCAAGACTTAAATTAAATAGAGAATTTGTGGCAGGACTTGAAAATCACACATGCTTTCTGCTGAACCTGACTGATTCTCTGAACTTGAGCTAGTTTATGAATAAGCATGTGAAAAACTATTCCTCCTCTATTAGTTTTAGGCTCTGTTGATGAAATGCACATCAACATTCAAGATCGTTTCTCATGTTGTAAAGTTATGCATAATGTAATAAGCCATACATTTTTGTTTTCTTTGGCAATAATTATGTTCCTCCTTTTGCCTTGACCCTTACGGGTATTATAACTCATCAGAAAGGACAGACCTGAACTGTTTTTCCATAACAGTGTTTGTCACTCTAACATTTTATTATTATAATTATTGTGCTGCTTTATTTATGACTAAAGGGCTTTGAATGATCCTACAAAGATATGAATCTTACCAAGCGTTTAATTGTAAAATGGATAGCTTGTACAAAAATAGAAGCTGCTTATACTCAGTCAGACTTTTGAAGAGGTTCAAATTAAGTTGATCTATCTGATATTGGAAATTCAGCTGCCTCTCAGAGCTCCAGCAGGAAGCCTGTGTATCCACCTACACCAGTCTGGAAGCAGTGAGTCACATAGAATGAACCACTGAAGCGAGATTGATTTGCCATGCTGGAATGTATGAACACATCTCTCGGTATACACACACACGCGCACACACATCACACACACATGCATTTGGATTTTCTCTTTCCTTTCTTCCAGTCTATAGTGGATCCTCCCTGGACTCTTTTCAGACATTACTCAGTGTCTCTGAAGGCTTCCTGTTGACCAAAACTCCACAGTTTTAGCAGCTGGATAAGTTGTGCTGGGGTTGTTTTTATTGTTCCATTCTTCCCTGATTCTTGACTTTCTTGCATGGTTAAAGCCCCCTTACAGCTCTCTGTGCTGCCAGTTTCATTGTCTGCGGGTGTGTGTATGTGTGCCTGTTCTGTCTGTGTGTGAGCACAGAGTTTGAAAACATGTAGGAGTTCTGTTTTAATAGTGAAGGCTGCATAATAGCTAACAGTGACCATTGCTTCAGGCGTCCCCTAAAGGCTGCTTTGCATGGACACAGTTCAGTTGCAGTTTGCACCTCTGTCTGCTTGTCCCAACTGGGTTCTGACTGAAGTCTGAGCATGACATACCTTCATTCTTTTAGGAAGCTTTGAAGTTATCTGAGTATTTTCTTTCTTTATGGTTTAATGCAGAATTGATTATATATTGGTGATCAGGAATACACGAACAAAAAATCCATAGCCAAAAATCACTTGACTTTTTACTTTTATTCCTGTTATGATAAATACACATGTACAAAAAAAAAGTCAGTGAATACTTTTCATGTTATCCTTCTGATTAACTCAAAGGAGTTTTGCATGAGTTTAGCTACATGACGGAAACATAGTAAAACATAGTAAAAGCCAGTTCCAGTTTAATTTATCTTTTTCTTGGTTTTATTGTAATCAAATGGTTTTTAACAGTCTTGTAGGCTAGTGATACTTTTTTCTATTTCTTAAAATAAAATAGTTATTGATTAAGAACTTGACTGTATGGATATGTGTGTGTTTAAATGCACTGGGTTGAATAGACTAATTTAGACAGAACTGGTGTATGCAAAGTTGTTTTTTATTTGTCCCTCTTTGTTTTTTGAAAGTGCACTGACATGACATTTTGTTGAGACCCTGCACTAATAAGTAACAAGGGACATGTTTTTTTTTTTCAGTTTTTCATTTTAACAACAAATCAAGGAAATTTTGGGAGGATATCAATGAAGCAGTGTCTTCCTTCTTTCCACACTAACCAAACACTGCCCTGGCTCATGTCTAGCACTTGTCTTTAGTACTTGAATTGCTGGTCCTTAATCCTTCCCTCTTGTGACAAGTTTCATGGAGATGATTATTTCATTTTCCAACAGGTCTTTGTTGGTGTGATGTAAACTGAATTTCATGTTTTCATTAGCTGTAACCCATAATCATCAAAATAAATAGAAATCTTCACAAATATCACAAAATTCTTCAGTAATGTTCTAATGTATTGATATGCTCCTGTTGTACTTACTTTTTCTATGACAAAAGAGCCCCCTATAGATGTGCATGTATTCATTCTTGAACAGTGTTCAGCTGTATAAATTGAACTGAATGGTTGGAAATAAATTCAGGTTTTCTACAAATCTCAGGTATATATTCAGGTTCATTGCTATGACTTTAGCTGATATGAAGAATTAAATCTCACACACTTAAAACAATGTGAGTATTGCCAATGAGCTGGATGTCAGAAAATCTAAAAAACACCAGTAACCTTCTTCAGACTGACTGAATTGAGCTATCCTGCCAACTATAGCCAAAGTATATGAGCTGTATTTCAATAGAAAGCACCAGCAGTTTTAGTTGTTGTGGATGCCTTTTTTTACCTGATTTAATTGCACATTTTAGTATACATTTCAGTACAGTGTAACAAACATCAAAAACTTTTGTTGAAAAGGCTGTGTTACTAATAAGCACACAAAAGATTCCTCAAGATACAAAATAATTAGCTGTTCATTTCATACAGAAAGATACTTAGGATACTAAGTATACCCCCCCAAAAATAAAATAATAAAGTATTTTAACAGTGCTGAGTAAGCCTCTGTTATCACAAAAGAAACACTCCACACCAATCAGATATTGCACTCTGCGGCACTATGTAATTTATAATAAAGTATACAACAGGGCTAAGCAATTAATCGACTTTTAATCGAAATCGCGATATTAAAAACCTTGATGATGATAATCTGTAAAATCTGCAGACAGACCGTTTCAACAAAGTTTTTTATTTATTTCATTTCGAACAATTAAAATTTCAACACAGCAAATACAGGAAAATAAAAGAAAACATTAAAAAACAAAGATTTCTAAGAAAAATGTTTTCTACAAGTCAGACAAAAGAGTTCGAAAAGGGAGCAGGAAGAACCAATAGCTTATCTGGTCTTGTCCCTAATTTTACAAACTCAAATTTTTAACTGTAATAGTAATTCATTATTAATACATATATGAAATTGATACACATAAATGCATATACAAATGGATACAAACCAAATGTATATTTGTGTGGATATGCCTACAGATGCAAGTTTACTATGACATCAACTCACTACAACTTGCTGACAGGCTAACAGCATTTAACGGTTGACATACTTCTCATTCATTTCTATACATGTTATTTATGTACTCCTTATACATTTTCTTGAATTTTGCAATATTTTTACTTTGCTTAATTTCTTCATATAAGCCATTCCACAAAGTCACTCCACAGACTGATATGCACATGCTTTTAAGAGTGGTATGAGCACATGGTCGTTTTAGATTATATTGTCCTCTCAAGTCGTTCCTTCCTTCTCTGTTTCTAAATAAATTTTAAATGTTTGTTGGAAGCATGTGGTTTTTAATTTTGAACATCACCTGTGCAGCTTTGAACTTGAGCAGATCTATAAAATTCATAAGATGTGATGTGAAAAAAGGTGATTTGTGTGTTCACAATGCCATACCTTGTGTACTATCCTTATTGCTCTTTTTTGCATTGTGCAGATTCTTTGTAGAGAACTTTTATATGTATGATGCCAGACTTCAACACAGTACTCTAAATATGGCTGTAACAGTTTGGAGTAAAGAGTATGCAGAGTTTTATTGTTCAAGATGTGTCTTGCTTTTCCCAAAATCTCTATGGTTTTAGCCATCTTGTTACATAAGTGTTATATATGTGGTTTCCAACAGAGCTTGTGGTCCAAAATTACACCCAGAAATTTGTTTTCATACACTCTGTCGATTGATACATTTTTTTTTTTTCAAATAACATTTGTAGGAATTTCTCAATTTCCAAACAACATAAATTTGGTTTCAGATAAATTTAAAGATAATTTATTTCTATCAAACCAATTTTTAAATTGATCAATTTCTTTTTCTAATAGCTGTTTTAAATCTACCCCAGAACAAAAAAGGGTTGTATCATCTGCAAATACAACACACTTGAGTATAAATGCACACCATTAGTAATCCATCACCATTATAAAAATGCATAATTTAGTGTGATATGCTCTGTGTTACAATAATATATTTTATCCCCATATCACTCCCGTCGGGTCCCCCCTCTGCCACCATCTCCCGCCTCACCTCCTGCCTGGAGGAGATCGGGGCGTGGATGAACCAAAACTTTCTGCAGCTGAATGGCTCTAAAACAGAAGTCATCTAAAGCGGAACCCCCCACCAACTTTGCTTTTCTCCAGTTACATCTGTTTCATTCTTTGGCAATACTATTTCCCGCTCTCCATCCGTTACTAACCTTGGGGTAAAGTTTGACCCCTACCTTTCTTTTGACAATCATGTCACCTCAATCTGCAAAACCTCTTTTTTCCACCTCCGTAACATTTCAAAACTTCGTCCCTCTCTTTCCCTTTCGGCTGCAGAGAAGCTCGTCCACGTCTTTGTCTCCTCCAGGCTGGACTATTGTAACGCACTCCTGTTGGCAATCCCTGGCAGGAGCCTCCAAAAGCTCCAGTTTTTGCAGAATAGCGCTGCCAGGGTCTTAATGGGTGTGCGAAAACATGAACACATTACCCCCATCCTCCAATCCCTTCACTGGCTCCCTGTTCACTTCCGCATAGAATACAAGATCCTCCTGCACACCCACCACTGTCTGCACGGTGCAGCCCCAACATACCTCACTGATCTCCTTTCCCCACACACCTCCACTAAGACCAGAGCTGGCACGTCCTGATCACGCCAAGGACACGGCTCAAGACCATGGGCGACAGGGCTTTTAAAGCATCCGCTCCTCGTCTGTGGAACGTCCTCCCAGAACAACTTAGAGCCCCCAAGACCACGGATGTTTTTAAAAGAGAACTGAAAACCCTCCTTTTCAGAAAAGCATATTTTTAAGCGTCTGTGGATTAGTTTTTACCCATTTTTATCTGTTTAATTTTTGTAGCACTTTGAGATTTGATGTCAAATGTATAGTGCATTATAAATAAAATTCATTATTATTATTATTGTTATTATTATTATTTACATACATTAATGTGTCGGTGTCACAACAGAACTGACTTTATTGCTGAGAAGGCAGCATATAAAGTTTTCACTTGAAAACAAAAATCTCTCCTCAGCTGAAATCCTTTGCATTTATGACATCTATTTGCCTGACTTATAGTCTAATTAAAACTTAAGCATCTGTTACAAATAATGTGCCTAAGCCGCCACTAAAGCTGGGACACTGTTTATGGTTAGAGCTATTTTGTCAGCCTGAAGAAGCAAAAAGATCCAGGGTTTTTTTTTTTTTTTGCTTAAAGACTAAATTTGAATGTGTTCAATGTAAATGTAGTTTATTACCAATTATGGGTGAGGAAGTTAAAGATCTTAAGTAAAGCTATTCATGATGAGGCATTGAAGGGAACAACTTTATTATAGCAGTTATTTCAGGTTGGCAGATTCTTAACAACTGAAGTGATGCCTTATATATTTTTATGCCAATGAGCTAAAGATGTTTGAAACAACTCTACCACCAAGGCTAAAGTGTTTCAATTGTGAACTCTTCAATTTTGATGTCTCAGCACTGTTATTTTGTAACGTTTAAGATATGTTCTTTTGTGTTCATACAGAAAGCTAACGAAAAGAAAACTGTTTTTCTAAGTGATTAAGATGTAAAATCGTTTAACTTTTTGTGATAAACTGCATAAAGAAATGTGCCTCCCCAGCTTTGTACTTTAGTTTCTTTCTGTTTTTTCTTGTATTTTCAAAACACTTTTTAGGGAAGCTACCGTGTTTTCTCTCAACAGCTCAGTCTTTATCAGATTAAACTTGCCAAATTACCTTTTTATTTTGCCACAGGCATGTGTAATAAAATGTATTTAGCATGCCCGGACAAAGCAGTCAGGATTAAGTGTGAAAACCCAACCCAAATCCAAGTACTCTTGCTTAAAGATTCTTGTATCTTTTCTTTCTCACTTGAATGCTGTGGATGGTAAGATGTTTAAAGTTATACCAATAAAGAAGGAAAATGCTGGCCAGTCTTAACCACATTTCCTGTGGAGAAAAACAATAAGAGCTTACTGCGAATAGAAACACAATATGGAAAATAATTTGGAATAATTCTATAACCTCACTAGAACCAGGAAAGTAGAGCACATCACCCCAGTTCTAAAGTCCTTACACTGGCTCCCTGTAGCTCAGAGAATAGATTTTAAAATACTTTTACTAGTTTATAAATCATTACATGGCTTAGCACCAAAATATGTTGAAGACCTGTTGTCATGGTACCAACCACCAAGACCACTCAGGTCCTCCAACTCTAGCCTACTAAACATCCCTAGACTCAGAACCAAACATGGAGAAGCAGCTTTCAGTTTTTATGCTCCCCTTATCTGGAACAGACTTCCTGACGAGTGCAGAGCTGCTGAAAGTCTGAACTGCTTTAAATCGAGACTAAAAACCCATCTGTTTAGAATTGCCTTTGAGTAAATGCTTGATGTCATATGTATGAAATGTGTTCATGCTCTCTTGCTTTTTTTAATTTTTCTCCTGCTTTATTGTGTATCATGTGTAATGTGTTTCTTTTATGTGTTTTTTTTAAATCACCAAATCATGTAAAGCACCTTGAATTGCCCTGCTGTTGAAAGTGTGCTATACAAATAAAATTGCCTTGCCTTGCCTTTCCTTGCCTATAAGATTTGAGCAGACAGCTTCATTGTTTACAGCTTTGAAGAGTTTTGTTATATTTGAAAAATTGGAAACTTTCTTGTTTTGAGGTCAAACCAAAATTTATTGCCACAGAAAAGAGGGGAAAAACAGCTTGAAGATGTCAAATGCAAGTGCATCTCACAAAGAAGTAAATCGAGTTTTATACCCTCCAGATATTTGCAGTTTAAGTAATGCTATCGAAGGTGATCATCAATTTTAAAGACCTAGCATTCTATACAATCATGGGGAAAACTGCTGACATTACAGCTGCTGAGCATTCATTTCAGATAATAGGAAAACCACAAATGGTCACTGCTGAAGAGGCTGGCTGCTTTTTAAAAAAGTGGTAGAAGAATGTGCACAAGCAACAGTGATAACCACAGCCCTGAATGGACTGTAAAGCAAAGGTCATTCACAAGTTTAAGGAAGATTCAACTGGCATGAACTGCAGTTGGAGTCAGTGTTTCAAGTCCTGCCATTCTTGAATCAAAACTATCAATGTCTGCTTTATTGACCATTGTATCACAGTGCTTGATTGATTGGCAACTTTTTCTGACCTAAACCTAATCTATTGGATTTTGTCAACAAGGTGAAGATGAGAAACAGCAAAACCAACAATGTCTGCTCTGTCTTCTCAAACCCCCAGACGGTCGTGGCAGATGGCCGCTCCTACTGATCCAGGTTCTGCTGGAGGTTTCTTCCTGTTAAAGGGGAGTTTTTCCTCTCCACCGTCGCTACATGCTTGCTCAGTATGAGGGATTGCTGAAGGATTGCTGTGGTTGGAAAGTCTGCATCAACGGGGCCCAACCTCACGCCAATGACTGACGCAATCTGCTGGGATTCCTTAAATAGGAAACTTTTTAACTGATTAGAATGTTTGTATAAATGTATTGAAATGACTTCTTGTTAAGTGCCTTGAGATAACATCTGTTGTGAATTGGCGCTATATAAATAAACTGAATTGAAATTGAATTGAACAAGCTAAAATTACAATTGTTGTCACCTAGGCTTTTTTACCATCTCAGCAATGCCAAAAACTGATCTCCCCCATGCCATGGTACACTGATGCAGTAATTCATGCAAAATGAGCCCTAGCCAGATGCTGAATTCATACACTGTACATTACAAAAATATACTTTTAAGTTAACTATTACATTATCTTTTCAATAATACTAGTTTAATTAAAAATTAAATTACCATTAGAATAATATTTATGGCTTTCTTTTTTAAACCCTGAGTTTTTTTCTTCCTCTATCAAGTGCATTGCCTGAGACACATTAAAGCAAATGCAAGAAGAAGGCTGGATAAAAAAACACAGGAGTATTTAAAGCGCCAGATGCCACAAAGAGCTATCTGGAGCATAAATAGGCTTCTATCTGGATGTCTGCGCTCTTCAGAATAGTCTGGCTTGCCTGTTTAATTGGTTATTAACCTCTCAGATTTATTGTGTCTGATTGTCTGATTGCTCTCGGCAGGGTAGCCAGAATAATATCATGACAATTTGTTTTTATTTATGGCGTCAATAAAGCAAACCTTTACAATGAAAGCCTTATTCACATATAAAGCGCTCTGAACTTCAAAATAATACATCTTTCAGTAATCTAACTGCTCAAAAAAAGAACAACAGTCTGAATGTTAGGTGTATGTGTGTATAAGCTGCAGGCTGTAATTTTCCCCTGACATCATTTAAAATAGAAGACACTGTAAATACAGTATGTTGGTGAGAGAATGATGAAATAATGGTAAAATATTACTACTGCCTATAACTGCTTCTAATAATAGTGGTGACACTGATAGCATGATACAATGTTTTCATTTATTACATATTAGGTTGCTATAGCGACCTAATATGTAATAAGTAAAAAATAAAACATGTGGCAGAGAAACTTAGTGATCTTATAGCTGCAACCTTCTGTTCTTTGGCAAATTAAATACAGTCTGCTTACACTTTTTGCAAGTTTTGAAAGCTTCATCTGTCTTTCCTCTTTTCTTTTCCCAGAATGCTCCGGACCGCTGGGCATGGAGGGCGGTATAATCTCCAACCAACAGATAACAGCCTCCTCCACCCACCGTGCTCTTTTTGGCTTGCAGAAGTGGTACCCATACTTTTCACGCCTCAATAAGAAGGGCCTGGTCAACGCCTGGACTGCAGCCGAGAATGATAGATGGCCATGGATCCAGGTAAAGCACAGTGACAGGTTGGGCAGCACGCAAAGCCAGCTCAGAAAACCAAATTAGGTCACAGGTGCAGTCTTAATTAAAGACAGGCCCCTAGTTGGTTGTGTCTTTAAGTAGTAAAGCTTTACTTGAATTTGAAAGTTGATGCCACACTTAGATGCAGGTGTCAATTATGAAACTGTTTGACATGTCTCACTTAGTTCAAATAATTTTGCTTCGCAATTTAACTTTAATCTAAATCGATGCTTAATTCCAATATTTTGCGGTTTATGTGGACACTATTTTATTTGCCTTTAAACAGTTCAATTTTAGGCCCTGGTGCTTCAGTTTTAACAATGAAGGCCCTGGTACAATGACGTTATTATGTGAAAAAACTTACTGCAAAATGGAGCTTGTTGAGAGTACAGCAAACGTTTTGTCAAAGACGGGAATGAAAGTGCCACTACATAGACTCAATTTTTGCACATTAATTTCAGTCATCCGTATATAACTGTTTGATCTCTGACACCTTTAGCCCTTTTGTGTAAAGCCCCCAAAAAAGAGTGATTCTAAGTTTTCTCAGAACTATTGCTAGATCTGAGATACAGTGTCTTGTCTTTTTGTCTACACCAAAATCACATAGTGTCTGATCTTGTGAGCTGGGTGTACATCCCTATTGATCAACTTTCTTAAACAGCATGGTAAATGTGACATTTCACAATCCTTTACTCTAACACCCTGGCAATTCATACAACACTAACTTGGTAGTCTGGCTAATAATGTGATCTTGGTAAGGTTTATAAGAAATAAAACTAAGACACATGATATATAAATAGGTCATTACAATGATCAGATTTTTGTTATGTGTGAGGTTTGCTCTAAGCGTTAGTGGGCAATTGGAGATCTTTTTTTTTTTTTTTTTTTTACGTGTCCTGTTTGGCAGTGTGGAGCTCAGAATTGGTGTCTGAGTACCAAGTAGAAGCCCAACAGATTTTCTTTCACAAGCGGAGCAGGACAGCTAGTACTCCACTTGATATATGTGTGAAAAATCTTTATTGTGAATTGCTGGGGTTTTTATTTCCTGATGTTATGGACACGGAGATGGAAAATTAAGGGGAAGAACGAAAGAAGATGAAGAAGAGAGGTAGGAAACAAAAAGTCATGAAAGAGGGTGAGTTGAAAATACAAGAGAGGAAAGGGAACAAAGAAAACACAAGAAAACATTGAAGGCTGCCTCCATACCCACAGGACGGCAGAGAGAAGGGAAAAAACAAAACAAAACACAAAAAAGGAACATTGACAAAACAAACCTAACATCTTGAACTACACAACCACATCACACAAGAATGGGTATAAAAATACAACAACAATTTCACAGAAAAACTCATGGTACCGATTAATCAAGGTCTAGTAATGATAACCTCAGCCCAAGAATATATCCTTAAACACCAGAGACCCCACATCTATATGTGTGTGTTAGGATGCTGGTGCAGATAAGGTTTCTCCATAAGAATGTTCGATAGCTGGTGTGAGCAGGCATCAATCCGTCTCCCAGGAATCGATGCAGACATTAAGGAGATCGGAGCCAAGACGTCCAAAGGACCGCCAGAGCCCCAAGCGGACCCGGACGGAGCCGACCGCATCCCCCAAGAGAGGAGCAAAGGAGAACCCCAGGGGAACGTCCAGCGGCTACTATGCAGGGGCCCGGGGGGCAGCAGTGAAGATCCCACGGGCTCCGCCGGCAACCAGCCACGCCAGGGCGGGCCGGTCCATGGACCGGGAGAGCCGGGGACCAGGGGGCGCCCCGCCTCCCAGCAGAGACCCGACAAGGGACCGGCCGACGAGGGGCCCCCGGCACCTCTCGCCTGGCGCACCTCAGGCCACCACCACCCTGGGCCAATCCCCACAGCCAACATCCCAGCGCCCCACCCCTGCCCCACATCGGGGCGCCCCACCGATAGCCACAGCGGATGGACAGCATCCCCTGGCCAAGCTCAGCCAGCACCTGGACACCAAGTTGTACCAGCTCCCGAGTCCTGATCCCGCGCAACGCAGAGCGCCGACATCAGGCATCCAACAAAGGCCAGGGCCAGTCCAACCCGCCAATGAACCGACCACGCACGGTGCGCACAGAACAGGTGATCGAACAAGCAGAGATGCTGGATCCGTATCCCGCCGAGCCACCGAGCAGGCACCACCCAACAATCCCAAACCTGGCACCCCTAAAAGAGGTGCCCCAACCAACCAAAGGAAGATATCGGCCGAGCGCATCGGCCGACCGACACACCGCCCCCCCCCCAGGCCCGGCCAGGCACGCACCAGGTCCGAACCGAATTGACCACCGACGCACCAGTAGGCAGGGGCATCCGTCACCGGCGGGGAGTGACGGAGGGGGAAATAGGCCCCCCATTAAATGTAAGGCCTGAGGTGCGCCAGGCAAGAGCGCAGCCCAAGACCCAACCTGACAGGCAGACAAAGACATAAAGACACAGTCATACGTTCCCTCCCTCTTAAACACATACATTCTCACTAACTCACCAAGACACCCGAGAAATGACGCTGTACCCTCACTCACACACCCCATACACACTTCAAGCTCCCAGGTCCAGGTACTGATGCCCCAGTAGAGCCACCAGCCCCTGGACCCGGGAGATGGACCCCCCTACCTTCTAGGACGGAGACAAGCAGACCCCTAAGGGCCCCACAGTGGCGAGGCAGCCCAACAGCCCAGGACCCCGACCAGACCACCTGTTCCTCCTCCGGACCCCAACCCTGATGGCCGGTAGCGAACACGGGTGTAGGAAGACCCCTAGCCTCTATCCTCCCGCTCAAGTATGGTGTTGATGCGTGTTGTAATAATGTGCTTTTAAAACAGAGGGGTGGGATGTGGGGAAGGCAGCCACACATCCCCCAACCCCCACCCCGAACCCTCAGTGTCTATATGTGGTTTAACAGTGGGCACCGGCACCAGAGGTGAAGCTGATTGAACCGCTCCCCCTCTGGATGCCGAAAAGTGTGCCCACCCCAAAGTCCCTACATGTGTGTTGCATGAAAATGTTATAAGTGGGAGTGTCTAAGTTGTATATTAAAATTGGGACCAGGACGCCACGGGATAGTGAGGAGGGAAACCCCTCCTCACACCCCAGTGATGTGCCCATCTTGCAGATACATTTGATGTTTGATTTAAGTTCTAGCAGTGTAATTTTCATGTTAAATTCACAGTTTTTTGCCTTTTATACTGCAGAGTGTTTCAGTAACCTCCCACAGGGCTTTTATCTATAACAAGCATACACATGTGAAAGATATATATATATATATATTTATGGCATACAAGTACTGATGTTTGAAACTCTTGTTTTTTCTCAGGCTTTGTTGAAGTTTACATTCATATTGTGCTATTAAGTGGTGCTTATTTTCAAAATACAAAATAGATCAATAAGAGTTGCAAATCTGATCCCTTGTTTGTGCCCTTTTCCAATTTTGTCCAACCGTAATGTTTGTGTTCATTGTAAGTAAGAGAAATCAGTCAGACCATGGGGTCTATGTCAACATAAGCAGTGTACAGTCATATCTTCTTCTTTTTGTTCTAGATTCAATTCTTGTCAATACAAACTTTTTAGTTTGTGAAACATTTAGCAACTTTATGTAAATCAAAAAATGGGGATTCTTAGTTTTTGTTTATTTCAAAATTATTGCTAAATATTCTCGTCTATTGTTATAGCCCCAAAATTCTGTACCGTCTCTTAGGGTGTATTCAGACCTGCACTCTTTGGTCCACTTTAAACGGACCAGGGTTCGTTTCGAATGCTGGTCATGACCTTTTATGCAGGTGTGAATACACACAAACGAATCCTGGTGCGGATCAGAGAACCGGACCGAGACCCACTTTTTTAGGTGGTCTCAGTCCGCTACCAAACGAACTCTGGTGCGGTTCGCTTCAGGTGTGAAAACAAACCACTGTTTATCCGAATCAACTCCAGGATACATGTGACTTTTTGGACTAAACAAGCCTCTGTAGCATGGTAAGTTCATACCTGATCCTTCGTCTTCTGTTTTGCCGCGGTGCTGCGAGCATGTCATGGGTCAGGGCAAATGGACTGGAAATGATCGGATATAACGTCATAAAACAACAAACATGATTTTTTAAATTCATCCTGAGACAGAGATTGTCAAACGGATTGACAGTGGCTTATTTTTCATTTCAACAAGTTCCACTATAACAATATTCACTGTTGCATGGGCGGGAACAACACCGTAACGTCACACAATTTACAGCAGGCGGGGAATTGAGACAGCACGACAGTGAGCTGCTAGCTAGAAGTGCTAATGCAGGGCAAACGTGTTGCTGAGCATTCACAACAAGCTACGTAGCAGCCTGCTAATAGTGATTCGTCGGTTGCGAACAAAATGGCTCTTTGAAGTGACCGATCTGAGCTGACTCCTTTCTGGGAGCCGGACTGGAGCCATTATTTTGTTAATTTTTTTCTGTTCAAGCTGCATGTCTTGAGCGGGAGCAGGAAGGAGGGGAGGAGGGTTTTACACACACACAGATAGCGCCACAAACAGAGAAACTGGAGGAGAAAAAAGCTAAAGACAAAATGTGCTGGAAAGGTGAGAAAATGAGGGACAGCAGGTAATGCAGCAAAATTTTGAAGCAGAGTGTAAAGTATGTAAAGTTAAAATATATCAGGCAGACTGTGCAGTTATCTACATTATCTTAGCTTTTCTACGTTGATCACTGTAGTTTAAAGTTCATGAATATTTTACATACAATCAGAGTTGTTTTTTGTACTTTAACATTTATTTATTTTGTAGCACTGTTCAATGGTGAATATAATAAGTCATAAATAATATACATTTGATATAATTATATCTGTAGATTAGTAATTCATTTAATCCATTAAGAAAAATTGAACGTAATCCAAAAGTAGGGAACACACTGACTTTTGATAACACGAGCTAAGACGGACCACTTGCTACCGGAAGTAGATAACCAGTTACTATGACAACGTGTTGGTTTGTAACACTGGGAATCCGACTTGTTCCAAAACAGGGGCTTTCAATTCAAAGTGCTATATAGGAAATAACATTAGATTTAAAATAGAAAATAAATTTCAGTAACATTTAAGCCTCACATCAAATAGAAACATGAAATGCAATTGTTTCACTGTTGATTTGATATAGAGGAGCTGTTGTAACAAATGATTAAATCTGATGCAGCTGTTGATATGGTACAGAGTAAAAAGAAGCTAAAGTACAGTACATCTTAGAACATTGTTGCTAAAGTATCAAATGATTTAGAAGGAACCCAAACTTCTATTGCTCTATTGTTCAAATTCTGATGGTTTTGCAATCTTGTCTTTTTATGTGAGGAAAATATTTCTTTTGAAAGAAGCGGTTTGAAAATCCAGTCATGGCTTTAAAAAAAAAACCCATTGTATTACAGGTACATTCTGTTCTTGTTAAAGGAAAAAAATGAACAAAAAAACATTTGAAGCAAATATCGTCACAAAAAACCTAATTCTAATATTATAATTATTGAAAATATTCTTTCCCAAGAGATGCATTTTTGGGCTGTGGTTTTTGGATTAATTTGCTGATTAGAGTGTGACACTTTGCACCTAAAATATTGAACCTTTTCACAATATTCTAATTTTCTGAGGTTTTGAATTTGTGGTTTTCGTAAGCTGTAAGCTATAATCATCAAAGTTATAACACATAAAGGCTTGAAATACCTCGCTTTGCATGTAATGAGTCTATCTCATATATTAGTTTCACGTTTCAAATTGAATTACTGAAATAAATCAACTTTTACACGATATTTTAAATTTTGGAGTTTCACCTGTATATTAATACAGATATTAGGGAACAATATTTTCTTCTTAAAAATATAAAGCCACCTAAATTCAGCATCAAATCCTGTAAAATAAAGAATAGTGATTTCATGTGGGGGTTTTTCCATTAAGAAATTATTGTTGAACTTTACTACCTATCATTCATGGGAAATTCTACAGGGTACTCTGACTTAAGTTATATCCAGACTATATCTGCTCTTGCAAAGCACCAGGTCCACTCTCAGCCCACAGACACCTCAGTTCTCCATTCAGAAGGAGGAAATCCAAAACAGCACTAGAAATTAATTTTTAGATCCTTATTTAAATGTGTTAGTCGTATTATTTTTTGCTTGGTATAGCATCACTTAATCTTGCGTGACTGTTGTGATGACAGCAAGCTTTGAAGCTTAAGAACACTTTTTTACATATGTGAACCATAAAAGGAGAAGAATACTAGGAAAGCAGCAGAATGGCAGGAAGAAATAAGATGCATGTAGCAACAAGAAATTAGGAAAAGAGAACAAAAATCAATATACAAAAGAAAATCAAGGAGCAACAGAATTTGGCACTGTGGAAAGGTGAGAAGAAAGAAATATAAAACATTGACGCCATGCGTTTGACTTTAATAATGACATGTGGGATGATGCACATGATGGTAGAGGCGTGTGTGTTTCTAAAAAAGGCCTGTGTAAACGGGACATGAGTGCAGAGGTTTACAGGCATGAAAATGCTTTGGGATTAAGCTAAGCAGTCAGTGTTGTGCCTTTGTGGAGTGAACAGATGTGGCTTGACTGTTTGCATGTTTGTGTTTGCAAACAGCCAAATACTGACAGGTGACAACCAGATTCTATCAGGTTTACTTCTAGTTTTCTGTTTTGGGGTTTTCTCTGATGCAGCACCTTAAACCTTTTGACATTAGCTAATTCAAGTCACCCACTTAAACCTGAATGTATTTTTAGCCATTTTTAACCAAAAGAAAACAGTATTCTTTAGTTAATGAACTATAGAGTTCAAGAAAAAATATGCACTAAATATGTGTTTTTTAACTTTGTGCAGTTTTGATTTGTGTGTGTGGACTTGTAAAAGGTTTTACACACCTATGTGGCAAAGGAATGTGATTTTTTTTTTTTTTTACAGCCTCACCATATCCAGCCTGCAAAATTGCATTTAAAAACTCAAGGGAAATATGCTGCCGGTCTCACCAATATCAGCAAGATATTGCTTCAGCCAGCTGCGTTAGAAAAATGAAACAATACAAATCACCTCTGACGGGTAAGCGGGTGTACACATATTTTGATGTAAGTTACATGGTTAAAGACATAATGTTGAGATGCAGATCCCCATTGGGTTTTGTTTCTTTATTCAGATTCATATGGCTGGATTCACATAGTTGGGTAGATTAGTCTGTGGTCCCAAAATCAGAAACAAATTGCTAATTGTTAGCACAATGTTATTGTGCAGTTTGTGTTACTGGCAATGCGTGTTTTTTCTACTGGGTTACCCTGGTTAGAAAATGATAAGATGTTGCAATTATTTGAGTCTGAGCAAAAGAGAATTTGTTGATTTTTCGTTAATTTTGGCATCTTGGTCAATTCATATTTGTTAAATAGGAAAAACATGTCCAATACAGAACTGCCCAGGTCATAATTTACACATTCTTTTCTGTTTCTTTTTTCCAGGCCATAAAAAAGTAGAAAACTGATAGAGAGTTCTGTTTAATTGAAGAAATAAACTTGTGTGGCAAAATATTTTTTTTCATATTTTAAACTGAAATTCCAATTAAATTCACTGACACTTGAGGCTGTAAAGTGAAAAACAAAATATGGAAAAGCTGCAAGAAATAGAGTAGCCTCCTTTTCTTTCACATACAACATGAGGTTATCAGACTTCATCATGTGATTTAGCGCCCACCTCTAAAATAATTTGGAAAAACTTTAATTCTGGTTGTAAAAATGAGAAGGAGCATAACTTTATCCGTATTTAGTTTTTTGGACAAATCCTGAAAAGAATGTGGACAGTAATATCCAAGCAAACATTGAAACACATACATTCACACATACACACGTACTGTACACAAAAGTTATTCAGGTAACTATATTTACCAAGTGAAACTCATCTAGATTAATCACACAAAGGTTGATGTTTTTAAGCTGTTCACTTATATTAACTAATATCATACCAATAAAAACATCTTTAATCCAGAATTGTGAGTTTAAGGAAAATTATGTTTAATACCTGCTTAAAGGTTGTTGTATTCAAAAGCTACTTTTAGATAACAACTGAGCCTCATTGGAACACATATTCTTTTTTATTGAATATGCTGCAGGGTAAGTCACAAAAATAGTTTTATCCTGGTCTTTTAGGCACCAGATTAAAATGAAACATCTTCAGTAAAACTAACTGTAGTGTTTTTGACACCTAAACAGGGTGCATGCTAGTCACAAAGCTGCAAGTCTAGTCTGGCCCAAAAAGCTGGAGTTTTTGTTTCACAATTCTTTTTTGTAGGATATTAAATAATTGTGTCAAAATGTGACCCTGAAAAAAAGTATTTCTATTCGACATTATTTTACAAATATAGCATGACAGTAAGTGAATAAGGGCTTTTGAACACACAGGTCCAAGGATTTTCACTTCCCATCGCCTTGCTGAACACAGCAAACACTTAGAGCAGTAACTTGATTTGCTTTGTGTGGTGTTCATGGGTTTACATCAGTTCTGTGGTAGCTATGTAGCTGCAGTTCAGCAGTTGCATTGGTGTTCAGGCTAACTGTTCCATGACATTTTTGTGTCTCTATATACTAACATCTCTTTAGGGAAGACAGGAAAGCTGTGGGTGCTACTGATCAATAGAAAGTGGCTTTCACCACCGGGAGTATAGGTGTGTTAATAAACAAGTTTACTTTTGTTTTAATTTTGACACACTGACACAGAGAGTGAGAGATCATAGCTGAGTATGTTGACAGTCACTCTTTTAAAAATGAGAATAATCTGTTTCATATAGTCATCATCACCATAATTTTAAAATGTTTTTTTTTTAGGTAAACATGTTTTGAAAAATTAAGTATCAACCTCCGCTTTAGTTACAAGTGGTGGGAATGATTTGAAGCCAATGCCAATATTTAAAAGATTTATTAACAGATGTACAACGTTGTGAAAGAAAAAAGCAAAATAGGAAATAAGCATCAGATAAATTTTTTTAGACATTTTAAGTAAACATGCATACTACTCAGCATGTTGGTTTTTACCATTCCTTTCTTTTGGAGTAGCACCAATTGTAAAAAGAGCTCATTTTTTAAATATAAGTTGCTACTTTTTTCACACGCTTTAAACCCTGCGTCCTATACAACGATGCGGCTAATTTATAGATTTTTTTACTGATTATGCGCCGAAGAAGACACTACCGTTAGTTTTCTTGCACACACCATCATTATGGAAAACACACGAAGAATGCAGCTTTTACAGTAATTTAAAGGCAAATGAGCTGGCCGTCAAAAAAGAAAATGGAGCTATTCCATGTAAGCTTGCCTTTTTTTTCTTTTTTTTTCTGGATGGCGTCTCACCTTGTTTGCATGTTGTGGTGTCAGGCTGGTGGCTGTGGTGGATGGATGGCATTTCTGGGCCGGATCAGTTTTTGGGCACTGGGCTTGACTCCTGCTTCTTGATCTTGGGAATTGTTTGGTGGTAGTTGTCGGGTGGCTCAACGGGGGTCTGGTCCAGCGTCTACACTTGTATATAGACTTTTGGGTGATGTAAGTATCCTTGTTACTCACACTGAGCGGCGGTGGTGCCTTGGACTCCTCTCTGTCTCATAGCCCTTTTCCATTGCAAAGAACCGAGAGCGTGTTGGGAGCTGGCGCTGGGGCTGGTGCTGGAGCCAGAGCTTTCACAAAACCTCCTTCTTTTTCCATAACAAGGAGCCAACTTGGACCCACCGTGAGCTACGGCGTTGCGTCATCGAAGCGTCACTTCAGAAATCACGCGGGAAGCCGCTCGCCGAAAATAAAGCAGACACAGAAGAAGAAAAACCATAACAACAAAGATGGATGACCTCATCTGGTTGCAGAAGCTAATCGTTGCTTTAAAAGCATTTGTTGCAATACAACGGCAAAAGGCATCGCTGTTGCAGTTACTGTCGACAAGGCAACGTCGTAATAGGCGACGTAGTCTTGATGCTATCCATGTTTTCAACAACAACAAAAAAAACATTCCCAGCAGTCTGGATTTAAATATGGCGGTCTTCCATTGTGAAGGCTGTAAATCCCTCCCCGTTCCCCCTAGACGTAGTGAGTGCTTGGATAGCTCCACTTTGGCCCCACACAAGAGTGGTGCCAGAGTAGCACCCGTTTCTGGCTCTCGGAGCTGGTGCTCACGGGAATCGAAAACGAAAACACCGGAGCTTAGTCACGGGCCACGGGAGCGCCAGCTTCGCCTCAGAGGAAAAGGGCTGTCAGAGCGCTCACAGCAGGCAGCAGGTCCGTGCGCAGAAGCTCCGCCCATCCGTCCAGGTCCAGCTGGACTCACTCAGAGCAGAAATTTACTCTACTGAGTCCAGAATGCTAACATATAGCGCATTCTCGAAGCTGAAGTTGCAGTAAGCACTGGGACTAGTCTCAAAAACAGAGTAACGTAAATAACTCTGTTCAAGTCTGTTAGAAACAGAAAATGACTTTATAAAGCCATTTTTATGTGATATATTTGTCCAGCCACAATAATGTGATGAATTTAAATGAAAATACCTCAAGATAAAGGCTTTTCGCAGCAATTACTAGATGCGATTAAAAAAGAGATTATGTAGATTAATTAATCACAGAGCATAAATAATTAAATTTGAAAATTAGATTTGAACAATAGAGGGATTATTTGTTTATCAACACAGCGATGTGTGCAAATTGTTTGACACAGAACCTTTACATAACTCCCCTGTCCCCACTGTTACTTGCAGTAATCTTGCAGCTGCAGTGTTGGTTAGCGATGTTAGCTTGTTTGTTAGCCAAGGCTTAACTGATTTTAAGTGATTGCTGCAGATAGTTGCATTGCTTCTTTTGGTAGCTTGCAACCAAAGATGCCTTTTTTTGCCTTGAAAGGAGCAAGTTGATGGAATAGTACTTGCACATTTTGTTATTTTTATCAAAACGATTTGTGCAGCCAACAGCAAAAGACATAATCGTAAAAATGTCTAAAGACGACCGATACTCCCTATGGCCTGCAACTGAGAAGAGACGTTCCCATTGAACCATGGATGCAGTTCGGGTCTGCCATGCTTTTTATGTGACGAGTGAGCACTGAAAGCAGCGCGGATTGAATTGTGGGATAAACAGGACAGGTAATTCTGTGCATACATATAAATATAATGAATATTTTCTTTATTATTATTATTCTTAAAATTACTTGTCCCATCTCTGATTTTCCCATGACAGAGTCACAAGTCTTGTAGGGAGTTTCAAGGACAGTGTGATTATTTGAATGATCCTGCAGTTTCTTCTGCTTATATCAGTGGGCAATCAACAAATAGTGGAATTCTATGCTCTTATGCCCTTGACCTTTTCTAAGTTTGTCTTGCATGTTCGCATGATAAGACAGTGCAACAATGCAAATGGATGGAAGCTAGTTAATGAGATATCTGTTTTCTTTATATCAGAAGGCTGCTGTTGATTCTTCAGCCTTTTAATAACAGGCTGATGAAGTTCAAGAGACTGAAGTCAGGAAAATGTAGAAAAAGAAAATAATATATATAAATATTCAGCAATAATATTGTGTCATTGCAAATCTTCAACAATAATGTTGCAATTGCATGACTGGAGAGGATCAACTTGTGTATTACTTGCCCTTAAGAAAAATTTCCTATGTAAATTGATGTCTGCAAATCCCTGTGTCTGCTGTGATGTATATTTGCTGTTCAAACTCTGTTGGTTTCATGTGGTATTTATTGATGCTGTTATGAACCATAACAGCATCAATCAATGCCACATTTACATTCCAAATTGTAATTTAAGTTTTTATCTTGAAATGTTTACCATTACAGGTATGCTAGTAACATTTTTGAAGGTAGATAACAAGCCAGTTGGATTATAGGTGTATTGTTATTCCACAAAATCTTGACAGTATACAGTGACATATTTATAGCCAGAAAGGTTTTTTATTTTTTTAATACTTTTATTGTCGATTTTATTATCCTCACAATAAATTCCACTCAATACTGTAATGTTTCTAATTCCCCATCCCTACTCTTTAACAGTCCTTTTTTATATTTTTTTTAAATGCTTTTTTCTAACGGTCTATGATTGGTCCATTAAATTTTCCATTGCAAATAGCAAGTTAATTTATTTCAGAATTGTTTAAAACTGTATTCTTGCTGCTAGACACATGACAAGTTTAGCCAAACAGTCCATCTTAGAATGTTGCAAATATGCTAAATATGTGCTGCTCACATTAGTGAATGCAAAATCATATTATTCATAATGTGAAAACGAGAGTATTTATTTACTAAGGGATCAAAAACAAATTGACGCAGACGCTCTTATTTAAGATGTTTCGAATTTCTGCACACTGAAATTCTTCATGCAAACTAGGAGAGGTTGAAATGTTGAAAAGCTAACAGTCAATTTTTAACTCAGCAGGGTGCTTTCTTTACTGGAAAAAAATCCCTTCATCTATCTATATGTTGGTTTGCTGTGAATTATTTATTGGTATACTCTGCATATTTTCACTCTGTAGCAAAATAAGTAATTATCCACCACATTTAAAATGTATGCCTTACTGTTGCAGAAACATTCTGATCCCTGTAGAGTTTATTTGATTTTTTTTTATTGATTTACTCCCTATAGGTGAGGTAATATTCATTTAACAAAAATATTGCCTAATATAAAGTGATACATGCACTGGTGCTTTTCATGTGTCTATTGTAAAACTTGAATACAGGAAACTGTGTGACCCCATTTTTAGCTGTTTAGTAATGTGTAGAAACTTTTATTGTATCTATGGCCTCCAGGTGTTTAGCTAATTTAATCATTTGTACGGTAATGAGAAGGACTTAGCAACACTTTCATCAAGAACAACTGACAGCTTTTTGAGTTTGAAGAAAGGGGTGAAAGTTGTGGTAGAGTTAACAGGGTTTCATAGGGACCATTTTTAATTCCTTGCAAGCATTTTAAGTACTACAGTTTAATTCATTCTTCCCATCCAAAATTGCATACACACCTGCATGTGTGCAGTCTACACAGGGATGATGCTTCCATTGATGTTGCTTTTAAACTAGGAAATGAATCTCTATTAGCAATGAAGGGACAGAGGTCCATTTCTGAGTGGCCATTAAACATGTGAAGGATCAACAACAATTAGCGCAGCAGTAGCCTTTTAGTGACAAGGCTTTTAATTAGTGGTAGAGGTTCCTGTCTCTGTGGAGAAAATGGAAAACCAGAAAGAAATGCTATGAATGTGAAAGTAAGGGTCAACAGAGTTCTGAGGCTCTGAAAGAGGTTCTTACTGTATGTGTAATTCAAGTGCTGTGTTTAAGCATGTACAACAGCAAAAACGTTTTGTCTGTTCAAATAGAAAATAGATTTGGAAGAAACTGACTTATAATGCAGTTTTTCTTAGGCTTTGACTGTCAAGTGAACATGATAAGATATTTTTCTTCTGCAAAACTATTAAAAGCTAATGTCCTTTAGAAACAGCAGGTTGCAACTCACTCTATTAAAAAAGGCTGTACTGTGTAATTGGGTTACTCCACCATTTTTCTGTTTCCCTTAATTTATTTGTTTTAGTTTTGTTCGGCCCTATTACAGCTACAGTTTTTTTTCTACCGCTACGAAGCTCAAGCTTGTTAATTCTAATAGGTGTGTGTGTGTATGTATATATATATATATATATATATATATATATATATATATATATATATATATATATATATATATATATTTATTTTATTTTTTTAGCCTAGCTTTTAACTGATTACTGTTTCATCAGGATAGTGTGCTTGAATCAACACAGACATTGTTCACGATACACAAAATCAATCTTCTTCCATGGCTATTGTAATCTTCAGACCAAAATGCTATAAAAAACCTTTGGGGTAAGCTGAAGTTAAGAGAGTGTAAGAGAGAATCCAGGAATCGGGGTGATCAAGGTTGAAGAATGGAGATTTTACTCTGAGAAAGCATCGGGCTTGTCAGTTTTTCCTCATTTGTAACTGGCTTTGGATCAACGAAGCTGCCAAATGGAAAAACATAAACTTTGTATAATGTTATAGAAGAACTAATGGGAGTATAAGTACCCCTAAAATCATGCCAAAAGTGATATTGATAAAAACAATAATTTACCATTTAACAAATGTAGTAAAATCAGTGGAAGGATGTCTAATGTGAGAAATGCTATTGCAATAAAGATACTTCTATTTTAGGGTTTTTAACACGTTTACCAGTGGTGCTAGTTTCGCAAATGCCGTAAAATAATGTAGCGGGTTGCAACCAGTGCTGAAAGATAGAGATTTCTGTTTTAAGGTGATGGCTTCCTTTAGCTCTCTCTCAAAACCATTCTCAGAGCACTCCAACAAGGCACCACTCCTTTATCCCCAAAGACCTTCACATTTTGTCAGAAGATGAGAGTTGTCTTCAACTGACATTAGCTTTCTCACATTTTCATAAGCTTGACAGAATCGCACACAACATGGCATTATTTTTAACAAGCAATGACACATTGTGAGCAGCGTGTAAAAAACATAGATGTTGCACGTAATACATTACTCATAGATTTATGAAAGGAGGTGGATTGCTGAAATATTGTCAACTTGTGTAGCAAGTACTGTAAATGCAATGAGTTGAGCCTTCTATAAGTTATTCAAGAAAGTCTGGAAAATATGTTGGAAAAAAGTTAGACAGGCAGTCTATCACATTATGTCAAACAGAGAGAAACAAATATGTACTAATTTTCGGCATAACTTTTTGTTTTTTGGAGCTTAACAGAAAATCTGAAATGTCTTTTTTTTTTAAGAGCATACAAATGACACACCAAAACAGCAGCTTTATTACTGAACTACATTTAGTTGTTGCTTAACAGCTGCAAATTCAACATGTGTGGCAATGGGATCCTGGCATTTGAACAGAATGGCTTTAATTGCTTGTATTAAAACTGTTTGTTTTTATGGGCTGCAAGGGATAGATGCAAGACAAATCTTCAAACCTATTAATGTTATTTTGGGTATCTCATTGTCTAGCCAAGAAAGAAAAATAGTATAGACATTTATGTCATTCATGGATAATTGCGAAAACAAACAAAGAATATATTGTCCATTGGGCTTGTGTTTTGTTGTGTTTTGTTTTCAGAATACCGCAGGAATTTCAGGATTCAGGTCAGACCCAAGTCACAAAATAGATTTGATGGGGCCTTTTTTAATCTCGCTAAATATTTTTGCTCTTATGAAATAGCCCTTCGTGATACCTGAGCTTCTTCCTAACTCTTCTTTTCCATGCTCTTGTTTAACATGCACGATCCCTTCTGAATGTAACTAAATTATCAAACAGCATAGAGAAAAAAAACACTTCTCAGCATCCAAGCATCTTTTCATCCTGCTATTTTGTGCCAAAGGACAAGCATTTGTTAATGCCAATCACTGAGCTTAGCAGTATTGATTATAATTATAACATTATTATACAGATTGAGCTGTCACAGATACTCTGTGACAATTCCTGTATTAGTAGTGAATCACTTGGCTGTTAGTTTGTCACAGGTAGTTTGTCTAAGTAGTGCCACTATAACTCTGACTAGTGCTATTACATCTTTTTCAATACTTTTCAACAATACTTCATTAGCTTATTTTGGTGAGACTTTTTAGTCATGGCATCATGACACTGTGCTGCTCTCTTTTAGAAGGAGAAACCTTCTTAATCTACAGATATTGTGACGTTAGTTATGCATATCTTTAATGCCCACTATCTGCTTTTTCTCTGCCTGCTGTATATAAAGCAAATATCATAAATACTCCACCACAAACGCACATATGAAGTAGAGCAATTATTTTTTTGCTAGATCACTGTTACCATGACTTATATATGAAACATGGCCCTCTGCCGCAAACACAGCCACAAAAAACATGAAGGGGGAAATGCCTCCTCACAGACAGCTCTATGTCTTAATGAAAAATATTTTTATCTACCTCTAAATTTAAAGCACCATCTTTAGGAATGTTATATATATATATATATATATATATATATTATATTTATATTAAAAGCACGAAATACTGTATATCAAACATTGTCAAACAATTAGCAGTTTACAGACATTTGTAATTTTAGGCTTTCTTCAATGGGATGGAGGAGGATGAATATAAATTCTTTGAAATTCCTGTCGTCTTTCCTTAAAGCCACAACAGTAACTGGTTTCTTTTCTTTTTGTATTTCTTTTCTTGTTTATAATAGTGAATGCCAGCTTTCTTGTAAATATACATGTGTATATATGCAGCTCCAATCTTTTAGAGTCTAATACTGTTAGCCATGACTAATTTGCATATTGCCTTCTTAAATATGGGGGAGTTATCCCTAAATGCCCGTATGAATACCTTATTTAAATGTGGGAAAACTTTGTCTACTCAGAGAAACACACAATTGCATGGCATCAGAATTTTAGGTCCAGATCTTTCATTGCTGTTCCTTTGTGATTTAAATAGAAACACAAAACATGTTTTGCAGAACCTGGAATATCAGCCAGAGAAAGGAAATAGTCTGAAACTAAAAATCACATTTCCAGAGTCCATTTTGTAATTTTATTTTTCTTAGTTTTATACTGTAATTTATTTGCCATGGTTTGTGGGGGGGGTTTGTTCAGGTTTTGACTTTTCTTTTGTATTTGTTGGTTTCTAATGTCTCATACTTGAGTCATATAAGTTTATTATTATTATTACTATTAATATTATTATTGATATTATTATTATTTGTTTGTGTTAGTTTCTTAAGCAACCGTCCATTGTCTGGGGGAGCTGGTTCCTATCTCTAGCACCCATTGGGGGAGAGGCAAGGTACACCCTGGACAGGATGCCTGTCCATCACAGGACACACAGGAAAAACAATCATGCACGCACAGACTCATACCTAAGGATAATATAGAGAGATCAATTAAACTAACAGTTATGTTTTTTGGACTGTGGGAGGAAGCCGGAGAGAACCCACGCATGCACAGGGAGAACATGCAAACCCCATAAAGAAAGATCCCAGGCTGGGATTCAAACCCAGGACCTTCTTGCTCCCACAGTCAAAAAACTTCACTGTTATGTGAATGGTTTCTCTAAATTGCCCTTAGGTATGAGTGTGTGTGCATGGTTGGTTGTCCTGTATGTCCCTGTGATGGACTGATGACCTGTCCAGGGTGTACCCTGCCTCTCGCCCCATGATAGCTGGAGATAGTCAGCAGCTCCCCCCGCAACCCTGCACGGGAATGACGGGTACAGAAAATGGATGGATGGAAGGGCTTAGCGCCAAAGTATTTTGAAGATTTACTGTCACTATACCAACCCCCCAGACCACTCAGGTCCTCTAATTTCAGTCTACTCAACATCCCTAGAATCAGAACCAAACACGGAGAAGGAGCTCTCAGTTTCTATGCTCCTCTAATCTGGAACAAACTACCAGACAACTGATAAGATGCTGAAACACTGAGTTATTTTAAATCACGGCAATCTGTATTCATGTAAGCTTTATTACTGTTTTTACTTTATCCTAAATTCATGTCTGCTTTCGAGTAATGTTTTTACGTGTCATATGCTCTGTGTGTTTTATGCTTTATTGCTGTTTTTACTTTATCCCCCAATCACTTGCCTTGTTGTTGAAAGTGTGCTATACAAATAAAATTGCCTTGCCTGCCCTGGCCTTGGCTTAAACACTTTATATGTCATAATATAAATATATAAGAGACTTTACCTAACCTGTATTTATAGCACCATTTGAGAGCTGTGAGATGAGTTTCAAGAGTTTTATTGTATCCTCTTTTGCATTAAAAAACCCAACATGCTGCAATAAATATGAGAAAATCACAAGGACAATGTCCAGTTCTGCGGAAATGCACTACGTCAAAATGAAATGTTTGTAAAGCACCTTAAGTTGTGTGAACTTTTAGTAAAGATTCATTTTGGACTTGCCAGATAGCATCAGTGGCAACCATTAATCATTTCCCTCTCTTGTAGCTCCTCTTGTTTTCTTCTAGCTCACCAAATTACTGCAAATTGACACCATATTGTCTGATTGCAGATTGTGGATTTAGTTGAATGTGGTTTATGAGAATTGATTAAATGTTTCATTTTATCTTAGGGTTTCTGATTAAAATAGATGACCCTGACAGAATCAATGCAAAAGTGCAAACTGATCACCATGACAAGCATACTGTTGTGACTGCTGAGACCCATTTGATGTGTGTATGAGCCAGAAAATTAAGAGGGAATGTGATGATTTTGTATATTCTCTTTGAACTCTGCAGATAAACCTCCAGAGGAGAATGAGGGTCACAGGCCTGATTACCCAAGGTGCCAAACGTATTGGCAGCCCAGAGTATGTCAAGTCATACAAAGTAGCATACAGCGATGATGGGAAGACCTGGAGAACATACAAAGTCAAGGGCAAAGATGAGGATATGGTGAGACTCGCGTGCACATGTACTTTTGCTCCTTACACTGTGACACATTGATAAAGACACATACTCATTCACATGTTAAACTAGAGAACAAAGACTTCACTTACTGAAGGGCAAAGTGGAGGACATGATGAGATGAATTTGTAATTAGTTTGCACACAGGGCACATCCTGCTGCCCTTTACCCCTACCCACTTCCAGGACCTTTAGTTTCAATTTATAGACTATTTGGGATGATCAGCCTTCAAATAGGCCATGCAGTATTCTGTCATTCTTGACAGAAATCTATGGTTGCTCTTGTCTTAATACATTTATAATATGTACCTATTTTAATATGTACATATACATTTTTCCTAGTTAAATCTATTTTTATATTTGTCCAGATTTAAAAATATTATTCTGGATTTACTTTTATACAAAACATAAAATTGGTGTCATGCCATATTCGGTCAATAACTCTAAAGAAACTGTAGCACAATTATTGGGGTAAAACGCTTTGTTGTTTTCATGAATGATCAGGTTTAAATGATGCAGGAAATTGTTGATTTTTCCCAGTAATTCTCGCTCTTTGACCTAGAATGACACCAATTTGTCCGCTGTGGGGTAAACACTACAGAGTGCAGTGGATAGATTGTCACATTATAGCAAAGTGATCTGTTTCACCATTCTCTCTGCCCTCATCTGTGGGTGTTTCATCCTGTTCAACAGATTTTCAGAGGAAATGTTGACAACAATGCTCCATCAGCCAACTCTTTTACACCTCCCATTGAAGCCCAATATGTGCGCGTTTACCCCCAAGTTTGCAGGAGACACTGTACCTTACGCATGGAGCTGCTTGGCTGTGAGCTGACAGGTATTTGGTCTTTATTATCCAGATCATATTTTATGTTTTGGGTGCACCAATCAGAGATTTGTGTTTCAATATGAATTCTCTGTTTTTTGTAAAATTGATCTGCTATTGCTGATTTTGATTTTCACTTAAAGAACTACATATAAGAACACCATTATAATTTTTATTAGGCTTTCTTTGGTGAGTTTTCATTGATTATTTATATCAGTAGGTAAAGTCACACTGTGTGTTAGAGTAGTTGTTGTAAAACAGGGTTTTTAATTGTCGTAAAACATAGACAAAATAATTTCCTATGGTTAGCATGTTATATTAACAATTAGCTTGCATTAGCATGGCTAGTATTGAAAAGCAGCAGTCTCAGAATGTATTCCCTAGATTCCTACCTTAACGCTAAGATTTACAAAATACTGCCAACATTTCGTAATCTAGCATGTTTCATGACACACAATTGTTTCAATAATTGATTTTACTGTCCATAAGTAGTATGCGATAAACTATAATTTACTTGTAGTGTTATAAATATTTAGTATTGACTAGATTGAGGTATTGATTATTTTGAAACTACAGTCTCCTTTTAAGAAGCATCTTACATCAGTGTGCTCCCTCTAATTTACACTTCAGTAATAGTTAAAATAGCTCACTTTTTGCTTCTTTACTCAGTGACAGCATTCACATTGAAGATGCATAATACAAGGGTAATTTTGTAACATTTACATATGGCGCTTTCATGGATCAGAAAATTATTTATTAGATGAATAAGCAGTCAGTGCCAACGAATCTGAAGATATTAAAGTTCTGGTCAAAAGTTGATTTCTTTTTACGTCCTTTTTTTGTGTATTTACAGCTTGTATATTTTGGAACAAATTTGTCTCTTTATGTTCATATAAGGCTGTTCTGAACCACTGGGGATGAAGTCAGGCCATGTCCAGGATTATCAGGTCACAGCTTCCAGCATTTTCCGGACACTCAACATGGACATGTTCACTTGGGAACCTGGGAAAGCCCGTTTGGACAAACAGGGCAAGGTCAATGCCTGGACAGCTGGACACAGTGACCAGTCACAGTGGTTACAGGTAAAACCTAATCTGATCTTAACCTTCTCTTGCTCCATATAAGTGTGAAGTGCTATATAAGTGCTTCAGATCAGGTGACTTGGCCAACATCAGTAACCATGGAGATCAGGAGGTTCAAACAGAGCTAACTTCCCGAATCGGCAAACTGGCTATCAGCATGATCACACAACAATCCTAAACGCTTCTCTGTTCTCGTGTTTTCTTTAATCCACATACGAAAAGTCAGGATATTGGGGCTTCTGTGTGTAATTGTAACAATCAAATTAATTCTATGCTGTTTTGGTTGTGTGTAAACAAACAGTCTCTACACAGCGTGTGTGGGGCAGAGATAACTTCCGGGTCAGGCCACTTGCCTCAAAAAGAAAAAATCAAAATCAAAAATGAGCTCTTGTTATCAGTTTTTTCTATTTTCGTTTCACGAACCAAAACGAAAAATTGGATAAGTGTTCGTTATCCGATTTTTCATTTGAAACAAAAAAAAAGAAAAAAAAAACAGTTTGTTCGCTTTTTTAATTAAACTGAACACTAGAGTAAACATTCTAAGCTAAGTTGCAGTGTTGGTTAGCTTGTTTGTTAGCTAAGGCTTAACTGATATAAAGTGATTGTGGCAAATTGTTGCATTTTTTTATAATTGTTCCAATCACTTCTTCTGATAGCTTGTCTTTTGTTTGTCTTGAAAGGGGTGCAAGTTGACGGAACTCTATAAAAACTTGCACGTTTTGTTTTTTTATCAAAGCGATTTCTGCAACCAACAGCACAACCGGACATGATCGCCTCTCTTTCTGCAACCGACATGCGTGGTATAGCAGGCATTGATGTAGACCGATATTCCCTCTATAGAAGTGGAGCTGTATGGCGCTGCTTCCTGCTCACTCCCGTCTGCACTGTCACTTGTCCTTCTTGTGTATTTGAGGAATAATTCCGCATATTAATTTTTATTAGTGGTAATAATCAGCCATTTACAGCTCTGCTGCTCTGATGACCAGTAACACGAAAATGGCTGTTCTGAAAAAGGAAAACAGAACACCCCGAAGAAAATAAACAGAAAACTATGCTTATAGTCCAGGGTGGGCACAGCTGACTCCATGAGCAGGCACTGTCTCCCAGTGCCTGCCCATGCCGCCGGGACTGCCTCACCCTCTTTTGTAGTTTAGTTATCTCTGACTGCGATCCAGATTTTTTGCCTCTTTTAAACCACTTAATCCTGTTTGTTTTCATTACAGTAAATTATCCACAAGCATGCTTCTTGTAAAGGACAATACACGCACACCTCTAACAGAATTTTTACTTCTGTATTTTTCTTTTTAACAATATGTGTGCTTGAGGCTGATAGAGTTCTGGATGTGCAAAAGTTTTAGGCAGGTGTGAAAAAATGCTGTAGACAAAGAATGCTTTCAGAAATATAAATACTTGTTTATTTTTACAAATTTACATAATGCAAAGTGAGCAAACAAAAGAAAAATCTAAATCAAATCAGTATTTGTTATCACTATCTTTTTTTTATTTCTAAGCAGACTGGGGTTTCAAGATATGTTGTTCAAGCTCTTTTGAACAAGAACAGAGAAACAGGCAAAATTGAGGATCGAAATGGTTGACCAAGGAAACTTAGTGCAGCAGATGAAAGACACATCAAGCTTATTACCCTCCGAAATCGGAAGATATCCAGCAGTGACATCAGCTCAGAACTGGCAGAAACCAGTGGGACCCAGGTACACCCATCTACTTTACGGAGGAGTCTGGCAGGAAGTGGTCTTCATGGACGAGTTGCAGCCAAAAAGCCATATCTCTGATGTGGAAACAAGGCCAAGCGACTCAAGTATGCACGGAAACATAGGAAGTGGGGTGCAGAACAATAGCAGCAGGTGATCTGGACTGATGAGTGAAAACTCAAAATATTTGGCTGTTGCTGAAGGCAGTTTGTTCATTGAAGTGTTGGAGAGCATTACAATTGAGTGTCTGCAGGCAACAGTGAAGCATGGTGGAGGTTCCTTAAACGTTTGGGCCTGCATTTCTGCAAATGGAGTTGGAGATTTGGTCAGGATTAACGGTGTTCTCAAACCTAAGAAATACAGGCATACTTATCCATCATGCAATACCATCAGGAAGGTGAGCAGGACAACAACCCCAAGCATACAGCCAAAATCATTTAGAACTATCTTCAGCGTAAAAAAGAACAAGAAGTGCTGGAAGTGCTGGTATTTCAACATCATTGAGTGTGTCTGGGATTACATGAAGACATAAGGATGTGAGGAAGCTTACATCCACAGAACATCTGTGGTTAGTTCTCCAAGATGTTTGAAACAACTTATCAGTCGAGTTCCTCCAAAAACTGTATGCAAGTGTACCTAGAAGAATTTATGCTGTTTTGAAAGCAAAGGGTGGTAACAGGAAATATTGATTTAATTTTGATTACTCTTTTGATCATTCATGGCTTTTGGTTGATTGTTGAAAATAACTTATTAACAGTTACATTTGTGAAAACATTCTTTGTTTACAGCTTTTTTTTCACACCTGCTTAAAACTTTTGCACAGTACTTTATATATCTATTCAGTGCCCATAATCCCTACAATCCCTACAATCCACTCCCCTATAGCCTTATATATTGGAGATCCTGATAGAAGACTGCTAATTCCCATTTCTTTGAGGGAGAGCATATCTCATTCCAAGCTGTAAAGTTAATGGCATGGAAAACGGTGTCTTCCATGGGAATTAAAGATCAGAGTGAGAAGATTCATTTCTTGATTTTGTGTTTGGGCTGCCCTTGCCAATGTCCATACATGACCTTAAAGAGTAACTCAACCCCAAAACAACTTTTTTTTGTTTCTAAACTGTATACATGGGTCTTTAACAATTCAATTTTTTAGTGTCTGGGAATGTTTTTACATTTTTGGATAAACTTGTTTAATTCTACACTTTTTGGTCTAAAAATGTCTTAGTGCTGCCCTCTTAGGGTTGAAGTGTGGCTACTGCATTTGAATTTTGTGATTGGTGGAGAGTGGTACATCTTTTCCACTCTATGTCAGAGGCATAGTCTCACAGACAAAACCCCTTGGCGAGTTTGGAGCATAGACTGTATGGTTTGGAGCTGGAATTGCGAGTTTTGATCGATTGCGTTTTTCAGGTTACCATTATTATCACATTAGCACTTAGTTAGCATAGCTACTGTTTTGAAGATTAGCCTATGTTAGCATTACCACTCAGAGACCGGACTCATCCTGTCTCCCTCTGCCTCAGCAGCACCGGAAACGCCGGCCTCGGGCAGCAGCTCGAATTGATACGGCTCGGGGCCGCTGGGCTCTATAAAGCCTCCGTCTACCCCTCTACCTCCGGTGACGGCGGAGGAGAAACCGGGCGTTTCCGGTGCTGCTGAGGCAGAGGGAAACAGGAGGAGTCCAGTCTCTGAGTGGTAATGCTAACATAGGCTAACGTTCAAAACAGATGAATGTCGATCAGTCGCAAAACTGCTAACGTCGCTTCGGTCGCTGCCCATGTTTCAGTGTCAGATTAAGTGAGGTGTCACTGTCCTCCTGAACACACCCCCACGTTCCCCCCTCTGCTCATCCTCCACACTTGGCCACGCCTCTCCGTGCCTCCTGGCACTGCCCACATTGTAGAATTTTTCAAATGTTGTCTGGGGGCGGGGTTATGGTTTTTCATGGGGTTCAGTTCCACTTTAAAAATTTTCACAATTTCTCACATTACAACTGGCTCCAGAAATCTTGCAATTTGTAAATAGAGTCCAATTGTATGTAATTTCATCTCCCTATAAATCTAGCTGTTCTGTGCAGGTTTCAAATGTTTGTTCATTTGGTATCACGAGGACCATGAATATCAAGAAACATGATAGACAGGTCATAGATAAAGAGAAACATGATGTTATCATGCTGTTGGGGATATGTTTCTTCTGCAGAGAAGAGAATATTCCCTGAATTGTTGGAGATATGGAAGGAGCCAAATACAGTGGAATCGGGAATAAAAACCAGTTTGAGACTGCAAAAGACTTGCAGTTGATGAGGTAGTTCACCTTCCAAGAGGATAGCAACCCTAATAGTTTGGCTTAAAGGATATACATGGTTAGAATCATCGAGCCAAAGTCCAGACATAAATCTAATTGATAATCTGCAGTGTTAGAAATTGATGATCTCAAATGCCCTCCGTCCAATTTGAGTTAGCTTTAGCTACTTCATAAAGAAGAATGAACCAAACAGTACAATCTTTAGATGCGTTAATGTGGTAGAGACATGCCCCAAAATGTGGGATTGACTCGCAGTTGAGATTGAGAAACAGTTGAGATTTTTTTTCCACCTCATACATAGGCACTGCTTAGCATTTTTCTGTAACATAAACTCCCAATTTAAAAGAGTTACGTTTGTGGTTGTAAATGTAAATGTGGTTGTAAAATGTGAAAAGATTTACGGGGTACCAATACTTGTGTAGCCCACTATATGTGTGCCACCCTTCACATTCTGCTGTCATAATGATTTGCCAGCTGTAATTGGATTTGGTTCATTCAGACATTTTGTTGTAATTATTATCATGCTTAAAGCTCTTATCAGGGGATGATGACATGCAGGGATGTGTGCTCAGGGATAAAGGCACTTAGAGAGGCCCAATCTAGGCCATGGATCTTGGCTGAGCGAAATTGATTGATGTAGGTAAAAGGAATACTTGCGGTCTCATATTACATGCTGTGCTGGCAGAAAGGGGAGATGCTACACAGATGCAGTGAGAAAATCAATGGCTTCCATTTCAAAATCCGTGTCTGCACACATATATGATGCCTGGGCTCTAAAAAGCAAACATGGAATGTTATATATCACAGAGGGCTGTTACACACTTACAGTGATGCAACTGCTTGAATTGGGTAGTTTGTATGTTTAAGTATCATCTTATGTGCATGTGTTACATTGAAACATTGGGAATCTACATTTAACTGGTTGCCATGGCAAATAATTGATACTCAGCACTAGTACTGAATGACTTAAAGTGTCACAGACTAATGGAATTAATCAGCCTTAATGATGAAATAAGTATTCCTATTAATCAAGAAAGTTGCTCCATTATGGAGTGGAAGCAGGAGGAAGGTTTTTGCAAACACTAAAAGATATAATTTAGGTTCATTGATGGATGAAACTGGGTAAAAATCCCTGCAAATAGCTAGAAAAGATTTGGGTCATATATCTAAACCTCTGCCAAGAAGGCTTTTTTCTTCTCAGTCCAGTTTGATTGAGAAGCTTACATCTGCAGGTGTAATACATCTGAATTGCTTTGCCACTTTGCACCATAGGTCAAAACAGAAACTGAGTCCTGGGTGTTTTTGGCATCATCCGAGATAAAGTTTTCCTGACACGAACGGAGATTAAATTACACAGCGGGGAGACTCAAAACAGAATCTTTAAATATTTTTTCACAAGTCAAACTGAATCTGTGAGACTTAGCTGCCAAATGTTCCAGCTGGCATGTGCTGATTACTTAATGAGCCTTAACATGTCCACACAGCAAAGAGAAATTTGCTGGAGATGCATCAGATAGTCACACATTTCACATTGTCTCTTTGTTAATGCAACAACTGCACTGCAATTTTTTTTCTTACAAGCATTTTTCAGTTTCGTGGGGAATCTCATACCTCACACAAACAAGGGAATGATGTGTGTTGTCTTCTCAACGTCTTAATAAAAGTGTCAAGCTTTTTAAAGAAACAGCCTTTAATCAACCAGCCGCTTAAATTGAGGCTTTAAAAGGGATTTTGAAATGTCCATATAAACACTCGCCACTTGTTACCTCAGGTATATGTTATTTTATGCCTGGCTGGAATTTGGTGCATGTTCATTTCAAATAATGCTTAAATATGTTTTTCTGTTTTATTAATTACACTCTGAGCTTTTTAGAGCTCATTCTCATTTCAAAGCTTCGAAGTGCTCATTCGGTTTGTGTATCTTGTTTGAGCTATATCAGAACTGTTCCCAGACAGTTCGTTAGACGTCGACCTACAGGCCATCCAGCCTGCCTTTGTCTCCTAGGCTATCTGTGATTTGAGCCCCCTGGAGTGAGGGCCCCCCTCAGCTGTTCTCACTGATTCATTTCATGTTAATTGTATTTAATGTTCACCTATTATTGTCTAAGATCTCTAGTAGTTTTTGCATGCTTTAGAATAGAAGGGATTTTCTATTTTCTAAATAAAGTCCCCTTAACTTAATGAGAAGTTGTCTGGGATTACTTGGAGTGATGCGTACAATTAATGTCCACAGCGTAAGAACTTATTCCTTCATCTATTGTTAATTGTCTCAGCCTTATCAGGCTGGTAATCATAAACAAAACTGACACTGAACAATTTGGCTATATATATAAATGTTCCTGGAATCCACCAGGATGGTCCCCCCAAACTTGGTAAATTTTACATAAAATTATTAATCTTATTAATAATTGCCCTAGGCAATTATTCATATTTATTCATAGCCAAATCCTACCTATCTGCGGCACAACACCACACTACAATACATGTAATGACTGAATGCAGCAAAAGACAGATGGAAGAAGCAATACAAGCAAACAAATTGTAGACCTAACTAAATGTATTCTAAGACCTACTATGGAAAATCTAAGTATCTAAGACTGTCTTTAAATTGAGATAACTAAATTTAAGACTTGTTATTGTCTTTTTAAGACCCCACAAAAACACCAGAAAGGAAAAAAAAAGAAAATACAGGAACTTGTTGCTCCTCTGTAGAGCTCTAGCGTTTTCTCCTCAGTTATTATTCCTGTGACAGTCTGACACAAAACATCTAAATTACTGTAACCTCAATGAAAGTATGACTTTCAGCAAAACAAACCAATGACTTCTGAAATGGGAAATGGATTGGTGGCTTTAGCCCGATATCTAGTCCAGAAATAACATCACTGTTTGGTTTGATACTGATTTGGATCTATCTCTATTGATTGGTTAAAGTTGAAAGTTAAAGAAGGTCTTATAGTTTTCCACAGCCAGCTGCTCCTCTTCCTTTCCATGTGGTGCCTCTACTCTGTGCGGATTACGTGCAGATCCCTGTCTTCAGGCATTGCTCAGCATGAGCTTTCAATTTTAATGGCTACCTCTAGAGCATGGTAGAGGGGGATGCACTTTCCCAATAATAGGTCTTGACAAAGATATGAGTACACAGAAAAGTGTGTAACACCTGTGGCAGTTCTGAACAAGTGAGCCTATCAGCTTCTCCTGACTCACTTGCACATAGCAGACAGCTGATCCCAACACACAGCAAGTCTCTCAAAAAATGCTTTGAGTGATGAGTGCTCATCTCATGTTGGGTCAGGTAAAAAGAGACCTGTTTATTTCAGTAATACTAGAAAATATGAACAACTTTTATGGACACCTTAGTCCACAACCCAGCAGCCCAGCATATTACACTGTAATGTAAAGCGGTTTGTAAACTTGGCCTTGTGAAAAAAACTGCCCAAACAAACTGCATTACATCATTTGCAACTTGTCAAAATTATTTACAGCTTGCAAAGGTTACAAAACAAGCCTTGATCATAATTTCTCACTGGTGGTCCATTAGTTATTCCCTGCCTCAGAGGGTTTCACAGCCACTTATCTCCCTAAAGTGATAAATATGTGTTTTGCATGGCTGTGGCACCCGAATAATCTCCTCTGCCTCAATGACGACAACAGAGTTTGTGTAAAAACTTTGACTGAACTGTGGATGGCGTGCATACAGACTGTATGTTGTTTGATATTGTCATTAAAGTACAGTACACACAGTCTTTTGTAATAATTTAGCTAAACTATGGCATTGAGTTGTTTGTTTCTGGACAAGGAATTTATAGTATGTTCCTAAAAGTTTGGGTATTTTAACCACCTAATTAAATTTTTCTACTTACCTGAGTAAAGATTGATGTTTATTGGAAGAGTTTTGCAAATATTGTTTGTTCTGTTTAATCTGTAAGATCTGCAAGAAATTGTAATGATCTCAGAAATGTGTGTGAATCTAGACAAATATTTGCAGAACACACATGATTAGAGCATTTTAAACATGGAGATTTACTCAGGAGGATGCTGGAAGAAATGAAATGGCAGTTTACTAGGTAAAATGCACATGGGGATCAGAGTGATTCTCTGCAGGCGCACAGAGGACCAAGAAGAAAGCACAGTGGGGGATTATAAACAGCGACAGGGAAGCAAAGTGAAGAGACATGAGTAAAGTGACCCATCTGTGATTTCAGCAAAGTGCTCCACAACCCCCTGCTTCCTGTGCACAGGTGTTTCTCAGTAGGATGGAATATTGCCAAAAAGTTCATTTATTTCACTATTTTAATTAAAAAAAGGAAACTCAGGTAATTATACAGAGTGATTTATTTCAAGCATTTATTTCTGTTAATTTTGATGATAAGGACCCACATTTAAGGAAAATCTGAAAAATGTAATATTATATTGGACCAATAAAGGAAATTATGTTTTTAGGGGAAATATAATGGTACATGCCTAAATTGTTATCCAGAAGGCTGATGACTTGACAGTTCTCTAGCCGGTTGCCGGTTCCCTCACTCTGTCCGTCTTGGTCATTGTGTCCTTGGGCAACACACTTCACCCGTCTTTCCTGCTGGTGAGGATCAGAGGGCCCGGTGGCACCAGTGTGTATGGCAGCCTCGCTTCTGTCAGCGTGCCCCAGGGCAACTGGGGCTAAAATATAGCTCACCACCACCAGTTTGTGACTGGGTGAATGACTGAATGTAGTGCAGTGTCTTTCAAACTATGGGGCGAGCCCCACTAGTGGGGCGCAGATGTATTGCAGGTGGGGCGTGACATCAATGGGATTTAAATAGTTTTTTCCCCCCTAGATTCTGTCGTTGTAAATGTTTCACTGCACTGTAAATTAAATCAACCAGCTCCCCCCTCTCACCAAATTAAACACACTCAAATAAATTAGCAATTGTGATCATCATTGTAAACAGAACTGGGACCTGGAACATCGGGCTGGGAGTTTGACGTCAGAATATATCGCAGCAGAACAAAACGAGCTGAAGTAGTCGCATTATCAGAGATTTCATCTACAAAATGTACAAATATCTAAAAAGATCAAGGAACGTTTCAGAGTCAGAGAAGTCACACGGTCAACCACGGAGGAAATACAGGGATAAGTATCTTGCTCTTTATTTATTTTATTATTTTTTTTTTTATTTTGTACATTTGAAAGCTTTGTAAATTGGATAAAACTACAAATTTTATTTTCTCCAACTGTGAGCTGAAGTTCTACATGTAGCAACTACTGACAGCATATATTTCTGAGCCGGTTTTATACCAGTGCGCAACCCCTTTTTCCAACTAATTTATAGCCTTAAAAACTTGTAGACTAACTCGGCTATTTAAATAAATAAAACACTTTAAAAATCAGGCGTGGTCACCATTCTGTTGTGGTGATAAAAGCATGGGGGGCTTGTGTATGTTCCTTTGTCCAAAGTGGGGAATGATAAAAAAAGTTTGAGAAACACTGATGTAGTGTAAAGCGCTTTGTGGTCTTCTGACTGAAAAAGGGCTATACGAAGGCCATTTACATTTACTATTTAAAAAGGCCACCAAAACTCATGGCTATAGAAGCTGGCTGTTTAGAGTGCTGTATTCAAGCCAATGAATGGAAAATTAAGTGGAAAGAAAAAGTTAGGTAGAAAAAGGGGCACACAGAACAAGGATGGCTCTACAAGATGGCGCAGCGTACGGACGCCTCGGTACTTCGCTCTCTAGTATTAGTTACTGTTTTTCTGCTCTCCCTCTGCTATTAAAATTAGCAGAGAAGAACTCTTACAAATAGGGCTATCCAGTGCTGGACTTTTTTCACCGGTTTTTACTCAACCAGACTGCTTTATGGAGATTCTGATCGGAGGAGCAGCAGCGCTCTGTGGATTTAGACGGAGACACCGACGAGGGAAACGAGCTGGAGTGCTCGTCAAGCTGCGGCAGCGGGGATTACGCACCGCTCTCCCATCCATACACCTGGGGAACATCCGCTCTCTGCCTAACAAAATGGATGAATTGCTCCTTCTCCTATCCAAGAACTCAGACTTTCGCCGTTCTGCCGCCTTTTGCTTCACTGAAACCTGGTCCAGTGAACCCATCCCGGACAGCGCACTAAAGCTGCCAGGCTTCCAGCTGTTCCGAGCGGACCGCTGCGCGGAACTGTCTGGGAAGTCAAAGGGAGAAGGAACGTGCTTCTACATAAACGAAGGTTGGTGTACAGATGTCACAGTGTTAAAGAAGACATGCAGCCCTCACCTAGAGTCTTTTTTCATAAACTGTAGACCATTTTATTCACCGCAGGCGTGCGTAACGGCGGCGTTACATCACCTCGCCGACCAGATCACAGACGTGGAGAAAACTCACCCGGACTCTCTGCTAATCATTCTCGGGGATTTTAATAGAGCAAATCTCAAACTTGAACTGCCTAAATATAGACAACACGTGACGTGTCCCACCAGGGACATGAACACTTTAGACCACTGCACTTTAGACCACCACAATAAAGAATGCATATCGCTCTGTCCCCCGTGCTGCTTTGGGACTCTCTGACCACTGCCTGGTCCACCTCATCCCATCTTACAGGCAGAAGCTGAAATCTGCTAAGCCTGTAGTAAGAACTGTGAGGAGATGGACTGATGAGTCAAAGATGCAGTTACAGGCCTGCTTTGACTGCACTGATTGGAGCGTCTTTGAAGCTGCAGCCTCAGACCTGGACGAACTGACCGACACTGTGTCATCTTACATCAGCTTTTGTGAGGACATGTGTTTGCAGACCAAAACCTTCTGCACGTTCAACAACAACAAACCATGGTTCACGGCAGAACTGAGACGGCTACGCCAGGACAAGGAGGAGGCCTACAGGAGTGGAGATCGGGTCCTGTACAAGCAGGCCAGGAACAAGCTGACAAAGGAGATCAAGGCAGCAAAAAGGAACTACAGTGCAAAGCTGAAGGAGCGTTTTTCTGCGATTCTTCTGCAGTTTGGAAGGGCCTGCAGACCATTACCAACTACAGGAGACCATCCCCCCACCCTGTGGGGAGCCCCCGCCTGGCTGAGGACCTCAATGACTTTTTCTCCAGGTTTGAAACGACTTTCACACCTTCCACCTCCCCCACCATCTCCATTATAAAAGGACTAGCATCACCCCAAACCACCCCCGTACCTGACCCCCTGCCTGCGCTGAGGATCTGTGAACAGGATGTACGTCAACTATTTCAGAGACAGAGGATTAAGAAGGCATCAGGTCCTGATGGAGTGTCTCCATCCTGTCTGAAAGTCTGTGCTGGACAGCTGGCTCCTATCTTCACTCAGATCTTCAACAACTCCATGGAGCTGTGTGTGGTCCCCTCCTGCCTCAAACGCTCCACCATCATTCCGGTTCCCAAGAAGTCCCCCGTCACAGGATTAAATGACTACAGACCAGTCGCCCTGAAATCTGTTGTCATGAAATCCTTTGAGCGACTGGTGCTGACCCACCTGAAGGACATCACGGATCACCTGCTAGACCCCCTGGAGTTCGCCTATAGAGCAAACAGGTCAGTGGATGACGCAGTCAACATGGCTCTCCACTACATCCTGCACCACCTAGACTCTGCAGGTACCTAGGCTCGGGTCCTGTTTGTGGACTTCAGCTCTGCATTCAACACCATCGTCCCAGAGCTCCTCGATCAAAAAATGTCCCAGCTCACCGTGCCTCCCTCCACCTGTCAGTGGATTACCAGTTTCCTGACTGACAGGAGGCAGCAGGTGAAACTGGGTAACTCCACATCCAGCTCCCGGTCCCTCAGCATCGGCGCCCCCCAGGGATGTGTTCTCTCCCCACTGCTCTTCTCCATTTACACCACTGACTGCACGTCAAGGGACCCTTCTGTGAAACTCCTGAAGTTTGCAGATTACACCACCATCATTGGACTCATCCGTGACGGTGACGAGTCTGCAGACAGAGGGGAAGTGGAACAGCTGGTCCTCTGGTGCAGTCAGAACCACCTGGAGCTAAACCCACTCAAAACTGTGGAGATGACAGTGAACTTCAGGAAGAGACCCCCATCAACATCTCCTCTCATAATCATCAACAGGCCAGTCCCCACAGTGGAGTCTTTCAGGTTCCTAGGATCCACCATCACACGGGACCTGAAGTGGACCTCCCACATTAACTATATAAGAAAGAAGGCCCAGCAAAGGCTGTACTTTCTGCGTCAGCTCAGAAACAATAAACTATAACTCTGCACTGCTGTACATACTCACTGTAAAATAACCCCGGTTTGGTGTATATATTATCCTTTATTATTTATTTGTATTTATTTCTCTTATTTAAGTTCTGTACTGGAGAGAAAAGTTGCCGGAGTCAAATTCCTTGTATGTGTCATACTTGGCCATTAAAGCTGATTCTGATTCTGATTCTGATTCTGAAAATCTTAAAGTGCAGCTGGAGTTAGTGCTTTAACAAAGATTCCCCCTGAAATATCCAGGACACGGGCTGCAACTGTTGTAAGCCACTCCTGATCCGGAAACAATGTCAGGTGTTTTCCTTGGGCTAAGGAGAAAAAAGGACTGGACTGTTACTCAGGGAGATGAAGTCCATTTTCAGATGGGAATAAATGTTGCATTTCATTTGGAAAGCAAGGTCCCAGAGTCTGTAGGAGGAGTGAAGAGGTACAGATTCCAAGTTGCTTGAGGTCCAGTGTGAAGTTTCTACAGTCAGTGATGATTTGCGAAATTATGTCATCTGCTGGTGGATTAGTTGTGGAAAAGAAATGTTACAATGTTTATATGTATCAATGGTATTGTTACTAATTCATCATCCTGATTGACCAGGATGGAAATCTTTGGTGTGGTGATAAAATGTTTCCTTTCCCTGGCTAACATGCTCTAATAGCCTTAGGAGTTTCTATGAAACTTATGTGGAGGCTATAACACAACAAACAGCACCACAACAAATGTGCAAGTTTTGTTGGCAGAAGTTAGCAATCCTTAGAACATGCTACAGCTGTTTGACAGAATTGGTTGGAGCCATTTATTTGCTGCTTTAGGCCAAAAGTGTTTATGCAGCGAATGGTCTCTAGAGACAACGAATCCCAACGAAGCAACAGCTAGGCTACGGAGAGCAAACTTTTGGGGTTTGAAAAAAAAAGAGATTATCATCACCAAAGGATTTTTCTTTATTTTATTGATTCCAGGCAAGTCTGAATTGTTTCTCAGATAAGATCTTAAGAAAATAAGCCAAAATTTCTGACAGCAATAGTCTAGAATCTGCGTCTCCCACAGTTGTAACTTAGTAATTAGTCATAACATGACTACACTGTGCAGTTTTCTCTTTCAGTGTTTCCTCCATCCCTGCCTATATTCAAGACATTTACTGGAATCCATAGAGCTATAATCTATTTTGCTGCATGTCCACAATCTGTTGTTGGTGTCCTCAATAGCATTTTGCTACAGTACTAGCAGTGTTGATTTTCCTTAGCCTTGCCATTGCTCTTGATAAATAGATGGTGTTGTGTATTGCACTATGAATGACAGATTTTGAAATTCAAAGTAAGTTGACTGAACAATGTTCAGAAAGGGAATTTTTTCAGAAAAACTATGGGAAATCCTATTATATCTAAGTTTCTACATTTTTCTTAATGAATTACTGATATTTTTTCATTTTTGTGTTGGTCCAACAGTCTGGACAAGCATTCAGAAGCCTGCATATAAGGCCTTAGTCCACCAGACAAAGACCGTTTTACTCTGAATGGAAAAATACTGTTCAACAATTTGAACATGACAGTAAGTAATCCTGCATATTGTATTGACAGGTTCTGTAAGAGCTCCGTAGCACTGTTTTTATTACTATTATAAACAACCTTTTGATGAACAACTTTCAACTCAACGTTTGTGAAGATCAGTGTTGGCAGTATCTCAGTGATTAGGAATAAAAGAGTGGAAATGGAGTACAGTGATGTAATGGTTACTGAATGTGATAGCCCTTAATTTTTGTCTAATGATGCTTTTTAGATGCGATAAACATAGAAAGAACATTCATTCCTTGTTAAAGGACTTCCTAGGAGACACACGTGAACTGGGAGGATGTTAATGATGTTCATAGGAATGAGAATTGTAATGTACTTTGAGGTTTGGTGGCTTGTTTTAAGCTTTGACAGATCCATCAATATATTTTATTTGAAACACTTTTCTAACAATCAGTTTTTTAACTTACTTTTAATCCATCTGAACAACTAAGAATCGATAAGAGATGGGAATAAAAGTAATAAAACATTGCTCAATAAGGGCGACTGCATATGTTAAATTCATGAGATGAAGCTCGATAACATCAGGCTTTCTGTTGGTCTGCCATGACAGATATCACCCTTGCAGAGCCAGTCAGCAGACTGACGGTGGCAGAATAACCGTGTCATCTTCAACCTGTGGACAGTAAATATATATTGTCAGATGGGTACAATCCAAAATGTATGCAGTCAGGTGAGCTTAATTCTGCTTTACAATAAGAAAATGAATCTGTTTAAATGAGCAAAGAACATTAACAAAGTGCAGCTGGCAATTTAAAAAGATTAGGAATAATACACCTTGAAACACCAGGGATCCTGCAAACATTTCTCCTGACTTCATATGAAATATATAACATTAGGAATCTATTGATTTTCTGTATCAACTTAATCCGCTTCAGGTCCTTTGGTGGATGGACTCTGCTCAAATTGTTATAAAAAATCAAGTCTATTACAGGGTTAGTACCAAAACAATATATATACTGTGATCCATGTCCTCTGACTGTAAATGGAAACTAGGGGAGCAGAAGAAATGATTTGAGTTATTTTATCATTTGAAATGTGTATGAATTGCTTGCCAAAAGATGAATCCCTTTTCAAACATCTAAATGCATTTAGTGTTTAACATTTCAAAATATCCCTGTGAGATCAACATCTGTATATTACTATGCTGCTGATGTACACCAGCTCTTCTACAATTCATCCTGAGCATCAGTGCATTTTGATTCTTTACATAGATTGCTGTCTCATGTGCATCACAGGGTAGAAGCAATAATACATAGATGTGATGCTCGATGGAACTCTGCTTGAGTCCTGAGGTTGTGCCTAGCGTGAGATTAAGTAAGTGTTATTTGGTAATTTACATATATTTTATAGAAATGGCAGCTATGTTAAGTGTATGTCATATCTCTTAGTTGTGACGCATCATTTTTCAACATGTCCAAAAAGTACAGGGTATTCTGGTTTTGCTAGAGATCACAAAATATGTATCCTATAGTATAAGTTGCTTGAAAATATTATGCAATAATATGTGGGTTTTTGTTTTTTAGGGGGTTAGCTATGACATTATTTTCCCCCTCTAAAGTCTGAAAAACTGCCTCTGAAGGACATAACATGTAACATTGAATAATTGAAGTCAGACTCCAGTTAGCTTGGATAACATTAGTATTATTAGATTTATGTCAAGAACAAATACAGTTCTAAAATTCCCTGCATGAAAAAAAAGAAACAAGAGCTTCAGAAGGGCGAGTTCTCTTCTTTGTCCTTCAAACAGTACTGTCTGCAGCATACAGAGGGTATCCTCTTAAGTGCACCATTTTTATTGCTGTCACATTGTATTGATTTAGCCAAAATTAGATGAAGACTCTTATTTCTGCACACTGGAGTATTTAATATTCTGGTTGCATTTTTTTCTTTTTGATTTTTCTTGTAGTACACACAAAAAGTAATATTAATAACAAAAACAATTAATCAATTTGAAGAGAGTTTGCTGATCAACAAATAAAAAAATATGTCCCACAGGGCTGATATCTTCAGATTGTGCGTATTGCAGTCATTAAAATAAACTTAACCACTTAGCTATGTGCAGAAGTGAGAAAAAAAAGCTGGTAACATTTTGAAAATATTCAGCTTCAATGAGAAGTTATCAGGTTTTAGGTCTATCAGGTACCAGGTCCAACAGTTGTGTCACCCATTAATACAAAACCAAACATATTAAACAGTGCTACATATGTTAAATGTACCAAGGGTAGACCAGGACACTACAAAGTTCAATGTTTCTGTCAAGATGGCTATCTCATCATTTTGTTACTCTTGATTCTCCGTCACTGTTCAGTTCAGGATTACAGTACCTAGCAAAAGTACTCATACCTCTTTTTTTCATACTTTTCACGTTTCTACATCAACTCACAATCATAAACCTCAATATTTTGTAAAAACGTATATTCTAAACCTTCAACTTCACTATCAATTCTAGAATTGCGCTGCTCTGGGTGGCTGCATGTTGGAATGGCTCTGTTGGCTACATATTAAGTTTTGTGTTTTTGTACATTGGTTCCTCTTTTTTCTTAAAGAAGATTGCATTTTTTTTACCTGTATACTTTCTAGTTTTTGGTCCTGTGAAGCTGGAAGGATTTTTGCTGTAAATTTTTCCCTTTTTGACAATTTGTTATGATGCGTAACCATGGCAACAATGTGGTCGGGAGCAGCTGATTAACATAGCAAAAGCTGAAATAATACCTCAACTGAAGCCACAAATCCCTGATGAGTTGATAAGGAGGAGACGTGGATGCAGAGCAGGAGCGAAAAGGAGACAGAGAAAGAGGAAGTTCAAGCCATCTCTTCCATCGATCATAATGGGCAACGTAAGATCACTGGCTAACAAGATGGATGAACTCCAAGCCCTTACAAGGACTCAGCCAGAGTACCGTGAATGCAGTGTCATGTGTTTTACTGAGACGTGGCTGCTGGATCATATCCCCGACTCAAACATCTGTCTACCAGGCTTCCTGACTGTATGAGCAGACAGAGATCTGAAGACGAGCAGAAAAAGAAAAGGTGGTGGAGTAGCAGTGCTTATCAACAACAGATGGTGTCATCCAGGACATGTTACTGTGAAGTGTCGTCTCTGCAGCCCAGATGTCGAACTTTTGGCAGTGAGTTTTCGTCCATATTTTTTACCAAGAGAGTTTACCAGTGTAATTTTAGCAGTTGTTTACATTCCACCTTCAGCCGTTGCCGACACTGCATGTGATGTCATCTGTTCCGTTGTTGCTAAGCTACAGACACAGCACACCAATGCATTTGTGGCAATATCTGGTGATTTTAATCATGCCTCGCTCTCTACTACACTTCCAACATTTCAACAGTTTATCAGCTGCTCTACAAGAGAAAACAGGACCTTGGATTTGTTTTATGCAAATGTAAAGGATTCATACATGTCCAAACCAAGACCTCTTCTGTGACAATCAGATCACAATCTTGTTTTTCTCTGTTCAGAATATAAACCAATTGTTCAGAGGCAACCTGTGACAAAACGAACTGTGAGAAAATGGTCACAGGAAGCTGAAGAAGCCCTGCAGGGTTGTTTTGCAACCACAGACTGGATGACTCTTTGCCAAGCACATGGAGAGGACATTAATGCCATGACTGAGTGTGTGACTGACTATATAAACTTCTGTGTGGACAACATCATCCCCACCAGAACAGTGAGATGCTTCCCTAATAATAAACCCTGGATCACCAGTGACCTGAAGGAACTGCTAAACAAGACAAAAAGAGCCTTCAGGGAGGGAGATAGGGAATTATTGAGGAGTATACAGAAGCAACTTAAGGTCAAGATGCAGGTCCAGATGGTGTCAGCCCCAGAGTCCTGAAGGCCTGTGCTGAGCAGCTCTGTGGGATTCTGCAGAACCTCTTCAACCTTAGCTTGACCCAGGAGAAGGTTCCAGTGTTGTGGAAGACATCATGCCTTGTTCCAGTACCCAAAAGAACTCACCCATCAGTCATCAATGACTATAGACCTGTTGCCCTGACATCCCACATCATGAAGGTCCTGGAGAGACTCCTGTTGGCACCCCTGAGAAAGCAAACAAGAACATTTCAGGACCAATTGCAGTTTGCTTATCGCTGTGGAGTTGGAGTTGAAGATGCCATCATCCACCTACTTCAACCAACCCACTGTCATCTGGACAAAGCAGGCAGTACTGTGAGGATCATGTTCTTTGATTTCTCCAGTGCATTTAACACAATTCAGCCTGATTTGCTTTGTCAGAAACTCCTGAAGACACAGGTGGAGCCCTCAACAATTGCCTGGATCAATGACTACCTGACCAACAGACCACAATTTGTGAGACTGAAGAATTGTGTGTCAAACCAGGTGGTCAGCAGCACAGGAGCACCACAGGGGACCGTACTCTTACCATTTCTTTTCACTCTGTACACCTCAGACTTCCAGTACAAATCAGAAACCTGTCATCTGCAGAAATACTCAGATGATTCTGCAATTGTCGGGTGTATCAGAGATGGACAAGAAGCTGAATACAGACAGCTGGTGGACCGCTTTGTGACATGGTGTGGAAACAATCGTCTCACCCTTGAATGTGAACAAAACAAAGGAGATGATTGTAGATTTCAGATGAAACAGGGATAAGTCAAAAACTGTTTCCATCATGGGAGAAGAAGTGGAGGTGGTTGAGGAGTATAAATACCTCAGAGTTCACCTTGACAACAGACTGGACTGGAGGCTCAACAGTGAAACCGTCTACAAGAAGGGACAGAGCAGACTACTTCTTGAGGAAGCTTAGGTCCTTCAAGGTTTGCAGCAAGATGCTGCAGATCTTCTACAAGTCTGTTGTGGAGAGTGTAATCTCTTCAACCGTCATCTGTTGGGGTAGCAGCATCAGAGCCAGGGATTTAAATAGGCTAAACAACCTGATAAAGAAGGCTGGTTCTGTTCTTGGGACAACTGTGGAAAATCTGGAGATGATAATGCAAAGAAGGATTCTTCATAAAATCAAAAAAATTATGGGTTGAGCATCCTCTTCATGAGACAGTCATACAACAACAGAGCGTCTTCAGTCGGAGGCTTCTTCAGTTTTGCTGCAATACAGACCGCTACATGAAGTCCTTCCTGCCGACAGCCATCATCATCTACAACAACTCCTTAAAGAATTAATTATATGAGCTATACCAACACTAATTTCCCTGTGGGATCAATAAAGTATTTTTGAATTGAATTGAATTGAATTGAATTATACCCTATTCCTGTTGCTTCATCACGTAAAATTCCCAAAACAATCCATTGAAGTTCGTAACAAAATGTAAAATGTTCAAGGGGTACGAATAATTTTTAAGATATGTTTTATGTCTCATGTAGAATTCCCTCAGATCTCTACAGTCCTCTTGTTTAAAACAGGCATCACAACAGTAGTATTTTTTTCCTATTCAGATAACATGGTGAACTCACTTTATCTTTGAAAATGTTACCTGGCAGAAAAGGTGGATAAAAAAAATAAAATATTTTTTGTCCTGGAAGGCTGAGGTTTGTGTAACCTGAACAAACATAATATTTCACAGTGAAAAGCAGCAACTAGAGCCAACTAACTTCATCACAGCTACAAAGGAGTTGGTACCACCTATGCTTCACAGTGCACTGAAGCAGAAACAACAATGGCCCAGTATGATTTTATATAGTTCTCTAGATATAAACAAAAAGCTTTTAGGATGACTCTTTAGGCGTTACTCTTTCTTCTGAATTTATGTCAGAAAATACTTTAAATTGATCGGTAACATATTCTTAGCTCACATCTCTATAAAATGTCATAAATGCATGTTTTTGAAGATAGTTCATGAACACCACTTTGACCGTCCTATCAGATACAGAATATAGTCATATTCAATAAATTAGAGTATTAAAAAGTTAATTTATTTCAGCACCTTAATTCACTAATTGAAACAGATCATGTAAATTTATTACACACTGATGTTTCCAAACCTCTATGGTAATTTTGATGATTTTCCACTCTCAGCTATTGTAAACATGACATTTAAGATCAGATATTACATCAAACCCATACAAAAATGTTTTTGATACAAAAATGTGGGCTTAATGAAAAGCATGTCTAAATATCTGCTTAAGGGTTGTTATTTTCAAAAGTGGCTTTAAATCTGACAAACAATCCTCATTGGAACGCTAATTCTAATTATTGAATAAGTCTGTGCTACACTTTGATCATAGATTTTATTGTTTGTTGCTATGATTTTGTGTACAGTTTATTTAATAAAACCAAGATCCAAGGATGTGTATAAGTAAATTTTATGGACTGTATTATTCAATGATGATATTTATTTCCTGTCAACTTTGACAATATCTGCTGATGCAACTCTTGGAAGCTAGGATAACAGATGACCAGAACTTGGATCTTGTCTGCCAAGTCTAGGCAGATGTGCCAGCCCACTATTTGAGAGGCCCAATTAAATTTGCAACATGTCGCCATGATTAGTTTGGGCAAAACTTTAAGACTTGGCAAGTTTCTGTTAGTCTATTTGTGTGTCCATTGACAGACATTTTGTGTTTATGAGTCACATGAGACATCTTTGGAAAATAATTTCATATGAGAGCAAAAAATAAATAAATAATAAGACACAACCCATTTGGACCTAAGTAATGTTGGTGTGGCTGGCCGGATTAAAATGCCTCCCCCTTCATGGCTGCTAATTCAATTAGGATGAGAACATTAACTAACAATTTAGGAAGGATCTTAGAAAGAATCTCACTCATTTGAAATAACGGCTGATGTAAATTTCATTAGGGAATTATCACTAGGGCCTGATTTTAATCCTGCCCAATATGCCTCTGTCTTTTCTTCATTTTATTCGATTTCCCTGCAGCTAGCATGCTGATTCAATTAGCATCCAAATGAAGTTTCAAAAAGGATGGTAAGTCCATCTGCTTCTCTGTTCCAACTGGTTGATTTTAGTTTTCCTTCCCTCCCTCAGCACCCTTACATGTATCGGTCTGGAATCTCTGTAATGCAAGTGTTTTGTCTTCATTATCTAACAGGATCTGATAGGATGGAAATGTATATCTGGCCAACAGAACTGCAGATGAAAACTATTCTTTGGCTAGTTCTGGCATGTTATAGTTATAATGTTGTTAATATGCACTGTCCTGGTTATAAAGAAATACATAAATCAACAAAACAATGTTATCCCTCAACACTGCAACTCATCTCTCTCTCTCTCTCTCTCTCTCTCTCTCTCTCTCTCTCTCTCTCTCTCTCTCTCTCTCTTTCGTGTGTGTCAAACCGCACACTATCAGCTAACATTGGTTGTGTTTATCTGCTTTATCTTGGGATGATTGATCCACGAGTCAGTAGCAGTGCCTGTGTTAATCTGAAGGATCTACAGAAACTGTCAGAAGTGTATGTGCCAGATGTTAAATTGGTGCAGCAGAGATTAGGTCCAGTGCATTGCACATGCATATCTATGGTTTAAAAGTGTGTAGAAGGCATCTTTTGACAAGCAAAGTTTCCTCCCGATCGATTTCCTAGATTTAAAACATGTTTCTAATGTACTCTGATTCATGAAAGTCCAAAGTTATGGAAAAGGATATCAACTTACATTTTATACTGTTTTCGTAAGTTTATGAAGGCCCGTACTTTCCGCCATCTACTACTTCTAGCACTCCCCTTGCCATGCATTAAACTTTGGTTAGTATTTCACCATTTCCTACTCATGCAAAGTACAAATTAAGTATTTTACTGATTTTTCACAGATTTGAATTCAAACAAAGACCACACACTGAGACAGTCTACTTTAGATTTTCTCTGTAAGTAGAAGTCCATCAGATGTTTTGTCACAGTGAGCATTAAGCAGTGTGTGAACGATCTAGTTTGCTGCCGTGGAACATTTTTTTGGCATATGAATCCTACTCCCTCACTTCAGTACCACTAAAAGTCAGAAGCACCTGCATAGTTCCAGGAATGCTTTCCTACTTTCAGCAGTTGTGTTAAATGATTGAAACCACTATGTCTGATTTATCTTCCTGTTTCCTTTGTCATAAGTAATATCCTTCATTGGTTTCTGCAGCCAGTTCGTCTGATCCTGTGTGGCTCCGTTTTAGTGCTGTGTGCTTTCAGTGTCTTGTCAGAGGCCTTTACAGTTAGTAATTTCAATGTTTAATGGCGTAAATTTCCACTTTTGCATGGTGTGACAACAAAGCCTTTGACAAATCATATTTAATGTGCAGTTTCTCTTGTGTTTTCAACAACACCCTACAGTTAACAAACCTAGAAGTCAGACAATTGAACAGTATCTTGGATTTTTAGCACTTTTCATCATTCTCTGTTATTTGTGTATGTTCTGACCTTCAAAGAGAAAACATTTTATTTACCAGTCATGTTATTTTATAATTATTTTGTTTCAATCAGATGAATAGAATAGAAGAATAGAAGAATCCTTCATTGTCCCACAAAGGGGAAATGCAGCTGTAACAGCAACAAAGTGGCAGTTAATAGAAGGATTTAAATTCACACAAGAAAAATAAAAAAACAGAATTAAGTAGTAGTAGTGGTGAGGGCAAGATGAATAAGGATGAGCAGTGAGTAACAGTGTTGCCAATTTAGCGTCTTTGTCACTATATTTAGCGAGTTTTAAGACCCCTCCAGCAATTCTTTTTCTAGAATAGCGAAAAATATAGCGATTTTTTTCTGGGGTTGTTGAAAAGTTTTGGGTTAAGCATGTATCCTTGTTACTCTCACTGAGCAGCTGTGCAGCCATAGGCTCGTCTCTCATCTCAGAACGTTCACAGCAGACAAACAGTCCGTGCACTGCAGCTCAGCCTGCCCCCAGGTCCATCTGGACTCAGAGCAGAAATTTACCCCACTGAGTCCAGAATGCTAACGAATGGCGCATGCGCGAAGCCGAAGTTGCAGCTAGGCAGCACAGGGACTAGTCTCAATAATGTAAATGTAAATGGCCGGGACTGCATGAGTTCATGTCTGTTAAAAAACAATAGATGACTTCATAAAGCCACTTTTTTGTTATCTATATGTTCTGTCACAATAATGTAATGAATTTTTTCAGCCATTTTTAGATGCGATTAAAAGACATTACTTAAATTAATTAATTATAGATTATAATTAATTAATCTCAAAGTTGTTTTTTTCCTAACCTCTTGACAGCATAGTATTGTTTACAACAAGCTAACAGAATATAAACTGTGACAAACACTTGTGCAAATAACAGCAGCAAAATGTTAATTAAGTCAAACAGTGCAAATTACAGCAGTGGTTTAAACATTATTCAGTTTGTGGGGAGCAGTTCTGCTTGTAGAGTCCAACAGCTGCAGGGGGGAAGGACCTGTGAAAACGCTGCTTTATTCACCTAGGATGCAGCAGTCTGTCACTGAAGCCATTTTCAGACAAAAGTTCTGGAATATTTGCGGACAATTCCATCCGGTCTTTAACCGGAGTTGTGTTTTCAAACACGCCACTTTTTTGGAACATTGCCTTTCGGCTGCTTTCACACAGCAAGAAATGTACCGGAGATGTTATGATGTTCTTTCAGACACAAAAGCAAAACAGATGAAGTCCGTTTTTCATGGCCGATTGAAAATGGCTTGAAGGGGCTCTACAGCTCAGCAACATCTTCATGGATGCGGTGGGAGACTCTGTCCAGCAGTGATGTTATTTTGGCCAGAGTCCTTCTGTTTCCCACCACCATCACTGGATCCAAGGGGTACCTTAGAACAGAGCGGGCCTTCTTGATGAGCTTATTCAACATCTTCCTTTTAGCTGTAAATAAACTGCTGCTCTAAAATACGACCCCGTAAAAGATGGCTGATGCCACCACAGAGTCAAAGAGGGTATTTAGGAGTGCTACCTGGACTCCAAAAGACCTCAGCCTCCTCAGCAGATAGAGTCTGTTCTGATCCTTCCTGTAAAGAGCATCGGTGTTGTGGCTCCAGTTCATTTTATTGTTTAGGTGGTCACCCAGCTAATTATAAGAGTCCACTATCTCAATGTCCACTCCCTGGATGTTCACCGGTGTCAGTGTGGTGGGTCTGTGCCTGCCTATCCTAATTCTAATTAACTATTGCCAGAGAAATGCCTAAAACACTTCCTGAAGTCAAAGTTTTAAATTGTATTAAATTGGAATGTCATAGATCAACACAAAGTAGTGTATAATTGTGAAATGGAATTATTATATTCTCTATTTTACAATTTTGTTATGTCTTTTTATTGAGTGTATTATGTGTGTTCTCAATATCTTTGATGCAGTGACAGCTGCAGCTATTTTCTGGATCATTTCTTGGAGCTTAAACCCAAAGAAAATAAACCCCCAGTTTCTTTGTCATCATGATCATGTTTGTTCCCTAATGTTCTGTAATAGAGTCCTGAGGCATTTACTGAACAATTTTTTAAAACTTTTTTTTTTACTTTATAAAGAACTATATACATTTCATGCATATTTTCATCTCATGGTGACCATCAAATGCACCATATGCCTACAGTATTCTCTTGTCCAAGACACTAAAATCCTCCTCCATTTCCAGTAACAATGTGTCACTGTTAGTATGCTAAGTACAGAGTCACAAAACTTGAGCTATAATTTTTAACAATTTCCTTTCATAGCTCTTTTTGAGAACTTTTGGAAAGGATAGACAGGCTGGACCAAGTTTGAGCTGCCAGGTGGAGGTAAAATTGTAAAAATCTCTCCTGTCTCTGTCTGCAGGTTGCAGTAAGTACAGTAATAGCTGTGTTCATTGTTGGAGCCCCGTGCTCAACAAAATTACTGTGCTCACGTAGATGTTATGGTTACTACAGTTAGAGCCTGAGCCAACAGAGCTGCACAACATGACATTGAACAACTGATTAACAATTTTAGTTTTCTGTCTCATTCAAAACCCAGCTGTTTTAGAGTGTAAAAGTGACCTTTGCAAATAAATCGAGGTCAATGCTTTACAAGTTCGAGCATCTCATGGGTACGAGCTCCTTTTGAGCAAGTGGAAAGCAAAATCAAACATACCTGCAGAGACACCTCGGTCAACCCTGACTAAGAATGTTTTCCCTAAAAGCCTCCAGGGTTTTCCCAAATTGGTTTTTGAAAAGTTGCCAGTCTTGTAAATGGTAAATGGGCTGAATTTATGTAGCGCTTCTTTATTCATACTAACCACTTTAAGAGCCAGTTGCAGTGCCACATTCTAGAGCCACATTCACCCAGTCACTCTTACAAACGCACACACAGTCATACATTGATACCTGGTAATCAGCTTGGGGTTAGGGCCCTCGCACAGGGGCACACGCCCAGGGGCACACATGGGAGGAAGTAGGAATCAAACCCCCATCTTTTCTGATTGGAAAATGACTACTTTTCCCATTAAGCCACAAAACTCTAATTTTCTAAAAGAACGGAGGTGGCAAGGGGGGTTGAACAGAACCTATTGCTCTTAAGTCTGTGAGCTGGCCAACAAGGTAGTCACAAACAGACTGAGCAACCAGCTGACTGGTAGATTTAGGGCAAAAGTAAAATGGGACTGCCACTATTCAGTCTTGTTTTTGGTCACTGTCACATGTAGAAGTGTATCTCTACAGAACAGATCACTATGCTTCAGTTAAGGGTAGTTGTTATTTTGAAAGCTTACATGGGACATGGTTGCTTGTTGGGGATTTGTGAAAGGCCAGAGGCTTAGAGAGGAGCTTGTCTTTGTGGCTGTATGATGGAACTTTCTTCTGAAAAAAGCTGTGAGGCTGTGAGGGAGTTTTACAATTGTAAAATAAAAATAAAAAGACATACAGAGAAGATATTTCAGTCTCATTGGTCAACTGGTAGTTTTGAGTTAGCTTCTGAATTTGGAGAAAAGTGTCAGACAACAGCAAACATGCAAACAGTGGAGGAAGTCTTGATTATGTACTTTCTCACAAGAAGAGATGCAAAGTTGTTCCAGAGTAGACCAAGGTGGTTTGTGTGAAAAAGGTCTGCCATTTCTGTCATTTTTTTTGTCTCCTTCGTACCTTTCTGTGCAGGATTTACGCCCTCACTAACAGGTGCTGTATTTATGTACTTTCAATGCACAAAATTAATTGAATTTATAAATGTATTTCTATTGAAATACTCTTGTGCATAAAGAAATGTGAATTGTTCTCACTTGGTGGTGATTGACGAAAGGAGAATCCCTGTTCCTTGGCTGTGAAAAAAACTATTTTTGAAAAACACATATAAGGCAATCAGAGCTCTGAAACTTTGAATCCTGTGTGATGTTTTTTTGTAGTTTCTTATGTGTATCTTTGCTACCCTGGTCATTCTTAAGCCAAAAGGGTTTTGACAATGCCATCAAACCTTACACTTTCACTGACTTAACTTGAGGTATACTGTGCTACACTGCCCCAGATTAACAGTGTTATTGCAAGCTCCCTGATTACAGACTAAGATACACACAAAATGTTATTGCTCAATAATTTGTTTATCTTCCCCTAACATTAATTTAAATCCTATGGAAAGCTTGGGACATAATGTGTATGTATATGGACAAACTCAATATATTTAAATAAACATTTGTAAAAATGTTACCTCAGCTACACTAACTAGCAATATTTCATGCAAATGTGCTGGCAGGAAGATTAGGGTGAAGGGAAGCAGGAAAGAAGTGGGAGGATGTTTAATGCACGATGCAGTTCATGTATATTTGTTAGGCTTTCAATTTTTGTGGCTGCCACCAGTTTGCTGTTTACTGTGAGTTACTGCAGTGTTGTTTTTCCTGCAGTTATATCCCCAGCAGTTTTGGCTGTGAGATGTGACTCTCTCGATATACATCAAACAATCCATCTTGATCTGTGACCAAGGTATTTATCCTGATAACTTGACAGGAAATGCTACACGCAGATCTGGCTTTGAGGAAACTACATTTGACTTACATTTCACAGCCTGCACTCTCAGGAGCAGTGTATACAAGTCAAATTTCAAAAAGAGGAAAATGTTTAAGTTCATGCAGGAATGTTGTCAGTGCTGACCTGCCCATGATGCTTTACCACTGTGACATTACCTTTTCAATGCTCCATGCTCTGGGGCAACTTCAGACTGCCAGCACACCTTCCTTTCACAGTGTGAGAGCTCAGCAGGAATTTATACCTTCTGACATCCCATCACCCCGTGAGGAAAAACACTGATCACAAGAGCCGTTAGAGGGGAGATTGTCTGTCTTTCTCTTTCTCTCTCTTTCTTTCTCTATGTGTTTGTGTCTACTGAGAAATTACACCTAGGACCCAATTTTTTTTTTAAACAGATCATGGACTATATGCAAATACGGGAGGCTTGTTTATTTTTAAACTGGTACGAAATACAATATGGTGTGGCATATTACTGAGTGAGACTCACAGAAACAAACAAACAAACAAATGAGCAAACAGCAATAGAATAAAAAATGACGTTCACTGATTGTGTGTGGGTGGATAGGCCCCAAGGATAAAAAGAGACAGAGAACGAGTTATAAATTAGCTGTGGAAAATGAGACTTCCTCTCATACACTGAAACAAGTGTAACATTTAGCTTTAACAATAACATTCATGTTGCAATTGAGTATATTTTGCAAATGATTTTGTAATACAGTGATACAATCTATGAAGATTATGTGACAGTGAGAGATGGATTTTAATCTATCTAAAATGTATTGCATAGTGCCAATATTTAAAGTCTGAATTTTTTATACAACCTCTATGATTTTGTAAAAATTAGAATTGGGTTCGAGTTTGAGTTTATGTGTTCTCCAAAACAGTGTTTTTCAACATTGGTCCTCAAGGTACACTCCATGCTTTTAATGCTTGCCTACTTCACCCCACCTTATTAATTGATGGCTGATTAACTTACTTTTGCTGAACTGCAATTATCTGAATTAAGTGTGTTAAAGTAGGGAAACATCTAAATCATGCAGGGCAGTGTGCATTGAAGACCAGGGTTGGGAAACACTGCTTTAAACCAAACAAGGCCAAAACTATACATTCAGGCTAAAATATTTCCATACTACCTCACTAATACTTGTGTCAATTTTCATTTGCTGGTTTTACAGAAACCATGCACTTTTGTAACAATCAACAAGGCTCTGGCATTCTTATCAGAAGTTATTTACATTTACATTTCTTGGTTTCCTTCAACCAACTTGGCTGCCAAAAATTCCCAATCGTGATGAGGTCAGTGGCTATTTTAGAAGCTTAATGTTTACCTTCCTTATCAATTCCAAAACCTCTTGTTTCTTTTTATACCTCTGGCAGTGAAACAGATCTTCAGCATGATTCTAACACCACCATGTTCTAGACTTGGTAGACTGTTATTGGTTTTGAAACCCTCATATTGAATCATACAAAGATTATTTGTGTCACTGTGGGCAGTTAACCCATTCTTTCTTTTACATGACCTTTAAGTTTTTCTCCAGAATACATGTTTTAACTCACGTGGGCAGATTTTAATTTTTGTGAAGTGTCAATGTGTTGATTTTGAAACAGTCAGAATCCCCTCAGTCCATTGTGATGTTAAACTTGCTACAGTATGGACACTGAATCTGGTGTTCCAGCATCTTCCAGTTCATGATAGTTTTTAGCCTTGTTGTTTTTTGTGTCGTTCCTTAATATTTTAACCAATTTCTTTTTAGTGGAGTTGACGGATACATGTATTAAGAACAGTGGTCAAATATTCAAATATTATTAGGAGTGTCAATGTTGAACCTGACCCTGTGTATGTACTAATTGACCTGTGAATGGTAAAATAGAGGTTTCTTGCTGTGGAAGAAATTTTTTTTCCTAGTTATTTTGTATATTTTGTGTGGTTTTACTGTCAGATGGAACATGTTGGTTGGTCTCTGCATTTTAATGTCCAACAGGTTCTTTCATCTGAACATTTTGTGGTACCTGATGGTACAGACTGCCTGAGGGGGAAAATGTGTATTTACCCCAAACATTTCCTGTTTATTTGGTCATGTGCAAGCTGGTACCTGTAATAGGACATACATTTTTATTTTCATTGTTTTATTCTGTTTACTTAGTCATAACCAGAAGCTTTTTCTACCAGCTGCAGTTGATCTGTTTGCTGTAAAAACTGCATAGTGTTATGTATGTCCATTGATCGTTTTGTGTTTAAAAATACAAAGGTTACTTGTAATAGACAGCAGCTTTTGCTAGTTCAGTTTGAATCTAAGCTTTCCCTAGCAGATTTTGTTTTGTTGATTGCTCATTCCAGAATTAAAATCTTAAGATATATTTCTAAATATGTAAGCACTGGACAAATTAAATTTCCCCGTTTTGGGGGACAAATAAAGTCTGTCTGTCTGTCTGTCTGTCTGTCTGTCTGTCTGTCTGTCTGTCTGTCTGTCTGTCTGTCTGTCTGTCTGTCTGTCTGTCTGTCTGTCTGTCTGTCTGTCTGTCTGTCTGTCTGTCTGTCTGTCTGTCTGTCTGTCTCCTCCAATGTTTTGTCTTTTACCTTGTGTTGTCGTGATCTAATTGAAAGTAACTGTAAAGCCTCTCATATCACACCTCTCCCATAAACATGCAACAACAAACCTTCCTGTTTCAGATCACATAAGTCTTTTTTTCATTGTCCGAGTCAGTCTAGTAAGTGTGTGCCTTCAGAAAAATCTACTAGGATTTTGGAACCAAATGGTTCAAAGTCAACTGACGGATCGCATGCATAAACTATGTGTAAAGCAGTTCCCCTTTATTCAATAATAGTTGGCTGAGGTCTGTGTCATGATCTAAATGGTGGCATGCTCAGTGCTTCATATACAAGCTAAAAAAATTGTGCCATTCTCATTTTGTTGCTAACTGCATCAGATTCTGCTGATCATCATTTTTGTCACATCACACGGTCACTTTTGGTGGTATTGCTCTGCTTGTCACCAGCAGACTCCAGCTGCAGTTGATGCTGTCTTTGCTTTATGTTTTTAAAGTGTGTCAGACTCTTCCCATGATCCAGACTTGTCCAAACATCTCATGGTTGCCATGGCTCTGTGACTACATGTGGATGTTGTAAAAGTGCAGGTCCCCTTCAGCCCTCCATCCTCTGACAGCTTTAAGATAATCACAAATTATGCAACATGTTTAGATTACAGATTGAAATGAGTATTGAAAGGCCATTTAGTCTTTGTTGATGAGCACTCCTAACTCAGGAATGTGCTACTCGCATTCAGCTGAAGTTATCTGTTACCCAAGATTTCAGTGGGTCAAACTGCATGATGTCTCGCTCTCACTCCCAGGGTGCATTTTCATTGGTCAATGGCAGACCGGAGTTGTAGAATTTCTGACTGCTTGAAGACTGCTGAGGGCTGGTTTTGGTCGTACGAGGACTTAATAGGCTGACTGGGAGCACATCACACTGCACAGCCACAGAGCTGCGAATTACACGCATGTGTACCGTTTTTTATCATGATTCTTTTCACAATGAAAGAAAAGGTCTAGGATGGCCAGAATCCCACAGTGTGATCCCAGCTTTAGACATCATCTATATTTACTTAATAGTGTGTTCCTATAGCTTAGTTGCATTGCATCATCCTCTCTCCGAATCTGTAAAACAGATACTGTCAGGTTTTCTATATAAGCATATAACAGCTATGTGGCTATTTAAAGTCTGATGTGCTTCTGTGTTTTTTTAAACCCCTTTTTATTATCTGATCATTTTAATCTCCTTAGCTTGTGTCATTGTCTCATATCTTATGCTATCAACCTGCAATGGACTGTAGATAAAACGAAAACTATATTTAACTTCAATTTGGCTCATTTACATGCCAGACTCATGTTTAATAATGGTTTCTCCTCCAAACTAAGTTAATGAAGAATATTTTGTTAGAAGTAGAGAAATAATTGCTTTCTTGGGTCGAAAAAAACCCTGCTGGTCTCCACTGGTAGTTGAACACACATTCCTACGCATTCTGGACAAGTCTGGAGTTCAGAGTTTATTCCATATCCCACTGCTTGAACATTGTCGATCCACCCTTTGGTCAAACCTTTAGAGACATCTGACTGCAGGAATCATGTTGAAATGAGGTTTTTAAATCAATAAGAGATGTATAATGTAAAAGTCAGTCAAATGAAGAATCCTTTTAACTGATTCATTTGGAGATTAAAAAAAGTTAGCAATCTAAAAATACATCAAACTATAAGATTATAACAAGTTAGTTTATACAAATACACTGTCTTAACTTAAATTATATAGCAATAAAGAGAAACACTTGTATGTCTTGCTGCTGGTGTGCCCCTCCTAAGAACCCCAGAGATCCTCAGTACTCCTTAGTTGTGCAACACAGACAGATATTCTTTTTTATTGATGTCTCTTTGTTAACCTCTGCATGTTTAGCATCTGTTGGAATTTTCCACAAACATATGGTCTGGATTCTGAATTTAAAAAGAGCCAACGTTTTCCACCATTTAGGGATGTACTCACTTCTGTTGCCTGCAGCTGTGTTTTGAGTTTTTTTGAGGTGACTGAAAATGTAAAGTGTTATACATTGTAGTTGTGTACTGACTGCTTTACATTGTATCAAAAGGTCATATCTTCAGTGTTGTCCATTGAAGATATAATAATATATCTACAAAAATGTGAAGGATGTACTCACTTTTGTGAGATATATAATCTTATCAGCAATATAATGTCATAAAGATATTTCTGCACCAACTGTGGTTTAATCAACCAGGGTTATGGTTCAGTGGGAAGACTAGTCCTCTGATTTACAGAGGTAGCAAGTAGCAAGTTTGATTCCAGTCTCTCTCCATCACAAGTGGAATTATCCTATGGGCAAGACACTGAACTGCAAGTTACCTATCAATTATATGTATCCATGTATGAATGTATGAACAATGTGAACATAAGTGAGTGTGACTTACATTTTAAAGATCTAATTATCCTCAACAATTAATACGTAGACACATACAGATGATTCCTTCTGTCCGACTTCTGCTTTCATTCCCTGTACAGTTTAGTGCGTCATCAGGGAGCTTGCTGCATATACAAACGCAACTGTTGGAGCAATACCACTGGTGATCGTGAGGACAGTGTTACACAAATGGAATAAAAAAAAGAAGACAATGACAGAAATGGTGGAACGTCTTCATTTACATATCACAATGTATTTTATGGCTGCACAAAACACCTGCATCTACTGAGGTCCCTCTTTCTATGTCTTTTTCTAAGAGTGTACATTGTCACAATTTACATTATCGTCATGTTTTTTATCCTCAGAAATGTACCTCTGAATTTGTAGAATAAATGAAAACTCCCCTTTCGTTGATATAGTGCCAAGAGCCATGCCAACTTAATAAATGCATTCCAAGCCTTTGGGCAGTGACATTTGATTGCTCTAATATTTTATTTTTGCCTTGTGAAATAGTTTTTAGATAATAATCTGACTAGATACCTAAAAGACAGGTTAATAATATTGAAACATGCAAACTAGACTTTAGTTTTAGTATATATTAAGCAGCTTGAACTTCACAGACTGTAAAACTGCTTAGTGCATCACCCTGGAGAACTTAATTAATGGACTGAAAGTATTGACTATCTATAGCCAGCTGACTGCTGTGTGTTTATGGCGAAGCATGCATGTTGTACTGTCTGTATATAGGCTTGCCACATAGAAGGAACTTCTGTATTCAGTCAGAATGATGCCGTACTCATTTTGAAACCCTTTATGAGTTCCTCTGCTGGTTTTGGCATGATAATGACTCTTTATAATCACTGTTGCGGTAGTGCAATAGAAGATTTATATTGAACATAAAAATGAAGCAGCACAAAGCATACAATGTAAGGGATTCCAATGTACGATTAAGTAAATGGACCCACTAAAAGTTTATTAAAACTTTCTATGGTGAAAGAAAAGTTGAATGATGCTGTTTGCATCCTTATGCCTCGGCCTTAAGCTGTAATGATCACCACACTGATATGGGGTTGATGAACCATAGCCCATTCTTTCTTATTTCACTGCCAGTTTTGTGCACACTTCTCTGAATTTTTCCCTATGAGCAGTCAGAAAGTACAGAAAATATGTATTACACAGAGACAGTTATCCTGAGAGTGCGAAGATTTAATGAATCTTTACCATATACTGTAGAGTAAAATTTCCGCAGCTTCCTATAAATGCATATTCAGTGTTCTTTTACAAAGGAAGTTTGTCCTCATTTGTATCTTTCAGAGATGCAAATAGTATTTTCATCTTTTTTTGTAATAGCAACAACACTTTTATTAGAGACATGAGATTTATGCATCAGCTCTGACAGACACTGTAAATGTGTCTGTTTGACAGAGATATCTCTACAGAGGCTATATAAAAGCTTCCAACCATTTCAAATGACAATCCAACCAGTTTCTTTGGATATATAAATCAAATTAACCTTGTCAATAAAACAATTTCATCTAAACAAGTCTGAACATTTCTTGTTTCAAACAGCACTTTTAAAATGACGAGTTTTCTTTTAATCTTATATCCATTCAAGTAATAAGTATGGTAAGCTTATGACAGACTACAGAAATAAAACAATACTTTTGATAGACCATATCTATTTTTTATTGATGTTATGGATTAGGCAATAAATCATACGATACAAAACAATTAGATCTTCTAAGCTACACAATATTTGTTGACAGAGTTAGAATGAACCTGGAGCTCCTTTCAATTAGAATCACACTGAATAATGAAAAAGGTTTTAGGGGTCAAAAGTCGAGAGGATGACTATTTTTGCTGAGCTAATTAGAAGTACAGTCATCAAGTACAGTCAGAGAAAGAAAGAAAAGTTCAAGTGTTTCATATGAGAAACCGCTTAAGAAAATCCACCTACATAAACATTAGCATCCACTCAGAACAAGAGGGGAAAGAGTGGAAGATGTGTCCAACTTCTGCATTTCCTGCTCAAGGTACCTTCATGGATATTTGGACTCCCTTTTCAACCATTTCTTTGGCTTGGAGACACATCTTGACACAAAAGGCAGTCATGGTGTTCCCTTGACTCACACAGGTAACCAATAAACAGAACAGATGCAGTGTTCTCTTTCACTCCAGGTTTGGGTTTCTTGAAGTGAGTTGTGGTTTAGGGCCTAAACATATGCCTGGGAAAACAAAACAAAACAAAAAGTCTTGCTGACCTTCAGACAAAGTAGATAAATTAATGTAGCATGTGATGCACTCACGGTCACTCATGGTCACTCACTTTTTATGTTGGACCAATGATTTCCAGGAATTTGGTGCATGACTTGCACCTGCTTAGACCAAATCAGATGAATCAACCAATTAAAATTGGACTTTATGTCAACTTAGGTACAGCAGTGATTTATTCAACCAAAGAGTAAGAGGGACTTCTTCCTCTACAATAAAAAAAAAAATTCAAAAGCTGGCAGGTGACCCGGTGCCTTTCCTGGATGGGGGGGCCCCTGGGCTAGAGCTGTGAGGGTGTTTTCCTTTGTGTGGGGGTGGGTCTCTGCTTTTGGTGTCTCAGGACCCTACGACCATGTATTTGGTGTGTGTTGCTTGGGACCGCTAAATGTTGCTTCGCCTGGGGGGTGGGAATTGGAATCTGGGCCATGTGGGACTGACACTGGCCGGCGCACTGCTGCTGTGGTTTGGGGCCTCTTGCCTTGTGGTTGGCGTTGGGGACTGTCTGGAGCTGTCGACCGCTCATTCGCTTGGCATGCTGGCTACTGGTTTTTGGGTTGGATTGTTCTTCCTGCGTGGGGGTGGGGCGAGGTTTCATTCTGTGGGTGAGGTCTGGGGGATCAGTGGAACTTCTGTTATGTTACTCGTTGCTAGGGATGTAAGAAAATATCGATACACCGATATATATCGCGATATTTTATTTCCCGATATTGTATCGATATTCAAAACAAAAATAAATTACATTTTTTTAAAGGATTTGAATGGAACCATTAATGATAACAGTAATTTTTGTACTAAAATTATATATAATTAAAGTATAACTGGTAGTTTGTGGCTATTTTCACCTTCTTCATTCCAGTGGTGGATCAACTAGATCTGGTAATAAAACTGAATGTGTTAAAGTATGAAACAGGTTGGAGTATTTAGAATGCTGTGACATTTTTCCTACTGTTAAATTGAGTTTTAAAAATCACAATATATAGTCTTACTCATATTATCGCGATATATCAAGATATATCGAGATATATCGTATCGTTTCCCATGTATCGCGATACATGTCGTATCGCCAGATTTTTTTCCCATACACACCCCTACTCATTGCCCTTGTCGGTTGATCTCTGGTCAAGTCTCTGCTGGGTGGTCCATGGCTGGATCTGCCGGCGGCGCCAATGGGCTCAGCGCTGTGGCCCCCTAGGGCTTCTGAATTGTAGCTGCTGGAGGTTCCCCCCAGGCTCTCCTCTGCTCCTCTCTGAAGGGGTACGGTCAACCCTGCATTGGTCCGCGTGGGGCTCCTGTGCTCTGGGGGTCCTTTGGATGTCTATGGCTCCAATCTCCTTTGTGTCTGCGTCGATTTCTGGATGGCAGATTGATGGCTCCTCACACCTGCTATTGAACACTTGTTTGGAAAAAAACTTATATGCACCAGCATTCTCGTAAACACACACACACACGCAGAGGTGTGGGGATTCCGGTGTTCACAGATGCACTCTTGGGCTGAGGTTACCACAAATACATCTTGTAATAATCGGTACCATGAGCTTTTCAGTGACTCTGTTGTTGTATTTATATATCTAATTGTTGGTTGTGGTTGTGTATTTTGCATTGTGTGGTTTGTTTTATTGTTGTTTTGTTCCTCTCTCTGCCTTCCTGCAGGTGTAAAAGCAGATTAGGATGTTTTCTTGTATTTTCTTTATTCCCCTTCCTCTCTATCTTTAACTCACCCTCTCCCTTTTAATTTTTTTCCTACCTCTCTTCATCTTCTTTCTTTTTTCCCATTTATTTTCCATCTCAGTGTCCATAATATTTGGGGGGGAAAAATCCACAGCAATTTTTAATACAGATTTCTTACACATATTTATCAAGTGGAGTACTATAGTAAAAGCCGTAATGCTCCACTTGTGAAAGTGAATCTTTTGGGCTTCTACTTGATACTCAGATATCAATACTGAGTGCCACACTGTCAAACAGGACACGTAAAAAAAGAAAAGAAAAAAAAAGTTCAAAAGCTATAACTTTTTTCTAACATTGAACATTATGCTGATTGATTATGAATTATTTTATCTAAAATCAATACAATGCGGCTTTTTTATTAGATTATTTTCTTATTTTGTTAATTGCCTTAATTTTAATTAATGTAATTCTTTTCTGTGATTTGGTGATGACCTTAATTAAACTAATAAAAGATAATCCAATGTAGCAGCTGATCGCTTTGTTACAAACAAAATTACAAAGTAACAGTTTGAAAGTCAGCAAAACAATGTTTTAAGACGTCTTCTTAGTGTTTTGAAAACAATGTTTTGTTTTGGCCAAAATAAAGGTTCATGTACCACCACATAAAAAAACCAGCAGTGCGTTTGAAGTGGGCAGGAGAGCAAAGAGTCTTTGGAGATGAAAAGTCAAAGTAGAAATTTGGTGTACCCCACAACTATAAACTGAACCTAAAACAAAGCTATTTTGGGACTTTAAGAACAGAATGAAAAGTCCTGAACTTAACTCTTGTTTTATTTCTTCGGAACATCTGTGCCACAAGCATTTAAAGATTCTTACAGAACCGTCTCGCTATTCCAGTTTGTCTGGGTTAAAAGCTCACAGAGGACCGACTTGGATTGAGAGTGTGATGGAAGAAAAGAACAGAGGAGGAGGGGGGGGGGGGGGGGGACCTTGCTTTAACAAGCTTATCTCGCTCTGTAATTCAGTTTGGACCTTCAAAGTGCTGAGAGCCGGCGTCGCTAGGGGCGGTCGTATTTTTTGACCGCTACCTGTGACAGCAATTACAGGTTTCACTTCAAGCATGCCTTTGTTTTTGTGGCAGACTTGACTGCTTGGGTAGAACAAGATTACCTCTCTGCTCTGCAACTGGAGCATAATCAAAGCCTCCTGATGCGAGGTGTCATGCCCCTTAGAATCAACCTCACAGCATCTGCCACCGTTTCCTCCTCACCCCTTTATTCCAGGTGTTTGTGTTGACATTATTGTCATTGTAACAGAGCTGTTGCTTTAATGTATTCATATACATCCCAGTGACATTTTTCTCTCCCTGCTGCCACAGCTGAAACAGAAATGAGCTTTCTGTTTATATGCAAACAGAGGCGAATGCAGAATTTATTTGATGGGAAAACTCCATGAATAGTGAATTCACATCAAATGAAGCATGTATATACGCAGTGCAGCATCCGCATAAATGCATAGCTGTAATAGCAGCATTATTAGCTGTCTTCCTACTTTTATTAGCTTTGCCTCTCAGAAATGCAGAGTAGGGTGCTGAATCACTCGGGAGCCTTTCAAAGAATAAAAAAAAATCATCTTATGTCTGCTTATACACACAGCAGGAGGTCAGCATTTAAGAGAGCATTCATAATGCCCCAGGAGTGAACCTAAATCTTAAAAAAAGCAGGAGAGGTCCTCTGATGCATTGTTGAAACTTTATGAAAGATGAAAACTCTTGATCTTATATTCACATCACCAGTTTGAGTACCAAGGTTCTTGTGCGGGGTGCTGTTGTGCTCTGCATTATGTCAAGACTTGAAAAGATCCATGAGTTCATCCTGCAATAGTACTTTTGCTTACTTTTGCTATATGACCAGACCAATTAGTTTGATGTATTGTTGTTCCAGTATTTAACCAGCATATTCAGCGAAATCCGGGCTGCATAGTGGCGCAGTTGGTAGCACTGTTGTCTTGCAGCAAGAAGGTACTGGGTTTTAATACAGCCTGAGGTCTTTCTCCATGGAGTTTGTATGTTCTCCCTGTGCATGCATGGGTTCCCTACGGGTACTCCGGCTTCCTCCCACAATTCAAAAAACGTGACTGTTAGGTTAATTGGTCTCTCTAAATTGCCCTTAGGTATGAGTGTGTGCATGCATGGTTGTTTGTCCTTTGTGTCTCTGTGTTACCCTGTGATGGACTGGTGACCTGTCTGGGGTGGCGACCTGTCCAGGGTGTACCCTGCCTTTCACCCGATGCTGGAGATAGCCCCCCTCAACCCTGCAGAGGATGGATGGGTCTAGAAAATGGATGGATTCAGCAAAAGAAAAAACTCTCACCTTTCTCTTTTATTCTAAATTTTCCCAACTGTCTTTGTCCATGCCGGTATTTCATCTTGTGATGGTGACGAATTGGTGCTGTTCTGATGCATCTGATAGGTTAGACAGTTATACAGTGGCATTTAAACTATCAACATCACCAAGCTGTGCTATTAATTGTTTAAGGTTTATTCTCAGATGTTTATGAAATAACAAAGCCTGTCATTAGACTTCATGAAAATTACCCCATGGGAAGCCATACATTTTTCTCTTGTAATGACAACATTTCCCTATGCAACAATGAAATATGTTTTATTTATTTATTAATGTTTTATTGGAGTCCTATTGATTAACTTGTTGTGTGATGTGCTACAGAAACATGAAGGACTACAGTCCTTACAAAAATATTCATACCACTTAAAATATTTTTACAATTTCTGTTACAGCCACAAACTTTATTGTAATTTATTGGTATTTATTGTAAAAAAAAATCAACACAAAATAGTTCAAAAGGAAAGTGAAAGGAAAAGACACATCATTTTCACAATTTGTTTGAAACAAAATTCTATCTAAAAATTGTTTAATACATATTTGCAACTCTGGAGCAATAATTTGTTGGAAAACCTTTTATTACAATTATACCTGCAGGTTTTTGGGGGTTTGTCGTTGCTAGCTTTACACATTTAGAGACTGAAATCTTTGCCTATTATCATCTTTTCTAAACAGCTCGATCTAAATCGGATTGGACGAGATTGACTTGCCAAATATATTCAACTGGATTTAGGTCCATCTTGCCAGCATTCTCACACATCGATGTGATATTACCAGTTTCATTTCTGTTTTGTTTGGATATATATATTTCATGTGGCATAAATACCACCGTGAAAATGTATGAGTTACCAAAAACAATTGAGATTTAATTTCCAGAATAACCTGCCCTTGCAACTAAGAACGTCAGGTATTATACACTCACTGGCCAATTTATTAGGCACACCTGTCCAACTGCTCGTTGATGCAAATTTCTAATCATATCATGATGTTTGCAGCAGTATGCCTCTCCTCCAGTGGTAGAGTGGCAAGGTTCAAAGTCTTCATTTGCCAGTCTTTGGTGATGAAATGACACGAAACTCCAAGATATGCCTCTGTGGCACGGCTGGTCCAAACATCACACGTCAGAGGCAGTTGACCTCTTTTAGGATCTGCTTTACCTTTAAACACAAAAGTTGATTTTTAAAAATATTTAACGTGCAAAAACCTAAATGTCAACAGAAACTATTCAACATACAAGTTTTAAATTTTTTATAATTGGAGCTACTCTGATTTTACCAAGTATTTCAGCTATTATATATATATATATATATATATATATATATATATATATATATATATATATATATATATATATATATATATATATATATATATATATATATTGTTTATATGAATGAAATATATAATTGCTTTTAAGTTAAATTTGTGATTTTTTTCTTTGTATGAAATATGTGTGACTGTGCATTTTAAACAATTACCTTCAGAAATGTTTTACTGTATTTCTGCTCCATCAAGTGGGTGAAATGGGTTCTGGATGGCAGGATGTAGTCTGGATTGAACTGGGTTATCATTTGTTGAAACCCAGCACCATCGACCATGGAGAGCGGCCTCATATCATAGATCCGCATCTGCAATACTGACTCAGTGAGGACAGTCGCCTGTTGTGGGGTGCATGTCTGCTTCTTTTGCAGAAAAGGGTCCATGGTGGCTCTCTTCTTCAGACTCCATGCATTTAATTTAAAATACTTTTGTCAGGAACAGTCGGGCATAACATTAAATCTCTCTTTTTTTAAAGCGAAAATACGCTTATAAACGTACAATGTACATCAAAAACAACACATATTGGCTTCCATGTTATTTAAATCTTACCGAGGCCAGTCAGACTCCGTTTCATTCAAATGTCCGACGTGCTTTCTCTTTAAATGTTCGTGCATCACCGAGGTGCTGCCGTGATACGCAAGGACTGCTTTACAAACCATGCAGGTAATCTTTTTATTCGGCGTATCCAGGATAAAATGCTCCCAAACTTTAGAAGTTTTGTTACGCGCAGCGGCTGTGTTAGACGCTGCCATTTCTGTATGCTACCTCTCAGCAGAGAAGCTATTGCGTATGTGCGACTCTAGGCAGAGATTGTAATGAAGTGAGATGCCTCACTCTGTTGAAAGAAACACGTCTGGCGACAATGGTCGACAATGAAATTCAATGGAGCACCTTTGGGATGTGGTGGAACGGGAGATTCACATCATGGATCTGCAGCCGACAAATCTGCAGCAACTGTGTGATGCTATTATGTCAATATGGAACAACAATCTCTGAGGAATGTTTCCAGTACCTTGTTGAATCTATGCCACAAATAATTAAAGCAGTTCTGAAGGCAAAAAGGGGGCCAACTCGGTATTAGCAAGGTGTACCTAATAAAGTGGCCAGTGAGTGTATATATATGCCATTATTATTATTATTCAATTTAATTCAAATTCAAAATACTTTATTGATCCCAGAGGGAAATTAAGTGTTGGTATAGCTCATATAATTAATTCTTTAAGGAGTTGTTGTAGATGATGATGGCTGTGGGCAGGAAGGATTTCCTGTAGCGGTCTGTATTGCAGCGAAACTGAAGAAGCCTCCGACTGAAGACGCTCTGTTGTTGTATGACAGTCTCATGAAGAGGATGCTCAGGGTTGTCCATAATTTCTTTGATTTTATGAAGAATCCTTCTTTGAATTATCATCTTTTTCCATTTTCCACAGTTGCCCAAGAACAGAACCAGCCTTCTTTATCAGGTTGTTTAGCATTTTTAAATCCCTGGCTCTGATGCTGCTACCCCAACAGATGACGGCTGAAGAGATTACACTCTCCACAACAGACTTGTAGAAGATCTGCAGACTCTTGCTGCAAACTTTGAAGGACCTAAGCTTCCTCAAGAAGTACAGTCTGCTCTGTCCCTTCTTGTAGACGGCTTCACTGTTCAGTCTCCAATCCAGTCTGTTGTCAAGGTGAACTCCGAGGTATTTATACTCCTCAACCACCTCTACTTCTTCTCCCATGATGGAAACAGTGTTTGACTTATCCCTGTTTCTTCTGAAATCTACAATCATCTCCTTTGTTTTGTTCACATTCAAGGTGAGACGATTGTTTCCACACCATGTCACAAAGCGGTCCACCAGCTCTCTGTATTCAGCTTCTTGTCCATCTCTGACACACCCGACAATTGCAGAGTCATCTGAGTATTTCTGCAGATGACAGGTCTCTGATTTGTACTGGAAGTCTGAGGTGTACAGAGTGAAAAGAAATGGTAAGAGTACGGTCCCCTGTGGTGCTCCTGTGCTGCTGACCACCTGGTTTGACACACAATTCTTCAGTCTCACAAATTGTGGTCTGTTTGTCAGGTAGTCATTGATCCAGGCTATTGTTGAGGGCCCCATCTTAGTCTGCAAGAGTTTCTGACAAAGTAAATCAGGCTGAATTGTGTTAAATGGACTGGAGAAATCAAAGAACATGATCCTCACAGTGCTGACTGCTTTGTCCAGATGACAGTGGGTTGGTTGAAGTAGGTGGATGATGGCATCTTCAACTCCAACTCCACAACGATAAGCAAACTGCAGCGGGTCCTGACACGTTTTTGTTTGCTTACTCAGGGGTGCCAACTGGAGTCTCTCCAGGACCTTCATGATGTGGGATGTCAGGGCAACAGGTCTATAGTTATTGATGACTGATGGGTGAGTTCTCTTTGGTACTGGAACAAGGCAGGATGTCTTCCACAACACTGGAACCTTCTCCTGAGTTAGGCTAAGGTTGAAGAGGTACTGCAAGATCCCACAGAGCTGCTCAGCACAGGCCTTCAGGACTCTGGGGCTGACACCATCTGGACCTGCAGCCTTGTTCCGGTTGAGTTTCTCCAGCTGCCTCTTCACCTGACTTTTGGAGACAGACAAGTGCTTCTGTATACTCCTCAGTAATACCCTGTCTCCCTCCCTGAAGGCTCTTTTTTTCTTTGTTTAGCAGTTCCTTCAGGTCACTGGTGATCCGGGGTTTGTTATTAGGGATGCATCTCACTGTTCTGGTGGGGATTATGTTACCCACACAGAAGTTTATATAGTCAGTCACACACTCAGTCATGGCATTGATGTCCTCTCCATGTGCTTGGCAAAGAGTCATCCAGTCTGTGGTTGCAAAACAACCCTGCAGGGCTTCTTCGGCTTCCTGTGACCATTTTCTCACACAGGTTGCCTCTGAACAAGTGGTTTATATCCTGAACAGAGAAAAACAAGATTGTGATCTGATTGTCCCAGAGGAGGTCTTGGTTTGGACATGTATGCCTCCTTTACATTTGCATAAAACAAATCCAAGGTCCTGTTTTCTCTTGTAGAGCAGCTGATAAACTGTTGAAATGTTGGAAGTGTAGTAGAGAGCGAGGCATGATTAAAATCACCAGATATTGCCACACATGCATTGGGGTGCTGTGTCTGTAGCTTAGCAACAACGGAACAGATGACATCACATGCATTGTTGGCAACGGCTGAAGGTGGAATGTAAACAACTGCCAAAATTACACTGGTGAACTCTCTTGGTAAATATTATGGAAGAAACCCTACTGCCAAGAGTTCGACATCTGGGCTGCAGAGACGACACTTCACAGTAACATGTCTTGGATGACACCATCTGTTGTTGACATGCACTGCTACTCCACCACCTTTTCTTTTCCTGCTCGTCTTCAGATCTCTGTCTGCTCGTACAGTCAGGAAGCTTGGCAGAGAGACGTTGGAGTTGGGGATATGATTCAGCAGCCACGTTTCAGTAAAACACATAACACTGCATTCCCGGTACTCTGGCTGAGTCCTTGTAAGGGCTTGGAGTTCATCCATCTTGTTAGCCAGTGATCTTACGTTGCCCATTATGATCGATGGAAGAGATGGCTTTAACTTCCTCTTTTTCTGTTTCCTTTTCGCTCCTGCTCTGCATCTACGTCTCCTCCTTATCAACTCATCAGGGATTTGTGGCTTCAGTTGAGGTATTATTTCAGCTTTTGCGATGTTAATCAGCTGCTCCCGGCTGTAAACCACATTGCTGCCATGGTAAAGCATCATAACAAGTTGTCAAAAAGGGAAACATTTACAGCAAAAATCCTTCCAGCTTCACAGCACCAAAAACTAGAAAGTATACAGGTAAAAAAAAATCAATCTTTCTCAAGAAAAAAGAGGAACCAATGTACAAAAAACCAAAACTTAATATGTAGCCAACAGAGCCACTCCAACATGCAGCCACCCAGAGCAGCGCAATTCTAGAATAATATATATATAAACTCAAAAACGTCCCTTTTTCAGGACTGTGTTTTTCAACAATAATGTTGTAAAAATCCAAATAACTTTACAAATCTTCATTGTAAAGGGTTTAAACAATGTTTTCCATGAATGTTCAATTAATTAACATGCACCTATGGAATGGTCGTTAAGACCTTAACAGCTTACAGAAAGTAGGCATTTAAGGTCACAGTTCTAAAAACGCAGGACCCTAAAGAGACTTATCTACCGACTGTGAAAAACACCCAAAGAAAGATGCCCAGGGTTCCTTGCTCATCTGCGTGAACGTGCATTAGGCATGCTGTAGGGAGGCATGAGGACTGCTGATGTGGCTAGGGCAATAAATTGCCATCTCCGCACTGTGAGACGCCTAAGACAGCGCTACAGGGAGACAGGAAGGACAGCTGTTCATCCTCGCAGTGGAAGACCACGTGTAACAACATCTGCACAGGATCGGTACATCCGAATATCACACCTGTGTGACAGGTACAGGATGGCCACAACTGCCCGAGTAACACCAGGAACACACAATCCCTCCATCAGTGCTCAGACTGTCTGCAATAGGCTGAGAGAGGCTGGACTGAGGGCTTGTAGGCCTGTTGTAAGGCAGGTCCTTACCAGACATCACCAGCAACAACGCCGCCTATGGGCACAAACCCACCTTTGCTGGACCAGACAGGAGTGGCAAAAAGTGCTCTTCACTGATGACGGTCACGGTCTTGTCTCACCAGGGATGATGGACGGATTCGTGTTTATCGTCGAAGGAATGAGCGTTACACCGAGGCCTGTACCCTGGAGCGGGATCGATTCGGAGGTGGGGGTCCGTCATGGTCTGGGGTGGTATATCACATCACCATCGGACTGAGCTTGTTGTCAATGCAGGGAAACTCAATGCCTTGCGGTACAGGGAAGACATCCTCCTCCCTCATGTGGAACCCTTTATGCATGCTCATCCGGACATGATCCTCCAGCAGGACAATGCCACCAGCCATACTGCTCGTTCTGTGCGTGAGTTTCTGCATGACTGCAATGTCAGTGTTCTGCCATGGCCAGCGAAGAGCCCGGATCTCAATCCCATTGAGCACGTCTGGGACCTGTTGGATCGCAGGGTGAGGGCTAGGGCCATTCCCCCCAGAAATGTCCAGGAACTTGCAAGTGCCTTGGTGGAAGAGTGGGGTAACATCTCACAGCAAGAACTGACAAATCTGGTCCAGTCCAAGAGGAGGAGATGCACAGCAGTACTTCAAGCAGCTAATGGCCACGCCAGATACTGACTGGTACTTTGGATTTTGAGCCTCCCTTCATTCAAGGACACATTATTCTATTTCTGTTAGTCACATGTCTGTGAAACATTTTTAGTTTATGTCTTATGGTGTTGACTCTTTTAGTGTTCATACAAATATTTACACACATTAAGTTTACTGAAAGGAAAAACAGTTGAAAGTCAGAGGACGTTTCTTTTTTGCTGAGTTTATATATATATATATATGTGTGTGTGTATATATATATATATATATATATATATATATGTATGTATGTATATATATGTCATATACATATATATATATATATATATGTATATGACATATATATATATATATATATATATATATATATATATATATATATATATATTTATATATATATATATATATATATATATATATATATATATATATATATATATATATGCACTTAATGGCTGAATTTATATTGTAGTGTCAGACAAATAGTGATAAGCTGTTTTCAGGTTTGAAAAAAAGGATAAATAAAGAATGAAATTTTTATCTACAAAACTGTTTGTGTTCAAGGCTAAGAAACTTTGGACAGTAAATTGTTTGCAACAAATGAGACCCTATTAAAAATTAACCCAAATGGTGGAGGCTGGGTCTAAGAAGTTGCTGCCACGTGCAGTTTCTGTTTTGCTGAGGCCAGGCTGTGGACTTAGCCTTGTTGTTCAATATTCTGTGAATAATTGCAACTGACTTGAATTGCACCCAGTGTCTTTACTAGTAAATCTACTGATGACATTGAAGGACAATAAAAAGATGCTAACTGTATTGTGGGAAATGGACACATCAGACACTTCTTAACTTGATAAATTTCTCCAGCTAAAAAATCTATCATCCTCTTTTGTTTGTCTCCATTTTATTCTCTTTTTCTCCCTCATTGTGACCTTTGCTTCTCTTAGGTGGATCTGCTTGTGCCAACCAAGGTTACAGGGATCATCACGCAGGGAGCTAAAGACTTTGGCCACGTCCAGTTTGTTGGATCGTACAAACTCGCTTACAGTAATGATGGAGAACGGTGGAGTGTATATCAAGATCAGAAACAGGGAAAAGACAAGGTAAGTTGTTTTGCATCTGCTTAATAATGACCACAGTGTATCTTCATGGACACATCTTCATTGTCAGTGCTGAAAGAAACATAGCAAAAGACTAATGGAGAAATATGGAGTTAGGTACTCTGAGAACAGTAGGTTTCAAATATTTATAACACAAATACAGAAAAGAGCTTCTTCAGTAGACGTTGTCAGCGACATAAAAGCATAGCATGAACAGGAACCTTAGGCAGAAAACATACAAAACAACAAACATAAAAAAAGACAGGCATTAGCTGTGAGGATGTCCATTATGGAAGCTGTCTCCTTCTCTTCACCACCCTTTTGCATCTTCTTATATGGGGCTTGAACAGAACCTGCCTGGTCTGTGCTCTTGCCTCTGATAGGTTTGGGATTAGATAAGACCCTGCTGTCAGCCTGGCTCAGGCAGTACTATGCTGACAGAACTGTTTACGGCCCTTCAGCAGAGTTCACATGTCTCTCGCAATTGTCCACAACCGCAGCAACAGAATGGAGCTGCAGCAGCCTTTCTGCTGATATCATTAGAGGTGCAGGCACAGTGTTGCTGCCGTGTGTTTGTTTTTCTCACTATCTGTGTTATTAAAAGATGATGCAATGCTGAGGTGTTGCCTGCAGGAATCAAAGCGCAAAATGCACATCCACTTAAATGGGATATAAACTTTTTGTTTGTTTGTTTGCTGGATTTATTTACAGTGTAATTACAGTTTTCGTCTTAGGCAACCACAATTTTAAATGCTTCAAATCCTAGAGTAATCATTATGTAGTAAAGTTTTGAAACTACAAAGATAAAAATATAAGAATACTGCTACACAAAATTCTTCACAATTTTTATAATTTAAATCTTCCAAGGTTTCTCCTCAAATGGGAAATTCAGTACTTCAAATTGGGCATGATATGACAAAAAGAATGAAATCCCATACATAAATGGCTGCAATGAGGTTCCTCCATAAGTTGACATAACTCAGTCTTCAAGACAGAGTGAGGAGCTCTGTCATCCAGAAAGAGCTTGAAGTGGAGCTGCTGTTCCCTGCATTGAAAGGAATCAGCTGAAGGGGTTCAGGCTTAAAAAGCATGTGGGTACTTTGATGTGGAGATTTTCCAGGCCCATTGCTCTGGGAGGGGACTTAACGGCATACCCAGAACCTGAGAAAAAAAAGGGGGGTTGCTCCCTTGTTTTGAGAGACAGATTTTTCATCAAGCAGAGAAGTTCAAGTATCTTGGGGGCTGTTTACACGACAACGTTGCCATTTTTGTTTGAATACGCGGGTGAAAACGCACTGCGTTTACAAGACAGGGCGCACGATGGAAAACGATATAGTACATATGCCCGGCCTTTAGATCGCAGTGTGCCCCATGTATGCAGTGTTCCAAGGTTTCCCCCTCACCACCCGGAAAAGAAACATTTCATGATAACTAATAATGGCGGTCTTCTTGTAGTTCTCCGCTTAAATAAAGCCGTATTAATTATTTGACGCACGTACTGTATGCGTGTCCGTTGGCGATCGCATAGAAGCCGGATGATCTCTAAGTTTTGCTTACAGAGACCAAATTACTTCAGAAGCTGCATCAGTAGTAACAGCATACCTGGATCCGCCATTGTTGTTTTACTGTAGAAAGGCAGAGTGCGCAAGTGCAACACGTCTGTAGGTGGCTGGCAGTGACGTCATCGTTTTCAATTTCTCCGGCTTGCGTTCACACGACAACGAATCCCCCAGCGTTTTCAAAACTCTCCACTCTGGAAGCCGTTTCCCAAAAGATGCATTTTCACCCCCCCGTTTTCCCGTTGTCTTGTAAACGAAAGGTCAAATCGGAGAGAAAAACCTCTGTTTTGCTGAAAAACGATATCGTGTAAACAGCCCCTTGGTCTCTTGTTCACAAGTGATGGTGAGATAGATAGACAGATTGGTACTTCATCTGGATTCATCTGCTCTCATTTGTTGGGTTAAAAAAGAGCTCAGCCAAAAAAGCAAAGCTTTGAATATACCTGTATGTCTATGTTCCCACCCTCACCTATCGCCATGAGATTTGGATCATGATCAACAGAACAAGATTCCTGATACAAACAGCAGAAATAATCTCCCTCCATAATGTTGCTGGCTCAGCTTTAGAAATAGGTTGAGGGTCTTTCTTCCAGGGCTCCGAGCATCGAGTAGAGCCTAATAAGTAGTTATTTGAGAGAGTTCAGGCATCTGATTAAGGTGCTCCCATTGTAGATTTTCATGGCCCAACTTGCAGGAAGGAGAACCTGGGCAGATCCAGAATACAGTGGATTCTGGCCAAGGAATGCCTTGGGATCCTCCAGAATGAACTGAAGGGTACTACCCGAGAGAGAGGAGTCTAAGTTTTTCTCCTGGACATGTTACCCTCATGGCCAAATCTCAAATAAGCAGTATTAAACAGATAGATGGATCATTAAGACTAATAGATGCAGCAAATATGTCTTTGCGCATGAATGTGACATACAGAAGTATGTGACACTTTTCTTTTCTATCTCAGAAGTTTGGTTTTGTTGCATAACAACATGCCAACATGCTTTTAGTTGTGTGGTAGCTTTTACTGATTTGTGAAAGTAAAAATCCCTTTTCAAGGTTTTCTCATTATTATTTGGGTCAACTTAATTAACTTTGAGCAGCCCATTGCGGGGGCGAGTTGTTCAAGTCAGTTTATGCACTTATCCTATTTGTGTGTACAGTGTTCCAGCTGATGCCGGGAAACATTTCTTGGCCTCTCAAGCTCAAATAGGTTACTTGATGATTTGATGACTCTTGTGAGAATCTATGGCTGCCAGTGCATGGTCAGCATGATTTTCACAACTCTGTGTATGGAATGCTTTCTGCATGCCTGCAAAAACGGCAGACGAGGATAAAATACTAGTGACATCTCAGAAAGGTAATAATTTATTTTCCATTTTGATCTAGGAACATTTTCATTTATTTAGCAAATCCCTCTGTATGAATATTAATACTCTGCTCTTTCATTATTGCATCATTTGGAGCAAAACCTACGATACTTGGAGTATCTACAGTATCTCTTTACAAGCGGGGAGGCATGTTTAGCAAGACATTTGAGAGCCAAGTGGCTGTTTAACTCTATGATTCCTGAAGATGTTTTCTTCTGTCAGTCAGCTGAAGCAGCCATTAATGCTGGAGGACACATTTTACTGTTGGCCTCTCGAGGCTCCTCTTGGTGCTTCACAATGCTTGACTTGGCAGGGATATACTGGGAACGCACGCATGCCTGTGTGTGCGGCTGAGTGTCTGGCTCGAGCACAGTGGTGGAGGCTTGTAAGTATTCTTCTCAGCTTCCCCCTCAGGCTCCTGTGTGGCAGAGGCTGCAGGCAGTTAGATCTAGATTGAGAGAGGAGGCTCTGTTGGAATACAGATGTTGTCAAAGCACGCCTCAGCAACACACACATCCCTCTGCAAAATCTATAGAGTGGCTTGTTTGCCTTCTCTTTGCACACAAATCCAATAAGGCAACACTTGTAGCCAAGACAAGTTACAGCACTGTCCACTATTTAAACATTGCAAAATGCCTCTTTTCTGCTGTCCACACACTTCCCAAACCTAGGTCACTGTGTTGACTGGACCTGCAGTATTGCTTTTTCATGACTGTCAGTATTTACCCAGCTTGATGACGGGAATACACCAAGCACAAAAGTAATTGATTTGTGTTTAATAGTGTTTCACAAGTGGCATGAGGTTAATTAGCTATAAGAGCCTTCAGTTTTCTCCAGGTTACAGGGTAACTAGGAATATAATCATTGTAAAATTACACTCTGATGGTCATATTTGGGTTTCTATGATCCCTAAGCCTCAATATATGTCAAAATAAAATGCTTAACAAGCACTCGAAGGAGTGTTTGAAGAAAAAAAAATCCTAAAGACTCAAAGATGGCAGACCACTGTTAATGAAGTTGAGTTTGTCTGTTTCACCACTGTCATGTCATGCAGAAATGGAGCACAAGGCAAAAAGATTGGGGGAATTTGATCCCTTGACCTCAACAGTGGGTTTAAATAATGGAGAGTTGGGACTACTTTTGTTGTCCCAGAAGTGCAAAAGGCCTGTATCTGTGATTTTGACTCTGCTAGCCAGTAAAATCAATAGTTGGGAACTCTGATGTTATTCCTGGTTTAGTGTGAAGACACACAGTGTACGGAAACTCCGTATTTCAATTTGCAAAATAATGTTGGTTCTGCGCTAGTTCCGCTGCCACTTTTGATTCATGTCTTCTTAAATGTGTCCTTACTGATAAGCATAACATCTCAAGCTATGAAAACAATTGTGATATATTCAGTGAAATCTTTGCCACTTAGCAATATGGAAAGGAGTCAAAATAGTATGTGATGTGCAGTAAAACCTTAGGTCAAATGTTTTAAGCTAACCTGAGCTTAAGCTTTTGAAGTGCTGGAAACATAATGGTGTTAAGATCAATAGCATGCCTTATGTTGAACGCAACACTGAAATCAATCAAAGAAGACAGCTACTCAATAAATTGATGTATATTTAATCTATAATTTGTTTTACGGGTTTTGCATACCAGCACAATCAGTATTTTTGGGCTGAATTCTGATCTCCAGTTTTCATAAAACTAATTTTCTGAAAAGTATTTTTTCAGGGCCTTTCTGTCATTAGCCATCATTATCTATATTAGGAGCAGGGGTGACATTGCACTGTGTGTCAGAGAGTAGTCAGTGATATTTAAAACTAAATCAAAATGATCACAGGGTTGTCACTTTAAGCTTTCTTTAGAATGTTGTATTAGCAATTAGCATGATAACCATTTTTAGCGCTACTAAAATTGCTGAGTTTGTGTTTCAGTACAGACTGGGTATGTCCTTACACTGAGGTTTTTAAAAGACTGCTAATATTTCCAAATCCATTGTGTTCAATAACAAACAAGTTCTGTCTCGCAGCCTGAATGATGCATGAATATTCCTTTACATATAAACAACAAAAAGTGTTGGTAGCACTGCAGTGCACTATGTATGAACAGTAATACATTTCTGACCAGATAGATACTGGTCATGGCCAATCAAGCTGAAAACTTGAAAATTTGGGCAACACTCAATTCTCAGTGCGTCTCTAAATACTGGTTTAATCTACAGCCTACCATCTGTGTGTTTTTGAATTGTTGTGAAAACACACAAAATTGAACTTGAAGTTCAAACAATCAAATGAATTCTACTGAGTGAAGAAAAACTTATTTTTTTCATGTTTTTAACTCACAACAAGCATTAGATACAGCAAGCACATTTGTAGCCAGTAGGAGTAAGTTGGTTTGGTATTCCCAATGCTGTGAGCTGTATTAATTGTATTATTTGTGTGGTTAAAGGTGTCATTTACTCGGTTTTTTTTCAATGAATTTCCTGTGGTTTCTAGCCCAGTTATATGCCTTGTGAGCTGTTTTATGTGGACAAAAAAATTGTCTCCCTCTTGCCTCAGGAGGCTGCAGTTTGTCAAAGGACTGGGTGAGGTGAAACGTCAGGATCACAAGTCTAACTCATTATTATTCACAATATGTAAATGTCTTGTCTCTGATTGGCTAACAGCAATTATGTTGCCTTCGATCAAATAATTAACTAAACTTGCTTTGCTGGCGATGTTCCAAGACACATTCCAACAGTTTCTTCCTCAGCTCCTTTTTCTCTGGTAAAAAATGTGATGCTGATGTGCTATGTCCACAAACAACACAAGCCTGACTGTGCTCTGCCATGTTGTGAAGTTGCTAATGGTTAGCTTCCACCAGCCGAGATGCGCCCTCCTCTCTCTGACCCCCTCCTTCCCGTAGGTGGTTGCAAGCCAAAGTAAGCATAGCCAGTATGGTTTTCTACATAGATAACGTGGCTCTCTCTGACTCGTTCGTTTTCAGCTCAGAATTCTTTTTGGGGCTGAAGCAGGCAACGGGGTTGGACAACAGTATGACGTTGAGCATACATGTCCTACTCAGTCTGAAGGATCGTAACGGCAACAACACTGATTACAGTATTATTAGACCTGACTGGCGATAGTAAGGATTATGATGATTAATGTGTCAAACAATGTCAATATACTGATAAACTGCCTTCCTGTAGTGCTGTCCCCTAAAAAGGTCAGAATACACTGGTAGAGAAGTCAGCATTGGAGGAAACACTTTCTTCGAGTAATCTGAACATTAGGTCTGGTTTTAAGACAACCACTCCTCTACTAAAAAAGGTTTCTACTAAATCTGTCAACAATACATCAAAAATATTGTCCGATTTATTATTGTTTATAGCTATCTTTATCCTTCTCTCCTCTGTTCTCATTATTTATCCCTTTATTGTCATTTTTCATATATCTGTCTGCAGAGAATCTATTTTAAAGACATTGCTTCTGAAACTGCACGTCCCCAGACAGTCTAGGGAAGGACCTTGTCACATTTCAAGGATCTGCAGGTTTTATTGCCATCGGGGCTTTCATACTGTGCTTTGATATGCCAGAGATGTCACCTTACAGTCATGCCGATGCTCCAACATGTGACTAATTTTTCACCTAACACTGTCAAAGACTTTGAAAAATTAAGCTTTTGTTTTACATAATATCAATTATCGTTGTGAATATTGTGCATATGTTGCCATAGAATGAATCAGACCTAACGCTTGCATGACCCATGAAGTGTTAATTATGTCTCACAGGGCAGGGCATTTTAAACACCTGTTATTTCTTATATTGAGGGTGTGACTTTTCATTAGAGCTGATGATTAATAAAATACTGTTGTAGTAAATGTCATGCTCTCAAGGATATTGAGAGCTCTTTTCAGTTATGTTACTATAATGGGCCAGGTCCAGTTCAGCCCACACTAATGAGGTCAGGGTGTTACCATTTGGGCCTATGAAGGCTGGAGACCTTTTCGATGCCAGTAATGAGTTAGTTGTTAGCAAGTTGTAGTGGGTGGAAATAGATGCAGTGACCTTACATTTACCTAGTTCTTCATCAAACACAAAAATCCCAACTCTAGCAGTCTAAATGTTTACCTTTATTATTGTACAAACTGTTGTATTTGTACCAAAATTCAAGCCTCTTTTTTGTAAATAAACTTAATGCTAATAGTGAGTTTATGAACAGGAAAGCAATTATGCTGCATTGCAAAAGTTACACTTTATTGTTGAAACTCAAGTTAGTTATCTAATCCATATTCGTTACACCATACCACCATTTTTGGTTATCTTCAAAAGAACATCAGTAAAGTACACAAAATTATTTTGAAGTTAATTGAAAATGAAATTAAACAGATTTGTAGCTATATTTGCACATTATACCACATGCTTTAAGATCTAAATGTAAACAGCAAAGCATAAGAGCACCTGCATGAGGGACAAAGAGGAAGAAATGTGCAAGTGAGCAGACTGTGATGTATTTTTGCTTAGATACAGTGGCATCTCTGGCATGATAAGTTAGGTGGGGCACAGCAACTCAACACCTAATAGCAGCAACTAATTAGTCTGTGATGCACACAATCTTACTTTGATCAATAATATTGATTGCTATTTTATGTGATTAATTTAAAATTCATTCAATATTGAATGAACCATATAAAATAGCTCATATCTATACACTACAAACGACATTTTATGTAAATGTAATTGAAGAATCTTTCAAATAATCCCCTTTAAATCTATAATAATCTCTTAAAGTCCTAGAACGATGTTAAAATCGAGTGGCTGGTGACGTTCCAAATACTTCATCTCTAATTTTCGTTCAAGAGCAAATGTGCTAAATTTAGACTTCATCAAAAAATGTACTTCATTCATTTTTTTTGTCTTGGTAGCTAGCAAGGAAAATAGATGGCTTCACACTTCTATCCAACGTAAATGTGACGTGTGCTATTCCGATTATTTAATAATTATTAAATTATTATTTACGATTTATGCTGCACAACCAACTTTTGCATTTGGCAAAACGGGGCTCATCACTTCCTGCTGTGGTTTGATAGTGGGATCTCTTCTTCTTCTAATAAATTTCCGGTATAGAGGAAGGTAGCAGGATCTCAGCTTGGGGCCATTGCGTTTGTGCCCCTCCGCTGTTTGCCGAGCGTACGTTGGGCATGCGCACTGTGATATCAAATCTTCATAATTTAAACAAACGTTAAGGGGCTGGCCCCAATCGCTGCTTCAAGAAGATTTAGCCTACTGAGCTTGTCAGTATTCTGGCAAAGACTGGGATAGTTATACACAAATGTGTATAACGTTATCTTCTTGGTAACAGAATAGGTCTTTATATAATATTACTCTGTAAAGAACGAAACTTGTTCTACTGATTAATTTAAGCATGCCATGCATAGAGCTCCACAGCGACATCTAGTGGGGCCGGGCCCCACTGGCCCCAAATGTAGAGATGCCAGAGCTTAGACATAAAACATTCTGAGAACAGGCTGAGCTTGACACGACAAAGGGTCTCACCATAGTAAAACAATTATGATAAGTATATAAGAGCAAAAGGTTACTTTTGAAAGGTGACTGAGAAACTCTGTAATACTTGTTCTTTTTTAAATACGATCGGTCACTGAGTTGCATATGCATGCTGCATGTGAACATTTTCTCTTAGCCCGTTGCCTGCATTATGCACAGAAAGGAAAGAGACAGCAAAAACTAGTGACTCGGAAAATGCCAGTCACTTCTACGTGACAGGAAAAATTTTTATTCATGGTCTTGCCTACCTTGGCTTGCGACCCCCCACAGGAAGGCAGTATTGATTTTGCGACCAGGAGAGATCAGAGCACGTCTTGTAGAAGTTAACCATTAGCAACTCTGCTAGTATAAGCTAACTGTTAGCAACACCACAAAATGGCGGAACATGGTCGGGTTTGTGTTATTTGTGGACATAACACATCAGCGTGGCATTTTTTACCCACGAAAGAGGAGCTGAGGATGAAACTGTTGGAATTTGTCCTGGAACACCGCCAACAAAGTTTAGTTATTTGTTCAAAGACAGCATAATGGCCCGTTAACACCGCCTAAAACATAAACGCCCAGACCGGCAAGATTACGTGTAAAGTCTATGGTTGATGCCGTCAGAGGGCCATCAGAGTCTCTACAGTGCTTTGTGTGCTTTGGCCGCGGCCATTTTTGAAACTTTTGCTGCTTTCCAAGCTTCAAAGCGGCAAAAGCCAGCAACACAGAAGTTGAGCTAGCTAAACTTTTGGTGCCATCCCCTGAGTGTCAACCAATCAGAGCGTCTCACTGTAGTGACGTCACTAAACATTTTTTTAATGGAGCGGCAGCACCTCATCCATACGCAGCTACTGGAGCAAATGGTTAAACTCTCCAAACTCAGAACGCCTCTCAAGAATGGCGTGTATCCGTGTGCTGATGCCGAAGACGACATTATCTAGCTTTATTTAGCAAATAAAGCCAAACCACTATCTCGATATGATCCGCCATTGTTTAAAACATCCGGCAACAGAGGAATCCCCGCCCACGCACTCTTTTGTTGCTCAGCAAGTGGCAGGGTTTGCAAGCTTCAGGCTTAAAAATATATAGGCTTCAAACTAGTCACTCTGTAAGCGTTTTTAGACGGCCACAAAGCGTACGGTGTGAACACGCGCAAAAATTGCATTGCGAGATGTTTGCATATCGTTTGACTCAAAATTCTGGTGTTTCGCCCCTCCTACTCTTCTGACAAACTGCAACCGTCCTGGAGTGAGAGAGCATTTTTTTCACATAAAACGACATACAAGGCATTCATTCATACTGTAGACCACAGCAAATTTATTGGAAAAAAACAAGGGAATGAGATGTTTAAGGATCTGATAATGTCAATTTAACACTTGTTTAAAGATGTTGGTTAAAACATAAAAATAACAACATTTATGAAGCTGTATATTGTTTACAAAGTTTCTTAGACAGAAAAGCAACAAAAACCTTTTCACTGACTTGAAAGTAAAAGTATCTGATGCTAAACCATATTTCATATTACATGTTCCTTTGACAGTATTCAGTTTGTATTTATTCAACTCAGCGCTATTCTAGGTGAATCTGAGGGAATTCTGATATTTTTTGTCATGTTAAAATCCACTTGAACTCATCCCGAAATCTTTTGACAGCTTTAATTAGACTTTTTTCTATGTTATTTGTCTTTTTTTTATTTGCACTGTCGAAGTGCAAAATGTGATCCTCACTTTGCGATTATTTGCTTTAACCACACAAAATCTGAATTACCATTTTGCCAGATTCCTCATGCTCTTATGAATATTTGAAAGGGAATTAGCCTAAAATGAAGTCAAAATATGTAAATCCCAGTTTTTCCCACTTGTTTGGATTTATCCCACTGCTTTTCTATTCCACACCAGACTGAATCCCATTACATCCCAATTACACAGGCATGATAAGTGTTAAATTGACATTATCAGATCCTTGAATGAAGCATCTCCTGCAGATGCATTTATTCCCAATGTACTTCATCCTGCTGTTATTTAGCACACATTGAAGCTTTTATTAATCAACTAGAGAGCTTCTGTGCCAGTGTGATGATTATGTACTGGGATGGTCAAACTGGTTAAACTGTTCTTTTAAAGTCTGATTAAAGAAGACTTTCATAGATTTAGAGAGGGACTATACGAAGAGGGTTACTGGGACCGAGAAGGATATGAGGAACCAAACGTGTTGCATGAAGATGATATGAACATGGTCTACACACTAACCATCTCAATCAATTAGAATCCTATTGAATGCTAAAGATCTCATGACACAAAGCTGACTTCATGTAAATGTATTATGACATAATGCATCTTGTCAAAGTATGTGGTTGTGGAAATTTATGAGCTGAACAGACTTGATTTTACGCAATAATTAGAGTTTCAAAAATATTAGCTTAACCGCAGCTTCAAAACTACGTCTCCATGTGATGTCAGCGACAGAACCGCTCAGGCTGGACAGTCCGAAAACTCCGCTGTCAAGCATTGATGGAGGCGCTCATATTTGAAGGCTCGGAAGATTCTTCCTCCAGTTTTAGCCTTGAGATGGTTTTAGAGGTGGAAAATGCAGCAGGTTCTGGTGCTTCTAGAGTAGGTGGTGGCATCGAACCGTACAGGTACGAGCCGTACACAATGACGGAGATGGATAGAAGAAAGCGGGTCAGAGAAGCTAGCGGGAGAAGTGATGTCAGGGAAACACAGGTTGGTAAGGATTAGAAATAACTTTTAATCGTGGCTTCTTTTCTTTTCAAATAATTAACAAAATGATATAAATGAGCATAATAATAACGTGTAGTGATTTTAGTAGTGACCTGAAAAATAAACTACATAATGTAAATATGGTAAATCAACTATAAATAATAAACTAATCCAGTCATACTTATTTATAAGGTCTGAGACTGATATGGGAAAAATTTAATCATATTGTAGGCAGACATTCAAGGCAAACAACAAAGCAAGTAAGACTTACTTCATTACAATTCTTCTTTATGATTATTGTACCAATTTATTAGTTTCAGGTGAAACACGTTTGTTATTTAATTTCTTTGTCAGATTCACTAAATAGAGTTTGAATTATTCATAATTATACCAAAACTGCTTTGGATATGTACCTGTCTCTTCTGGACAAGGGCGTCAGTTTGTTTTTAAAACTGCTGGGGACAATTATTGATTATTCATATAGCCTATAATTATTCAGCCGTCGGCTATAGGCTATATGCGCAGTAATAAAACGCGTTCCCTTTACAACCCTTGTCGTTCTGTGCAGGGAAACTTTAACAGTTCAGAGTCCTGCAATGGGACGGGTACCTGTGGGTGGAATATTCCAAAGCAATAAAAGAGAAATTATTAATTCTACTATAATTTACATTTAATCAGGGATCCCGTTATTTTCTGTCTTTGACAGTTTTTTAAATTTTGAAAAAATCTTAAACATATTCAATATTATTTAATTCTTCATTCATTTTAGTTAATATTCAGTCCGAACAATCTGAACAAAGAATCTCCATCGTGCCATCACACATGGAGCAGATGAAAACATGTACTAAATATGAAAATTTTATCTGCAGTCTCACAACTTTCTCATGGTCTATAGACGTGAATTGTGCACCTGCTTGTGCGTTAAGAAGGCTGAATCCGCTCCGGTCGCACACTTCAGACTGGAATAACAAGAGCCACTTCTTTCTCAACGGGGACTTTCCTTATTGCCTCAGCCGGAGGAAATAGCGTTGCATTGAGTACGTTGTCCAGGTCTGATAAGATGATGCTCTGGTGCTCTCATAAGAATCGATTTTGATTGATTCAGTTTCCTAAACTCTGAATGACTGTGCGTCTGCATCAAGTGCTCAGTGGCGTAAATTGTAAACTTTCACAATGAAGGACGGTTGTTAGTTTGGGTGTCCACAGGTGTTTCTGATTATTGTACTGATGAATAGAGGTTGCGTCATAATAAACTGACGGCAAAAGCTCATCACACAAACACTGAATGAATGTACTCACTACCTGATGGAGTTGTGGAGAGGTTGAGCCGCCAGTCAGAAAGTGAACTTTTGTGTGATCTCCTGCTTCATTTTCTCATTCGATTTTCCTGCCGCACTTTAACAACGGCCTTTACATTTTTCCATTAGGCTACAGTTTTAAAAAACCGATCAAAGACAGAAAATAGCACAATCCCCAAGTGATTGTAAATTATATTACAATGAATCGTGTCCCTTTTATTTCTTTGAAATATTGTAGCCTACATCTGAAATTTATTTAATGCAGAGATAGCTGTGCAGAAACAAAATATTGTTCACAGTGCCTGGCTTTATCTGCTCTCTCCGTTCCTGAATCACAAATACAGTCGCAGAAAAATCTCTCTCTGGCAGCGCAGGATGCCTAGATAGCCGCAACATTCTGCTGTCAGCGCAAAGTTGGAGGAATATTCTGGCATGCTCTCTCCACAAACACAAAATATCAACACCATTCTCTTTGGGAGTCGTAAACAAAGAAAAGTATTACATTTATATTTTTTTAACCTGCAGTAAAGAAACTTCAGCCAGAGCCATGAAATTTAATCGAAGTATTTTTCCATCTTGAAACGGGTACCAGCGGTATTTAGGGCTGGCTGATATGGCCTGAAAATAAAGTCTCAGATTTTTTCACACCAAATCCGATTTCCGATTTTAATCGATTTTTTTCTTTCTCCGTTTACTTTCTTAAACAGAAATAACAAATGACAGAATCTATTTTGTAAACTCTTATTTTAATATCTCCTTTGGGAGTCTACCTCAATTCAACTAAAACCTTGATGTATCCACTGCAAAGAATGATGCACCATCTGCGAAGAAAGAAACCATAACTGTATAAGAAAGTGCAATGGAGTAATTTAAATAATAGTCCGTTCAGATACTGATTATGTGGAAATTGTGCTGGGAGCACAAGTGGATGTTAGGATCTGCGCTGGTAAGAAATTCCGCATCAGGTTTAGAGAAGTGGTGGTGACATTACTCGGGTGTCCCCGGCTAAAATGAGCCTATGCTTCTGGAAACACGAGATCTAACTGGGCAGTCAGTGGAAGTCGAGCTTGTAGGCGTAGTGCTGAATCTGTCGCTGTCAGTGTTGCATCGCAGTCCACAAGCACCAACGCTGGTACCGCCGCCACACTGTCACAGTCCTGTGGAACATGTTAAAAAATGTCAACTTCGTGTCATGAGGGTTCCCTAATATTTGGTGGAACACATTGACTTTTGGTCAAAAGCATTAAGGCGTCCTGGCTTGCTCTCCAAGAGTCTTTAACACTGTTATTGGGTTTAAGTTTACACCTACTCAGCATTTTATGAAGTAGAACTATGTGTGATTGTGTTGGAATTCAACAGATACCTGAATGGAATGACTACCATACATTATTCTCATGATTCCAAAAAGAAAAAAAGCATTGGTCTCCTAAATCTTACGCCGCTGTAGTTTGGTCAAAAAGAGGAAATGTAGAAAAAAATCTAACTTTATGTTGCTCTCTTTTTCAGGTATTCCAGGGGAACTTTGACAATGATACACACAGAAAGAATGTGATAGATCCCCCAGTCTATGCTCGGTTTGTCCGGATCCTTCCCTGGTCGTGGTACGGCAGGATCACTTTGCGTGTAGAAATACTGGGATGCACAGAGCAAGAGTAATTTCTCGCCCTTCTCCGTTGTTCTGTCCATCATACCCCTCTCCTTTGGAAAACTGGAGTATACCATTCAGTTCTTCAGAAATAAACTGTTCTACCTGTAAAAAGATTTTGATTTCCAATACTTTTTTTTCAACGAATAAGCATTAAATAAGTTGTGGTGGGTCTTGTTAGTTTTTTTGTACAATGATTTCAAACCTGCCTCCCTGTTTCACAATTTCAGTTTCCTATTTAAAAGCGTGATGTTTGTCTTTTTATCCCTCTCAAGAATTGCCATCCTGTTTGAAATGAACTTCTGTAATATATATGGGTGGGGGTTAGGAATCAAAATGGGGTCTCACTGTGGTTTTACTGTGGAAGCTATTGTACAGTGTCACTTTTAACAAAGCTGTTAAATCTGTCTGTCGTGCTTCATGGGACATTATTAACCAACTTTGTATCATGGCTAAACTGTCTAAGGTAGGAATAAAATATAATGAAACACGTTTTTAAGTTCATAAATGAACCCCCCTCAAGCCATGATTGCCCTTAAATAAAACATCAATCACAATAATATTAACAGTCTTGTATTATATGTAAAACATTAAGAAACTGCATGGTGCGTGAATTCTAAATGTATATTACAAAAAAATCATGAAAAATCTCCAGCCCTGAGAGCAAATAGCTTTGAATTAGGGACCTATTTTTATGTACATTTTTAAATAGTTCTGACACATTACTTTACACTTATTAAGATGAGTGCTTTGTGAGACAATAAACGAACAAATACGTAAAATGTTTTACTGCAGCACTGACACTGAAGCTTACAGGCTTTATTTATTTACCAGATTTGTTGCTCCCTATTTCTGATTGTAGCTGGTCTTTTTCTAAAATGTTATCCTCTGTGCTGATTCCTTTTTTTCTACTCGATTGTCAAATTCATGAAATATGTTCTAATGTCCTCATGTTGTCTTGGAGATCTAATATGAATTGATTCAAAAGCTCAGGATAGATATCATTCTCAATACTCCGACATATGATATATACTCCCATGTGAATAATGTTTGGTCACCTAAGCCTACTATAATCTTACTGTCCACAGAAAACAGCAGATGAGTGAAAGAAATTACCGAAGTCATCAGCATAATGTATATACTTCAAATAATAAAAACATTTTTTTATGTCTTATAATGAAAAATTATTAATTTACTAATTTTCAAAAGAAAACAAATGCAAACTGTGTTAATAAAAGTGTGTCATTTGCTCCAACAATGATTATGATCTATATCAACAATAGAGAACTCTAGTGTTCATTGCAGGGTACCTAAGTATCAAGGTTTTGTGTTAAACTACTTTTATGTAAAGTAATGCTTGCAGGATGCTAAACTACATAGAATTATTACACACAGGCATTACAGATGTGTTCTAGCACCAATCATGTCAAGGCCTTATACTGTGGAGTAATAAAGTATTTAGTCAGCCACCAATTGTGCAAGTTATTCAACTTAAAAAGATGAGAGAGGCCTGTAATTTTTATCATAGGTATACCTCAACAATGAGAGACAGAATGACAAAATAAAATCCTGAAAATCACATGGTGTGATTTTTAAAGAATGTATTTGCAAATTATGGTGGAAAATAAGTATTTGATCACCTATAAACAAGCAAGATTTCTGGCTCTCACAGACCTGTAACTTCTTCTGTTAGAGGCTCCTCTGTCCTCCACTCCTTACCTGTGTTAATGGCACCTGTTTGAACTCGTTTTCAGTATAAAAGACACCTGTCCACAACCTCATCAGTAACACACTACGCCGCCAGGGACTCAAATCCTGCAGTGCCAGACGTGTCCCCCTGCTTAAGCCAGTACATGTCTAGGCCTGTCTGAAGATTGCTAGAGAGCATTTGGATGATCCAGAGGAGGATTGGAAGAATGTCATATGGTCAGATGAAACCAAAATATAACATTTTGGTAAAAACTCTACTTGTCGTGTTTGGAGAAGAGAGAATGCTGAGTTGCAGCCAAAGAACACCATACCTACTGTGAAGTATGGGGATGGAAACATCATGCTTTGGGGCTGTTTTTCTGCAAAGTTCTAGTTCAACTTTATTTATAAAGCACATTTTTAGCAACCTAAGTTGCCCCAAAGTGCTTTACATGAAAGGGACCAGGACGATTGATCCATGTAAAGTACAGAATGAATAGGGCCATGTATCGTGAGATTTTTAGTAAAAAACCTCCTTCCATCAGCAAGGGCATTGAATATGAAACATGGCTGGGTCTTTCAGCATGACAATGATCCCAAACACACCCCGCCCGGATAACGAAGGAGTAGCATCGTTAGAAGCACCTCTGTCTTTGCCAACAAAGGGTATATAAGAAAGTATTGAGTTGATCTTTTGTTATTAACCACATACTTTTTCTCCACCATAATTTGCAAATCATTTCTTTAAACATCAGACTATTGGAGTTTCTGGATTTGTTTTTTCTCATTTTGTCTCTCATAGTTGAAGTATACCTACAGTATGATGAAAATACAGGCCTCTCTTATCTTTTTAAGTAGGAGAACTAGCGCAATTGGTGGTTGACTAAATACTTTTTTTTTTTACCCCACTGTACCTCTGTCGCACTCTTTTTTAACAATGTTACAGTATCTTTCCACAGATCTGGTACTGTGGCATAGGCCAGTGGTTCCCAATCTCCCCCCAAAGGGGTTCCCCGAGAAAACAGTTTTCTATATAGCCTACAGTGTAAAACAAGAAGAATAAAAACAAAAACCTACCCTTGTCGTTTAATTTTTACAAATAAACGTTTGTAATTAATCACTTTAAATGTGTGTATGTGGGTAAGAGTTGGGGGTTGGGGGGTTCCGGCTTCTCTTGGACAAAGGGGTCCTCAATGAAAAAAAGGTTGGGAACCACTGGCATAGGCTATGTGATCTCAAACTAAGCAAGGGTGCCTTTGTTTTTACAACAAATTATGCGCCACACATAGGTTGTAAATTACAGGAGTGAATCAGGGTTATTACTTAATCTCATGCTACTCTGTGTAGAAATTCAGTCCACACTAATGAAGATTCATTCACCTCAGCAGACTGAGGGATTGTAGAGGCTCCAATGGCAGGAGGTCATTATTTGACCAATTGGGACAAAGACTTTGTATAGGGCATTGAAATTTCATCCCAAAATTAATAGGTAATCATGAAGTATATACTTTTTTTTTTTTTTAATGGTGACATCACTGCGAAATGAAATTACTCTCTCCGGACGGAGTATCGCACCATCAATTTTAAACCCTTCCTCCAATACACAAACACTAGACACAATGGGGGGTCATTAAATACAATACACACACTTCACAGATTGGACATAGCTTGATGTTTCTTTTTCTCTGTTTTTTTCACCAACCTAAATACACCTTTTTTCATATGTAACAACATATGTGGCAAGATAAAAAAAACAGTGACAGCTTATTTACATTTATCCAGTTTTCTTTGCATACATCAGGGCTTCTGTTTGGGTACAGAAACTAAAAGCTAATTTACAGTCTAAACTTTGCAGGCTATTCTGTGGTTAAAAGCTGCCCTGCTAACTTCTTCATGCTTGTTTAAAAAAATTCTAAGTGCTACATTTAGATAAGAAATGTGCCAGATACATTTTTGTTTAGTACTTTACTTAAGGCTTACCAGCTCTCAAAAGCGCTCTCAGCACCTAAATTATTTTAAATTTTCAGCTTACAGTCTATTTGATTTGATTTATGCAACTTAAAGCAGAGCAAAGCAATTAAACAAGATTTGTCCAGGTTTTTTTCTTAAAAGCTCTGATGACCACAGTTTACATGTTTACATTTGTTTATCTGAATAACCTGGAAGTAAAAATGTGCTTTAAACATTTTCCTACTCCAGTCTGTTCTAGAATAATAGAGAGTACAAGAGGAAAATATTGAAAAATGTTATGTTGTGTGGTTTTGTACCAGGTTTTTCTTAATAATTAAATAATTAAAGTAATTAAATTCTACAATTAAAATTTGTAATAAGATGGAGAAGCTGAACTGATCCTACCATACACAATATAACACACTCGTGTATGATAGCCTAGTACTCTGTAATGGCGATATGAGAGGAATATCTTTGAACAATCTACTTGTATAAGTGGCTACACTGAAAGCCTTTGCTGTAGATTATCATTGTGTGAAAAGTGTTCTTGGTGTGAATCAGTGACTCCCACTCTGTAGGTTTGTGGACACAGGATAAAATAATTAATTGTATCTCACATTTTTCTCTACTTAGATTGTGACCCTTAAATGCTTTATTGCCAAATAATTGTCGTGGCCAAAATCTGCACAGATTGATCTTTGTAGCTGGCTTTTCCCCTTGAGCATGTATGACGGAGCAGGGCTTCTACAAAGTTTTCAGGATGATTGCATGATGTACAAATGAAAACAGTACAGTATAACAAAGATGTCTACACAGCACATTCTCTTTCTTCATATATAACTGCAGTGTAATTTCTTTTACTTTACACCAACTGTCAGTTTGTCTTGCGCATTGTAATACTTCATTTAACATATTCAAAATGGAAGCAAAGTGAAAAGCCATGCTGTCCTTGTATTTATGTGTCATCTGTTCACAAATAGTTTCTTACCTCCTCTGTCTCCATCTAGAAAAGGCAGCGGTTTGAACACTAGTTAAGTTTTAAGCCTGCATAGAGGAGGAAGACTCTGTACAGTAAAAAAAAATGTTGCTTCAAACAAACTTTCAGTTTGACAAATAAAAACATGTGTGTGAAAATTGTTTGGACTCTTCTTGATAACATACCTTGTCATCCTTTTAGTACAGTGCATTAAAATGTATTCCATCCATCCATTATCTATACCATCCATCCTCTGCAGGGTTGCGGGGGGCTGGTGCCTTTCTCCTGCATTCATGGAGCAATAGGCACGGTACACCTTGGACAGGTCGCCAGTCCATTGCAGGGCAACACAGAGACACACAGGACAAACAACAATGCAGACACACTCATACCTAGGGTCAATTTAGAGAGGCCAATTCACTTAACAGTCATGTTTTTGGACTGTGGGAGGAAGCCAGAGTACCCAGAGAGAACCCACGCATGCACAGGGAGAACATGCAAACTCCATGCAGAAAGACCCCAGGCCGGGATTTGAACCCAGGACCTTCTTGCTGCAAGACAACAGTGCTACCAACTGCACCACTGTGAAGCCCTGAAAATGCATTCATACCTCTTAAATCTTTTCAGACTTTGTCATGTGGCCACAAGGAAACTTTCATGCATTTTATTGAGATTGTCTGATAGACCAGGACAAAGTACTGCATAATTGTATAGGAGAAGGGAGATGATTCATCCATTGTCTATACCTGCTCGTTCTTGTAGGGGCTGGTGCCTACCTCTGGTGATTATTGAGTGAGAGGGGCGCATCCTGGACAGGTCGCCAGTCCATCACAGGGCAACCCAGAGACACAGGACAAACAACCATGCATGCACACACTTTATACCTAAGATAAATTTAGAGAGACCAATTACCTAACAATCATGTTTTTAGACTGGGAGCAATCTGGAGTACCCGGTACTCCAGATTCTATGCATCCTATGCATGCAGGGGGAGCACATGCAAACTCCATCCAGAAAGACCCCAGGCTGGGATTTGATCCCAGAACCTTCTTGCTGCTAGGCAACAGGGCTGTAGATGATACATGGTTTTCAAATGGTTTATAAATAATATATCCCCCCTTCATTCTGATACCCCGCACCAAAAAATCCAGTGCAATCAAATGTCTTCAAAAGGTACCTTAGTAAATAGATTCCAGCTGTGTGAAGTTCAATCTCAGTATGCTGTAAATACCGCAGGAATTTGAAGGCCTTGGGGGTTTGTTTGAGAAGATTAGTGAATAAACAGCATCATCAAGACCAAGATACACAGCAGACAGAGCATATATACTGTAAGGCTGTTAACATGTTTAAACAAGGTTTAGGTTATAAAACAATATGCCAGGTTTTGGACATCTCACAGTGCACTGTTCAATCCATCATCTTAAAATAGAGTGTTGCACAGTGGCACAGCTCCGAAGACCTGGTCGTCCACCTAAACTGACAGGCCAGACAAGGACAGCACAAATCGGAAAAGCTCGGGGGACAGATTCTGTCAACCGGACAACTATTTTCTGTTAACTCAACAAATCTAGCCTTTATGGAAGAGTCGCACGAAGAAAGCCTTAAGAAGTCCTGTTTATAGATTGCCTCTAACCCCAAGTTAGGGGTAACTTACAAACTGTAGTATGACTATTCTTCCTAGCTTACCATATCCATCCCAATTATACTGTAGATAATTATAGGCCAATCCTCAAACAAAACCTTTTAGAGGCTGCAACAGACTTGAGACTGGTATGGCGGTTTACGTACCTGCAGAACAATGCACCTAAACATACAACCAAAGCTTCAATGTAGTGGTTTAGATTGAATCGTGTAACATTGCCTTCCCCATAAGAGTAGTGGGTTACTTAGCGTTGATCTCTCACATTAAATCATAATAAAAACTTTTAAGTTTGTGGTTGTAATGTGATAAGATGTGGTAAAGCTGTGGAAACACGTTTAATACTTGCATCGTACTGTATATGAAATATTTAGAACATTTAATCTGTGTTTCACCTTTCCTAATCTCAGTTTGCACCTAAAGCTGCTTGTCATCGCAGCTATTTCAGTTGCAACATCAATAAAAATATTATCAGTTTTAAGCTTGGATTCAAACATAATTTAAACATTCATGCTCATTTGCTTTTATTTGCTGCTGTTATACAATTAGACTAGTTGCTTTTGATTTAACTTTGCCTTTAACCAAACCTGTTCCTGGCAAGATTCCTTACCATGCACCCTTAATAAGCTGATAAACACTTTCAAAGTAAATACAAGTTTATGCATATCCATGTCTATACACATGGAGGCCCACATGATTGCAGGTTTTACAGTTGCATAGCAAATACTGTATCTTTCGTTTTAAATTAAATGCCAACATAAATCTTACATAAATATACCCTGGCTGCACACTGCAGTGTTTTCCACCCATTGCATGAAGCTCAGTGTAAACTGTTTTACAACTTAAAGTTGTTTTCATTGATTTACAACAGTGTGCCTTCGCCAATATCTGTATTGTTGAGGTGGGGTTTAACAGTTATGACAGAAAATAAAAAACCCAAGTTGCAGGTCGTACAAACACAGGTCACAGCTAAACTTTCCTGAAAATGTATTTTCCTTTCTAATTGTCAGTGAAGGGCTGAGGAAAGATACATGGTAATTAAAGGCTAATTCTGTGGATTGAATAGTTTTTTTTTTAAAGTAAAATAAGTAGGAAGGGTAAACTCAAAATTTAGTGATGGTTTTGAGAGAAAGAAATATGTTAATGCTCTATTCATTTACGTTAAATAAATACAAACCAGCATATCCAATTGTTTCCTCACTAACTAATGTGACAAATGTACATACACATGTCTCTTTTAATTTCTCATCAAGTCTTGTTTTATCTTTTCTTAAGCAAGTAGCATCAATCTATTACTACCATCTTGAGTGGTTCTTATTTATTCCAGTAATACAATTTGGCTTTGCAAATGAGCAGAGAGATTAAAGTATCAGCCTGTGCAAACCTGAGTTAGAATAAGATACAGTTGACAACGATCAGGCTGTGTCTGAAAAAAGGATCTTGGTTGACCAAGAATAAGAACTGGGTTCATTTTAATAGTGCCCCCTTTTGTAGATGATTTTAGGTACTTTTTATGATTGATTGACAGTACTTTTGTCTTGTGCTGAATTAACCATCTTAGATTATGGATGACCTCAATTTTAGAGGTGACTGTTACTGTAAGTTGTTTATAGATTATTACAGTTATTCACATATTGCAAAAACATTATCACCTTAAAATCTTACCTTTACAAATTCTGCTGTAGTATTTTATAAAAACAGGTAAATATGTGAGAAATAGGTTCAATTAAATACCACAAAGATTCTGCTCTATAAACCACCTTGACTTAAAGCACATAATGCAAATGTATTTCTTGGTTTGGTGATCCAGAGACTAGATAGCCTATTAAACCGACCCTAACACACCAGAATCCTGCCACAGGAACAAGGTCATAACTCTTTGCCAAATCCACACAACATGTGGGCCAAACAATCGAACTGTCATGACCCCTACTCAAACTCTACAAGAATAAAAACTGAGTACACTGCTCCACAACCTGGTTAAAAGCCATAATTTTTCCATAATCGTTGCCAAATTCTTGCCTGAATTTCAAAGGCAGAGGAGCATCGCTTACCAGCTGAAATAATCTTTCCCTGTTCTTCATGCAACAAAGAGAGCTGTATCAACCAAGACAAAGTTAGAATGTCTTCAACCTTCATCATTTCAGGGTAATTTGTTGGCACTCTACTGTATTTATTCAAAATATAAGCACAACTATGCATATCTATTAGCTAATGTCATAGATATGTCATTTTAGTCAGGGACATTTCCCCGGCAACATTTATGATTGACAGTTTTGTCCTTACCATTTTTATAAACCTGATTTGGAATTTCTTACCAGCACAGATTTAACATCCACTTGTGCTTGGAGCACAATTTCCATGTAATCAGTATGCGAACTGACTGGTATTCCAGTCCAGAAATAAACATGGTTGTATAAGAATACAGCCGGCGTCTCTGCTCGTTTGATCACCTGTTCTGTACGTTTTGTGCGTGGTCGGTTGATTGGTGTGTTGGGACACACACAACCATTGAGTGGCGCTAACCCACATTCTAGCTCCAACAGAAGAAGAAGAGGACCAGAGCTTTTATAAGGGCTCCCCATGCTGGAGCACGCTCTCTTCCGCTTAGGCTTTGGTCCAGACAGTGCCAGGAGAGACCCCAGGAAATCCTTCCTTCGCTGGCGAGGGGAAAGGACGCAGGTTTCTGGGAGAAACTCACTCCAAGGACGACAAAGACTGCTGATCGATCAAGTGAATCACAAACCACAGATGAGATAAACCCTACTGTTCTGCCCTGAGCCCTGCAGAAGCTTTCTAAATTACAGACGCTGCAATGAGGAAGGGACCACTGACAAGCTACTCCATGCCGCAGAGCCACGCCCAGACTGAAGCCATTACACCCACAGCGACAAAGCCTATGTGGGATGAATGCTGTGCTAGAAAGCTGCGGAAATAGGTACTGTCAGTGAAGGAAGGTGGAGCTGATCGCTGTTTAGCCAAGCCGGAGAGGACGACCCGACGTCCCAGCTAAAGGCTGCTACCAGTGCCCCAACAGCCATAAGGCCTCACAGTGCTAACAGACCGCAGCTATTGTTAGCCTGCGGGCTAACGTTGTATTAGCTTTCCCAATTATCAACGGAGCGACCTGGAGAACTTTAGCCGTTCAATAAGGTCTGTCTGGGCAGAGGCGAGATTAGTTTAAAGAGGGCTAAATCTAGATAGGAGAAATTTAATAGATTTTAACCTTTAAGTAGCATCAATTATATTTCATAGTTAAAATGATATAATTGAGCCAATTGTCCTCAAAAAATTACATTTGAGTGTTAATCATGTTGCAAAGGTCAATTCCCTTTTATGATATATATATATATATATATATATATATATATAGATATATAGATCATCCTGTCTAGATGATCTAGACAGGACAAAGAATGAGGAGAAAAACAGCAGACAGAGAGGTCCACCATGCAACCTGATGGAGAACTAACCCACTGAGCAATAGCCGTCTATTAGATCTGTCGTCTAAATTCAAACCGAATTTAGCCCGTCTATAATCGGTCTATATTTTAGCCCAAATCTAGACGATAGAATTTAATACAATTATTATTAAATATTAAATAATAAAATAACTGTAAGTTGTGTAAATGATGGCCAAGTGCTGGATTAAAGCATTTTTAACAGTCATTGATCAATGTACAATGTAGTTTAGATTTAGACTCGATTTAGACGTCTAAATAAATACGTCATATCAACGTTTCTTTTAAGACCAAATTTAGATGATTTCATTAAATACATTAAATAATGAACAGTGATCAAAAAAATAACTGTAACTTGCACAACTGGTGTCCAAATATTGGACTTAAATAATTTGAATTGCCATTGATCAATATACAGTAAAGTTTAGATTTAGCCTTGATTTAGATGTATAATCAATGTCTAGATTTAAACCTGGTTTAGAAGTCTATTAAGTTATTTTAGTGGTACCCCCCGCCCTCACCACTAGGAGGCAGCAACACACTCAAAGTTCCGCTCGGTCTAATCGTCGTTGATGGGGATCTGAGCATATCGGAGTCGTCCGGACCAATTTATTTTACTCTCATTGGGACCAATACGTGTGTTAAAACTTTGTTTCTTCAAATACACCTTGAAGGGCCGCATATAGGTGAGTGCTCAAAGGTATGTTATTGAAATGTTGTTTTGTCCTGCAAAGTTTGTTAAATTTATCGTTATCCGTTATCTGCAGGCTAGCTATAGCTTTGCTATAGTTTGTGCTGCGGCAACACAGAATTTTCCCATTGTGGGACGATAAAGGTTGATCTTATCTTATCTTATAATAGTGGGTGGTTACAATGTGGTAGTTTAATACAAGTTATATATGTTTAATGTTGACAATTGTCTTAATTTTTTATCTGTTGCAGAGTCTTCACAAACGACATCATGGAAAACTTTAATATGCAAGGTGGTGGGCCATATGGAAAGAGGACTTTCAAAAAGACCCCCTTCAACTCCGTTATCACTGGTAAATAGAAAAACTGTCTGTTAGTTCTTTGGCAATTGCTTCTTCATTATAGAAATGTGTGACTGACATGACATGCATTAACAAACAGTTTTTCAGGACTGTATTAGGCAGTCTCTGTAACACTGACAATTATGAAAGTTAATTGGTGTAGTTACATGAAAGGAAACCATACTACAGTTATAGTCAGTCTTAATTAATTCATTATTCTTTACAGAGTAACCCCAAACTCTGAAATGGGTGGTGCCCAATGTCTATTGAGTCAAGTCCTTTGAAACTATGTACCTTGTCTTAATGGATAATATCTATTTTATCTCTGTGACATTTACAATATTTCTTCATTTATTATATTGCTTTGTTTGCAGAATCTGCTCAGAAAACTTTCAAAGAGGCCACGGAGTATATGATCAGCTCAGCAATGGCTGTACATCTCAAACAGGCCCCACCTCGAAGTGGTGGAGGGGGCTATAAGAGGCCCAGGACACCATTGGTGTAATTTTTTTATTTTTTTTACATTTTGGTTTAGGTTGATGCAGTTTCCCAGAGTTTTTGTATATTTAAAAAAATGTTTTGGCCAAATTTTTGTTTTTGTTTTGTAAATGTTTGGCATACAAATACCTACATTTAATTTAATTTTAGTATTTTGTAGATTAGACTAATTGTTTTTCACCACAATCTTTCTTTAAATTAAATGAGCAAAAATGTTTTTTTATTTTGGTAATATTATATATTTGAGTTTGTGCTTTTATTTTATTGCTATGTATGTTTACAAATGTGTTGAAATTAAAAACAGGTATATTGCACATTCATATGTTTGTGATGGTTGGATAATGTTTGAAAAATGTATTGATTTACATTGCAGTATGATAGTTTGGTAAATGTTAACATCAAGAGATGTATTTATATCCAGTGGTAAAATAAGCATAGTGTTACTGAAACCTTTTTAAAAGATCATTGTCATAACACCCTGGCACGACATAAAGGAAAGGATCACAGGTTAAATTTGGTCCCCCCCCTTTTTTTTTTTTGAGAACCTGATTTAACATTCAATTTGACAACTTTAATTTCATTTTAATAGGTTTGTTGTGATTAATTTAATAGGCTATAATAGCTGGATTTATTAGAATATCATTAGGCTATAATACTTTTAATAGAAGTCTATACGACGTCTAGATTATCTAATGGTGGAAAAATATGGTATTAAAATAAGTGTCTGGCAAACGAATAACTTCTATAAATCGACGTTCATTAACGGTTATTTAAACATCTTATATTAGACGCGGGGTATAGAGGTATTCGTCTTTTAGACGTCTATTAGACGGCTAGTCTAAACCTAGACGGCTGAAAAACTTTCATTTTTAGACCAGTGGTAGACCAATTTTAGCCTAGACGTCTAAGGACCATATAGACGTTCATTAGACGTCTTTTAGACCGAAAAATGCTCGGTGGGAACTTTTGTGCTTGTCAGGGAAAGACAAAGGAAATTTTTTTTATGAATTATTACCTATTTATTAATCGTTATCATCATGTCCTAACATCAATACTCATTTCAGAGATCTTATTTACATAGTCACGTTTAAGTTTGAAAATAAATACATTTTGAAGTAGGTGCTACAATTTATGTAATTTTCTACCCATGAAACTTTTACATGGGTCACCCGTGGGTGATCTACTGTGGTGCAGGACTTGGAATTTTAGTGTTAGGAAAATCTTCCTAAAACATAGAAAAATGTATGAGAAAAAGCACACAGCCAAGTACTTGAATTTAAACAGCAATGGGAAAGAAGCTCCAACGAGCTGCTCAGTCCCTTTGCCTTTTATTACATTTCAAAAGGTCATTGGCGTGTACACATTGAAACAGTCACATCTCACCAAATAAGGGAAGGAACATTATCTTACCAGCTGCTGTTGCAAGATTACATAGTCTATCAGGCTTCAAAAAACAGAAACTGGGTGGAAGTTTTAGTTGCTCTCTTAACCTCTTTCCTGTTCAACCGCACTATTTTAAGTTTACAGAGAATTAAACACTTCTTAAACTCAGCTGTGACCCCAGTACATTAGTCACCCAGTAAAGCAAACAGCAGTATCACATAAATCAATGATAACTTATATAAAAATTTTCCAACATTTAGTTAAGTTAGAGTTGAAGTTTCTCCACACAGAATGGCAAGGGCTGCAGAGGAAACACGTTTGTTTTGGTTGCACATTCTTCTTCTGAGAGCGAGTATATTATTAATGTAGCCAACATTGTTTTTTGTGCTACGATGTGGATTATAATGATCCTTCCCAGCCAACAGCCTAATGATGGTTTTCAGAGCCATTTGAAAAACAAGATAAAACCTGCCTGGCTTTCAATTTTTATTGATTGAATAAAGATACAATTGTCAACACCTGTTAATACACCGCAGTGCATATTGCAATGAAATGTAAAACAGATGAATGCTTATATATGAATAATAAATATTTATTGTCCCCAGCAATCTTCAAACCACACCCAAGTTTATGGTTATTGTCCCCGGCAATTTTAAAAACAAAAAGATGCCCTTGGCTAATGTAATAATACAAATGTATGTAATGTAAATAGTTGAACCAAATATTTCTCATGAAACTAATGAATATCAAAGTCCCTCGAACAAATTCTGCTAAAATATTTTGCCATCGATGAAATCAATTTAAGGTTTTTATCTGCATGGCATTTTTTAAATCAATAATAAGCAAAACTTCAAGGACCATACTGAATAGAATTAACAAGCATATGATGTTTCAGAATGATTATTTTGGAAAAATTACACAAAGAAATATGTCATGAAAAATAAAGTATTTTTCAGCACTGTCTTCCCTTGCTTTATAAATCTGAGTGCAACTGTTTTGTTGAAGAGGATATTAGGACTTATTCTTGTCAAAATGACATTTACAGTTGTAATATAGACTATATTACTATCAAGGGAACATAGGTGACATATAGGTCACATTGAATGCTACCGAGCTGTTCTCCTATACAAAAGTGTAACCAAATTGGTAATGAAGTAAAAAAAAAGCTTACTCTTGCAGGGCAGACCTGCAAAACACTTTTGATTAAATATATATTTTTGTAAAGGTAAAAAACCCGATTATCCTAAGCAAACAATAAAAACTCACAGCTACCTGTCCTCTTCCTTCTGAAAATCTCAAGTGAATAAAATAATTTGTTCCATGAGATAAAATACCTGAGTGAGCAGATTAGATGACTTGGATAGGAATGTAGCTGGTACCAGACACTGGGCCTCCTAATTAAGAGATCATCAGTGAAATGTTCAGTTTCTGAGTGGTATTTGAGTGTTCTCTCCACGCCTGTTCCTTTAGTAACATCCATTTTCTCACATACTACAGAAAACATTTCACAATCCTAAAAGGGACAAAAGCATGCAGGGTAAACTTATAAACCATATTTCCAGTTGACTGAAAACAATTTTGCAAACTGTGAAAACAACCACAGCCATTGTTTCAGTGTGATCAACCATCTACCAAATATTAATGCTCATACTTTTAATGATCATTGTACCAAGGGACAAGTACATGAGATACTCTCAGTCTCTGTTCTTCTTGGTCCTTCTGGGAATTATGTACATGTAGTGGTTCCTTCCAGTTTATATTTGGAGCACAACTGTGAAGCTACCATTCAATCTTTGTACAGTTTTCCTCAATGTATGCACTTAATTTCTCAGATTGAGCATTAAGGGCAAACAAGTTTCACATGTTCTACGATAATGGTGTTATCTTGTTTGTGTAGTCTTTGGGGAGTATTAATTGACAGAACTGGGTCAATCACATGCATTCTTTGTGCTCCAGTGTCACCTTAAAAGCATTTTATAATGGACAATAATTGCCAAGAAAGAGAATCTTACAGCATGAAACTAATCATGGTTTTTCATATCAGGCTTGAGCTAAAAAACCCTTCTACCTTGCACCACAAGGAGTGTGACTCCAGAACAACTATTTCTGATATCAGTAACTAAAAATGAATGATTAGAAATCAATTTGTGATCTGGAATGAAGAGAAAATGCTACTACTAGTACCAATAAAATGTTTAGCAAAATTTAGATCTGAAAAATAAAAGATAGTATTTTTAGATTATAACATATAGAATACAACAGAGTCAGTATGTGCGCCTCTCTTGTGAAAATGTATTTTCTTTAGAAATGCAACGGGAATTGACTATTTCCGACATAAATAGCTCCGATCAGTAACTGTTGATTTAAAAATTCCTTAATTTCTTATCAGTGAATACCCCATGCCTACGGGCCATTAGGTTGCACCAACAACAAGATTCCTGGGTGTGGAAGTTGTTAAGTTGAGTGATTGAATTGTTCCACAGTATCAGTAAGAAGTTTTTAAATGAAGCCTGCCACTGGACAAGAATGTAAGACGTTATTTAAAATGGAAGCTGTACTTTGTGTGACATGTTAACAAATATCTGTAGTAGATCCAGGGTGCAGGGGATTGAGAGAGAGTAAGACATTCAGCTGATAACAGTAACACTGAACAAAGCACAGCAATATTGCTACAGTATGTTTTATCCTTTGGAACTTTCAACCTCTGGAACAAACTCCCAGACAACTGCAAAGCTGCTGAAACACAGTTCTTTTAAATCTTGTCTAAAAACGTATCTGTTTAGAGCTGCCTTTGAGTAATGCTTTGACATATCATATCTTTTGTGTATGCTTCTTGCTTTATTGCTATTTTTTACTTTATATGCTTTGTCTGTGTTTTATTGCTGGTTTTATTTTACCCCATGTAAATCATGTAAAGCACCTAGAGTTACCTTGGTGTTGAAAGTGTGCTAAACAAATAAAATTGTCTTGCCTTGTCTCGTATGTCACATGCAGAATGCATACATTTTACCAGCTTTTTTTAGAAATTACAGAGTTAATGTAAGGGGGTCCAAGGAACACAAATTTAAAAAAACACAGTCTTAAATAATGCTAAACATGCTAACAAATCTAATCACTAATTTGAGCTGCTAGAACCATTTTAAAATACCAACTCTGTTATATTTTTTTGTTTTAAAAAGCATTTGTTTTTTCAGGACAGTTGGTTAGCTCAACAAAATAAGACTTATTTCTCCATGTAAGAACTTAAAACTGGCTTAAAAAATGTTTTTCATTGGAGGCTTCTGCTGATCAGTAGTGGTTTTCAGTGTCAGCTGTCAGTCACTGTTTTAGCTTTAAAAAACAAGAAAGGGGTGGCATGTAATGTTATTTACTGAATTAAAACAGTTTCTGCCCCGCTTCGCTTTGACTCTGCACTTTGTAAAATGAACCAAAGCTTTTGAGCAATATGTTTACCAACTCACCTGCGGCACCAAAAAAACACCCAGTTCCTGTTCTGTGAAATGTACACAAATCTGCCATGAGATCAGATTTTAGTGGGTTTAGGATTGCTCTGTTGTCCTTGGTAAATGTGCCAGACAAATAGGCTGCAGCAATGGGCTCAGAATGAGTGTAGAACAAGGCAGAGTGTTTCTTGTGCATTTGTTTCAGTTTTATTTACCCAGAATGCCCTGCGCTATAGTCTGCTTCCTGTTTTTGGAGTGATCCTGCCCCGCTTGGCTTTCACATATGCAATCGAACAACACCAGGGTTCCCTTCAGCCAAGCTAAGACCTCGGTTTTTAGATGGACCAGAGTTCGCTTTTTTGGTCTGAGAAGAGGCAACTGTAAGAACAGCTGACTTTAAACAAAGACAGTTTATCTATTTATTCTTGGATGCAAGGAGAGACAGATCAGCATAGAACATACTATCATACATAGTCAGAAACATAGCCCAGAAACAAACTAGACTTTTTGGGCAAGCGAATTAGAGTTTGATTAAAGTGGACTAAACAGGGCTGGTGTGAATGCACCTTTAGCTTCTGAATGACTGTAACTGATTTTATTTGTATAAGTGGAAAAAGACAATTTCTATTTTTAAAAAAGTGGTCAACAGACAGTGATTTAATTGTTTTGAAAAAAAAACCCACCTGGCTCAGGATGAAACAGATTTTTCAGAACATTTGAATTTTATTGCTTCAGTATTTTAAAACAACAGCAATCACTTATATTCATATATTCATCCCAGGCTTTTCTGCTCTTTCGAGCAGATCATTAAACAGAGTACATAGATAGTTCAGGTGTAACTGTGTGTGCAGGAGTGTCTGTGTTAAAAATAAAAAAGCAACAGATTGTGAATTTCAGGGGGCGGTTAGGCGTAGTGGTTTCCACTGTCACTTCACAGCAAGCATTTCTCCGGTTTGAATCTCAGCACTGCAGGCCTTTCTGAGTGGAGGCCTGTGGGCACTGATAGAACCTGCCTGCACATATAGGTTTTCTTTACCTTTACTCTGACTTAGTCCCTCATTTTTTTACCATGAACACTGAAATCACAGTGGTATATTTTAAGAATATATGACCAATGGATTTACTGTATGTCAAAAATTTAGACATATTGATGTCTTCACAGAGGCCTGGCACTAAATTAAAACAACTGTATGTCCTGCAGCTATCAGGGAACCAACATTTTAACAATTACCTGTTCAACATAATTTAGGAGCAAGAATCTAATGTGATCCTAGAGGAGACCAAAAGTCTGGATGGAATACGTAAATCATCTGTTTAAAGAAACTATTTTTACCTGTCAGAGAAATTGCCATTTTGCTGCCTAAAAAATACACAGAAAATGCTTCTTGATGTGTTAATGTGTTCAGATGAAGAACTTCAGATTAATTAAAATGATTACACGCTAGAATCTTTTAACATCCTTTTTCATGTGACTACCTGAATTAGCCCCTGTCTATAAAAGTCATTTTTGAGATCAGGGACCACTAATTTCAAACAATCAGAGGGAATATTCCAAATATAGGAATAATTTTAGTTAAAAGTTTAGCTAAACTCTGAATTATAATTATTTGAAAAAAATATTCTATTAATCCGAGGATTAAAATAGGGGGATTTCTTTGTGGTGTCAAGCTTGTTCTGATTGTTTTTTAAACTAATTGTAGGCTACCTTCTTTGGCAAGTGCAATGCATAATGTACTGTTAACCCCATATGGTACATATGCCTACAAAGAAACTGCTGTCACTGCTGTGCTGTTTTACAGTAATGTAATTTTGCACTGACACAGAGCACTTAAGTCTTAAATTATTTATTCTACTTTATTTTCCTTACACGTCTGTTACACTGTTTAATTAACCTTGTCAAGAGTTTGTAGCAAACAACTCGAGAAGATTTCAGCCATAGTTCAATAAATAATAAAGTCAATTTTATTCATTAAGCACATTTACATATGGTTCTCATTGTCCAATGTGTTGCACATAATTTCTAAATATGTGGAAAAAAGAATATGCACAAGAAATATAAAAGGTTAGGTAGCATAAAAATAGAGACAATAAAAACAAAAAGAGCTGGCTGGCTAGAAATACTAAAATAAAAAGGTAAAATTTTAGCCAAAACTTAAAGACAAAGTGGGAAGGACCACATCTGAATTGTTTTATAGATGTCAGGCAGCAACTTTAAAAGCTCTCTCTCTGTTGTACTTGAGATGTGATCTAGGGACACCTCGGAGAAGATTGTCTCTTGATCCGAGAGCTCTAAGGAGTAGACGGAAATTACAATGTAAGTAAATTATGAAGGTGAAGACCCATTACGGGCCTTAAAAATAAACAGCAGAACTTTGCAAAGAATTGCGTAGCAGAAAGGGAGCAAATTCATGACACTACGATTCAAGTGATGTGATTGTGTTTTTCAGTGCCAGTCAGAAGTTTTGCAGGAGCCATTTTGGAAAAGGTGTAAGCAAAATGACTAGGACTAAAACACAGACATAAAGAGTTGCAGTGCTCTAAATGTGAAGTAATGAAGGCATGAATGACTATTTCTAGATTGTACAATGCTAAAAAGTATTTACATTTTGATTATTATTAGGTGATAGCTATATTTGAATGATAAAAAAAGTTGAAGTGAGTGAATTATCTGTAATGATAAAGAAACATATACTGGACTTGGACTTGTAAATTATCTGGTTTTATTGCTGAGCTGACAGATTTTTTTACCTGTTTAGTTGCATGTTAACGTACTACCCACGATCTTATCAGTGAAGACAGCGTTTAATGCCAGGTGTGAATTGTTGTTGTTAGGCTGCTCTATTTACATCTAAATCACCAATGGCACTTACAAGATCGGAATAGAGACTGTGTTAATGATGAGGTATAATTAAGAGAGTTCCTGATGAACCCAGAGATTGTCAGGAAAATAAATGAAATCTAAATGTGTAGAAGAGCAACTAACGAGAATCTTCTTGCAGAACTTTATGGAGAATATTAACTTTGTCTTCGTTTATTCCTTGCTTTACCTCCTGATCCTGAACTTCAGTTTTCAAAAAAAAAGAGAAGATTTGAGGATTTGACAGTATAGACACTTAACCTCTGCGATGGACTGGCGACCTGTCCAGGGTGTACCCTGCCTTTTGCCCCATGACAGCTGGAGATAGGCACCAGTCCCCCCGCAACCCTGCATAGGAGTGACGGGTACAGAAAATGGATGGATGGACTCTTCACCTGGGAACTGGTTTTAGATACTGGCAGCCTGACATTGTAAAATTGTTAGTCTCTCATGCTTTCTGCTACATTTTTAACAATGCAAGGCAGGTAAATGATAAAAACAACTGATTTACAAGGACAAAAAAACATGATAGAAGAGGACTGTGAGGGAGAGAAAAATAGCAAAAATGTCATGCCATCCGGAGATGAAATCCTTATTTCCAGATTGAACGAGTGATAAATGAGTGATGACTAGTCTGGAAGATGGAGGTGACAAGAACTTTGCAGCAGTGTATGAAACGTAGATGAGTGAACCTCCAGTGAGCTTCCAGTTCTTGCCGATTGATAGTCCAGAGCCTCTTAGAGACATCTGTGTCAAACCCTTATAATGCTTGAACAGAAATCTGCCCAGAAATAGTCAGACTGCAGGTAATACTTGCAGCCGGGCAAAGACAAGTTTCGGAAACAGGGAAGATCATTCTCAAAGGCACAAACACATCTAGAGAAAGTATATGACACTTCTCAGTTAAATTTATATTTTACCCTTTCCAAGCACATTATTTAGAAGGGTAATAACACTTGAAGACACACTTGAACAGTTGAACCACAATGATGCTTAGTAAAGACAATTTTACAAAATATAACAAATAATCCACAGTTTCTATTTGTTTACTCAATATGGAGGGATCTGGAAGAAATAATACCTTTTCAAATGCTTCACCGCTGTTTCAAAAGAACTAAATTTAGAGATTTTGAAGGATATACTCTTTATATTGCTTGTATACCGGAATAAATGGATAATGTTGTCAAGCTATACAATCAGTACTGTGAGATGAACATGCAATGTTAAGGTGGTAAAGCCTTTGTAAAGGAATCAAGTTACCAATATACAATCAGACATTTATAATGAAATAAAATATGCTTAAACTCTATTGGCTTAAAATGATAGCTTAATTTGTACCAAAGCTTTTAGATCTCCTTGACTTCCACAACTTTTTATTCAACACACTACACACGTCTGTTCTTACCCACACATACAGGCAGGCAAACAAGACAAGAACTATCTTTACCAAAACTTAACAATCCTGTTCTTCCTACAGTAAATATAACTATGTTTTAAAAACCCACCCTGTCATTTGTAGCTTTAGGAAAACAAATGCTTACAAAGTCATTTTCACTGATCTAACCCCATGTTATCAGTGAATGCTGAGTGGTGTTCTGGACATATAAATAAATGTAGAAGCCTTTGAACATTCTGCAATCGCATTCGTCTATTGTCGCCCATAGGCTTATAAATGTTCTTGAAAAAAGCTTTTTCGATGGTGGTTCAAATAGGCCTGCCCACTCTGGAGCCCCCTGTGGACCCAATTAGAATCAAACAATACAAACAAATCGTCTCTCAGTAGTATTGGTGTGGTTTAGACATTTGTATCTGCATTGTTAGGGTGTTCTTAAAGCCCTTATCACCAGATTTATTTTGTAACAGCACATTCGCGTCTTGATTTGGGGGATTTTTAGTTTTCTTTTTAAAAACATCAACCTTGACATATAAACAAACCCCATATACATAACATAATATATTTATGTGGTTTTGGGGCACATGTACTGCATCCATATTTTTTTGTTCCATATAAAAACTTGGATTTTTGTTTTTGCGATTTAAATGGAAGTTACATGGATTTTGAAGCTATAGGAAAATTGAGTTAAACCACACAGATAACAGAAACTTTTTGGTTTACATGAACTTGCTTGAACTTATTTTCATGGACATTTTTACTAAAGCTAAAGTGTGTTACATACTTCCAGGAAAAAAAAATATTTTTTGATGCCTTATCTATGTGTAGTGGGGGAAAGGGGTGTGTATGTGCTGGTATTTGGTTGGAAAATACTATAGGAAAAAAATAAAGCACCAGACACAGGCAATTCCCCAAAAATAATGCGGTCCTTTTATTTCCCACTGCTTCCTAAAAGAAAGCAGCAGCAGTTTGGGTGATTTGGTTTCTTTTTGTTGTTGAACATGCGTGTGTATTTCTCTGTTCAAAACAGCTTTTGTCAAGATTGTCCATTCTCAGTTTTACACACGCAGAACAGTGCAATAGAAAATATTTCCACTTAAAACACTGCAAAAGAAAAGACAACAGTAGTGGACTCAAAGAAAACAACAGAGGTAGGTAGGTCTCCTATAATACACAAGAGCAGAGACCCATGTAAACACACAATGTGCATTTGTAAAATAAAAATAAGATGTAAATCGAGATATGGTTGAACTCACTTCGAACTAGCAGTAACACAGTTCACCACAGATCCAGAACAGCCAGCAGCTGGACCGTATTATCTCCCCTCTATGACCCAAAATGCACTAAGTTTGAATAAATAAAAGTTAAATCTTAAACATAAACTTGATCTCTGCTTTGTATTTCCTACTGTCCAAATCTGTTCAAATCTGCCCATCTGACTCCTCTCTCCTCCTTCTACATCTTGACAGGTCATTTATTTTCTCCAGGTCTCCTGACCGTACCATGAACTCGGGTTGTAACATGAACTAGAGTTATAACTGATCCTCCCTGCTTTCAGTTCATATCTTTACTCAAGAGTTTGTTTACTTAAAACCTTAAACCCTATAAAATACTGGTAAAAGAGTCATGTTTTACTACCCTGAATAATATAAACAGGCCTATTACTTCTAAAGCTTAAAAAAGATATAATTAAAACATATGTACTGCATAATAAAAAATAGCCTCAAAAAAGTAGAATACAACAAATCCCTCTATCTATTTTTCAAATAGATTGATCACTCCTCTGCACTTCTCCTTCAGGCTCCATGTGAGGGAGTAACAGATATTGACCTTGCATATTATCACCAACAGCTTTTTCAATACACTTTGTGAGCAATGAACGTATACAAGGAATACAGCAACATCCACATAACACCATAGTTGACACAAATACTGCTAAAGAAACCATTATAGACATTGCCAGAGTCTTCCATTTACCAAACATATTATTTAACAAATCGTCCCTCTTTCTAACCTGATTATTCAAAATGAGAAGAGTGTCTGTTTTTTTTTTTTTATCTTTACCTTTAAGCAATATTTTTTTTCTAATTTATTATTATGTTTTTTTATGTTTTAACCTAATTCTCAATATTCTTTTAGTAAAAAGCAAACTCTAGCAATTGTCACCAACCCCAAAAACATCCTACAAAAACCACATCATAATGAAAAAAGAATAAGTAAAACAAAAATTAGTAGTCAGTCAACCTGATTATACTTTAAACATCCCTTAAAATATTTTAGCTTATTACTAAAAAGTTTTATAAAACCGTAAAAACTGGATATTAAGAAAAAATCCTACAAATCGACTACTTAAAAATTCTTTGACACCCTCTTAAACAGTGTCTAGCAATCTGCACCTGTAAATAAAAATTGGTTAAACAACCTGTAAAATACAAGAAAAATGATTAATAAGTGTTCAGTCTTTATTATTTTGTTCTCTAGTCTTCGCTCTTGTTTATTTCTCTGGCAGCAGATGGCTACCAGAGTGATGAAATGATTCAGTACAGTGGACTCTTTATTTTTCCCAAAGTTACTGTCTTTTATGCAGATCGCCCTCACTGAAATGACAGTTACTTCATTAACTGAACATTTCCCCCAATAAACACAAATGCACAGACAGGCCCCGCCTCCAATAGCTTCCCCCACCGATTGTGAGTTGGTCAAAACCTGCTGTGAAATGTGTTTGATTTCTTGCGATCTTTTCTCTTCGGTACAATCCCTCTTCGAGAAAAGCAAGTCCAAATTGCTTATCTCGCCCAATTTTTTTGCACATATAGATTACACTGGATGATTACAGCAACTTCAACCAATCTTCTGGGTGGGTCAGGCCCCGCCTCCTGGCTTCGGCAGTCGACACCGCCTAGTCAGAACCGACACCACCCGCTGCAAAGAGAGTCTCCCAGGTCAGCAGAGAGCTGCTGCAGCGTGAGGGACAGGAGGGGGGTCGGAGGCCGGAAGGAAGGAGACCAGGCCCTTCAGATGCTGATGATCACTGCGAGGGTCCGGGTGCGGTGAAACCTGTGATTCTCTGCCAGCTGTAACTTTAAAGTTGAATTAGACCGCTCGATGACGCCCTGAGATTGCGGATGGTAAACAGTGCCGAACTTGTGGGTTATTCCCATCTGTTCCTCAACCTGTCGGAGATGTTTATTTTTAAAATGTGTGCCATTGTCAGACCTGATCCTAGTCGGAAAGCCATGGCACGGAATCCAGTGGTTAATCAAAGATTTCACCACTGTCTGAGCATCCTCCCATCTTGCAGGAAAAGCTGAAACCCACGAGGTCAGTGGATCAATCATCACTAACAGGTAACGGAAACCTCTAACAGGGGTCACCATATCTGTATAGTCGATAACGACCTCCTCGCCAGGCCTGCACAAGTCCTGGAAGGCGCCCATTTCTGGCTTGATAGTAGGCTAAGGATTAAATTGACCACACACCACACATTCACTCAAAAAACAAAAACAAAGATTACGTTTCATCTGAGTGTATGACACATGTGCCGCACCATGAGCCTCCTGAAAAAGGGTGGGTTTTAACGCGGCAGGTAAAACCAAACGGCCATCAGGCCTACGCCAAAAACCATCAGAAAAAATCGCACCTCTATCCTTCCACACAGTTATCTCCTGCGACGCAGCAGCCTGCTGTGCCAACTTCACTTCCTCAGCAAAACTGTCTGACATTTCCTGTGCTGACGTGACAATCAGCTGCGTGTGGACATGTGACAGGTAGCCTGCTGCTCCCTTCGCCGCCAAGTCTGCTGATTTAATTTATTTATCCAACAGTTTCCTCCACCAGTCAAAGCAGGGAGTTGCAGAATGATGGCGGATATGTCAGCCATCTTCCATGGTTTGTAAATTACTGAACCATCTGATGCTCCCACTAAAGGAAGCATTAAATCAGGGCCCCCACATGCCCCCAGTGGCAACTTAGATCTGGTATTCTTAAATGGTCCCTCACTCCCCTTGTCCCCCAACGTCTGCATATTTTCGACCTGTATAACTGCTGCACATTCATCACGTTGACTGGGGCTGGCACTCCCTGAAAGGTCTGCAGCTTGACCCCTTACCACAGATGCTAATCTTTCCTGATCCTGCAGCACCTCATCCATCTGTCGCTGAACTTTAGTTAACCTGTGTTCGTGCTGCTCCATCTCATCCATCAATTTAGCATTATAAGCCAAGAACAATTTATCGGTGTCCTGTTCTAGTTTGTTGCTAATTAATTTTAGTAGCTGTCGCTTTTCCTCCCCAGAACACATTCTGTGAGAGACTCCGCTTATAATCCCCTCGGGCACCATGACGAGCCCACATGGCCGTCATAAGGCCCTGGAACTGGTTTTTATCTTTTTTACCGGGCTTATCAACTAAAACAGAATATAATTTAGAAATGTATATTAACAATTGGGCATCTAAAGTGCGCCAGTTTTGTCCCTGTGGAGCAGGGAGTAATTTATATTCGGCTGCCATTGAATATTCGTAACAAAAATTGAACAAAGTAGGTTATTTGTATTAACTCTATAAACTATTTATTTTAATTGATAAACTATCAATTCGTAGGCCCAAATTTATCCAGTTAACAGTAAAGGCAGGCACAGTTTTTATTTATTTAATTTTCATTTATTTCTTTTTATAGTGAAGGGGTTTATATATTATTTATTCATGCAACATTAACCTTAATAATGTTTTAGGCAAAGCCGAAACGAAGGAAAGCTAAAAAGGTTTATAACGCACTGTTTATCTTATCATTAATTTATTTATATACGGAGATTATTGCCGTTTCGTCTAAAAATCAAAGAATTCCTAATAGAGTCCGGCCTGCGCCAAAACTCGGGACGCACACTTCGGTGAAACACACGAAGAAATAGAATTCTCCCAATATAAAGCAATTTTTATTTATCATTAAAACATATACCGAAAGAAATACATTTAAAACTCGCTTTGCAACACAAAATCGTCAACAATTTGCTCCAAAAAAAAAAAAAAAAAAAACTCAGCCGGACTGACAGATCAAAGTCCGGCCCAATAAAACTTCCGGGTCACACCGCGGAATGAATACGCCGGTGCACAGATGGCTAATTCTTCACTACGATGCTAAACTTAACAAACCGTACTCATAAGTAAACCAACCAAAGACAAGAACAAAATGCCTCCAACAAAACCACACTTCGCCATCAATACTCGAATGACTGTTTAACCGAGCCAAATAAATACATTTCGGAAGCTAAGCTACCAAAGATTAGCTGTCATCATGAGCAACCTAGCTCAACCGGAAGCCAAACGTGACCGCTCCGTTACCATAAAAAGTTATTTTATATATATTCTAAAGAGTTTACTACCAGTTATCCATAATAACAGTCCTATATATATGTGTTAGACAATGCTTTAGACGTGTTTACGTAGTTGCACAAGGTTGAACGCCTTTATTTCCAGGCGAAACTCATCCAAACTGTATGTTAGCTGTAAGCTAGCTTATGGTGGTACTTTAGCTGACTGAAAATGATATTCCCTTATTCCTCTACAATGTCAAGCTTCTACGCTTATTGTCTATACAAGAAGCGCGGGCATTGTCTAGGCGTTTAGGATTCGCAGAGGAATTATGGTTTTAGATTCAGTCGGTTAGTTCCCCTAAATGAGAAGTTTATATGAGGCCGGAGTGCAAAAAGCTACATGGTAGCCTTTCTTTCCGTCACCTCCACTTCCCCAATCACACACACATTCACACTAGAAAGAAAGAAAGAACAACAATTTTTACAATTTCATCAAACACTAACCTCTACCAGAGCCACCTTAAGCCGGACCTTTAAACACAATCCAATTCACGTGGCTCAAACGTGCGTTTGGAAGATACGCCGGCCTCTCCAAGGGAATCCGTCTCGACACAGAGAGCACACAGGCTCTAACTAGTGTCTACCTTTCCGTTTGCCAGCCCTGGAGGATTCCGACAGCGTCCCATCGGAGGTGAGCGGCCAACTCTCAAGCCCTGGTCCGCACTTCGGTCGGCCCTCAACCGAAAGAACAACACGTCAACATTAAATGGAAAACGTTTAAATCGATCAATACCTATTAATTTGGTGTTAGCGCTTTTCCAGATTGATACAAAACCACCCGGGTGTTGATTAGCAAGGATCAATCCAGTCGCTCTCCGATTCTCTGTTGAACTCAAAGAAAAAACACAAAATTACTATAATTGCCACAAACACATGTATCAATCAGTTATGCCACACTCATTACTCACACTCAATCTCTCCCAGCCCTGAGAAAACTCAAAACCAAATCAAATGCCCGCATCCTCCACCATTTTGTCGGCTTCTTATCATAATGTGCTCTGCAACTCACTTTTTTTACTCAGAGAGGTGGGGGCGCCGAACTCCAAAACCCCAGCGGGAACTGTTTCAAAATAAGACCCAGAACTGAGAGACAGAGAGTAAAACAACACACACAAACAGATATCTGTTTCACAAAGGACGCACCTGCAGATGGGAGCCAGAAAAGATCTGACTCTCTTCTCTACCAGGGTGTACCATTTTTATTTCAGAAGAACAAAGAACATATCACATGACTCCTCTCTCCTCCTTCTACATCTTGACAGGTCATTTATTTTCTCCAGGTCTCCTGACCGTACCATGAACTCGGGTTGTAACATGAACTAGAGTTATAACTGATCCTCCCTGCTTTCAGTTCATATCTTTACTCAAGAGTTTGTTTACTTAAAACCTTAAACCCTATAAAATACTGGTAAAAGAGTCATGTTTTACTACCCTGAATAATATAAACAGGCCTATTACTTCTAAAGCTTAAAAAAGATATAATTAAAACATATGTACTGCATAATAAAAAATAGCCTCAAAAAAGTAGAATACAACACTACTCACGCCAGAACGTAGTTAAACACCCCCCCCCCTCAAACAACCTCTTTATGCAGGTCCTTGCTAGCTTGTAGCCTCTGGATCAGGCTCCTCTCCTGTGGAACCAGCTCCCAGCTTTAGTCCGTGAGGCAGACACTCTGTTTACTTTTAAGGCCAGGCTTAAAACTTTCCTTTTTGATAAAGCTTATAGTTAGAGTGGCTTAGGTCATCGTGAGCTATCTCTGTAGTTATGCTGCTATAGGCTTAGACTGCTGGAGGACAGACTTACCAATTTTCTTCACTCTGCTACTTCCTTTTCTCCTACTACTCTCCAGTTGTATCACAGTACATTCTGTTATTTCGACTGTTAACTTTGTTTTCTCTCAGTGTTTTTCTCTCCATAGTAGATATACCTGGTCTGGTATCCTGCTTGGCTGCAATGCCCTGTTGGACGGGGGGCATCGAGTGGGATGATCCTCTCAGTAACTGAACATCCACTGTGTCCTGTTATCAACTTTTTACTTTCTGTAACATAGAAAGTTATCTTATATCAGATCTTCTGTTCCTTCTGTGTTCTGCTCTGTTTTCTCAAACCCCCAGACGGTCGTGGCAGATGGCCGCTCCTACTGAGCCTGGTTCTGTTGGAGGTTTCTTCCTGTTAAAGGGGAGTTTTTCCTCTCCACTGTCGCTACATGCTTGCTCAGTATGAGGGATTGCTGAAGGATTGCTGTGGTTGAAATCTGCCCAACCTCACGCCAATGACTGACGCAATCTGCCAGGATTCCTTAAATAGGAAACTTTTTAACTGATTGGAATGTTTGTATAAATATATTGAAATAACTTCTTGTTAAGTGCCTTGAGATGACATCTGTTGTGAATTGGCGCTATATAAATAAACTGAATTGAATTGAATTGGATACTCAAACCCCAATCTGCACCAATCTCCGCCAGTACAGAGTCATCCCTCAATAATCTGAGAATATATCGCCATTTTAAAACCTTAGTTAGCAATATAAGAGATTACTCCTACACTAAATAGTCATTTTGATGTCTACCTTACCGTTTTTTGTCTCCATGTTTTTCCATGAGGCCCTCCTAGTCTCCTAATGTGTCGCCACAGTGACGTCACATATCTGCGACCATGCCTGACCACTATATATTATACACGCTGCAACGACACCCACGGGCGAAACAGAGAACTGCAGACACTTATATTAAAGTAAATGTTTTCTTTACTTGACCTGGCTACATATGTAACTATTCATTTTATAAATCATTTTAAAGCTGAGATTCTTTCAGGGACTTGCTGGCCATAGGGAGATTTGGAAGTTTTCCAGAACGCCCGGTCTGCTCTACACCGGTGGCCAGAATGTTTTCTTTTTGTACTCTAAAAGTCGTAGTTGAGCCACTGTCAGGATCCAAGTGTGCGTATACTTGTGTACCTGAGTAAGACATCTTCCTTTATAGAAGATCTTTGTACACGCTGCCTCGGCACCAGAAAGTTTGAGCTTCTCATGGAAGAAAAAAAAAACAAAGATGTAGGCTGATTTTAGTGTCGGGAGGTGTTTGCTACATGGCGCTTAGACGTTCTCTGTATATAATCACACTGTTTTTCCAATTACCCCAACCTCCCCCACAAACTGAATACCTAGCTCTGAGATCTTTACTCTAAATTACCCAGACCTTGAATTGCGAACTGAAACTTGTTTGGTGTTTGGGCAAGCAATTTGGAAAGCAGCCACTGAAACAAGCCTCTTATGAGCGACAGAGAGATTTGAATTTACGACAGTGATGTTGCGCGGCAAGCCTGAAGAGGGCGACAGAGAGCGAATATAATGAAAGTTGCGGAGTATGCCTTTAAGTGCATGCATCTATCCTACTCCACAAATATCTCCATCACTCTCATGTAAAAATCCTCTTTATTTGCCTTCATTTTATAAAATCTGCCTGATTCACTGGAGATGATAAGGAGGAAAGATGTCCTGGGTTGCTTCTTTTCCGATTGTGTTTTTTGTATTTTTCCGACAGTTTACAGTCTTTTCAATCCGTAGAAGAAGAGCATCTGTTTCCCATTGTGCCTACTGGGCTCAGCACTGCCCCCTATCATTGAGGCATGGTATTTTCTGCCTCACCCTGCACATTTTGACATTTTGGCAGGCAGTTGGCGCATGCTCATTTCTGTCTCTCTTTATATCGCCAATATACATGTTTGATTGAACATGTACAATACATGTTGGCATCCTACAGTCTGTCTTATATATTTACCAAATGTATGTGACATATTTATTCTTTCTGATTGGCCTTAACGATGGTTAGAATTACTTCGCTATAGTAACCTGTCTTGGGCAGGCCCGATACCTGAATGGAATCGGGCCCATAGTGATGCGCCTGCCGCAGGGTTACTGGAGCAAATCCCCTATGTACTGTGTATTGCTACAGCTCATGCACAGAGGATCTCTATGACCCTGGTCAATATTGACTATATTTCTTAGCCCAGGGACTAAAAAGACACACACCTGAGCAAGTAAATTAAATAAAGTAAAATATGTTTCGATATTAATATTGGGTAAATATATTTGATATTTATTATTTTTCAGTTTACAAATATCAAATGAATGTCTGCCTATAAGAAATGCTTATAGTTTTATTTGGATATGATTTTTTTTAAACTAATCTTATTTCTAGGTAATTACCATGAATTGCAGTTAATTATCTTAATTATCATGGAAAGTTTCCAGTTTGCAATACTTCCTACTTACTTCCCAAAGAGAGTTTCTCAAAATGAAAAATTTCTTAAAATATAACACAAATATTCTTCTCCATTAGAATCTGACAATGAGAAAGTCTTACAAGTAGCAAAGAGTAGAATGTCTGCACACATTTGAATGAACTGGAATTTACATATATAATATTTACAGTTTCAATGTTTACAGAAAATATATCAAATTGGTGTAAAGTGTAATAATTCATCTGGGTGCAGCATTAGACTCTAAAGACCTATAAAAGACCTAAAACTATTTGCCCTTTTGTCTCTACTAAGAAAATGTTGGATGTCATTAAAACTTAATGGTACAACATAGAACTTGAATCTGACATTCAGAAAGAAAACACATAATGAATAACACTTACGCTAAATTAAATTGCACTAACTACTAAAAAAAAGTTTAGATAAAACAACAAGCTGAGCAGTTATTAAACTTGCAGGGTAAATCTACACTTACACAGTACCAAGGTGATTTTTTTTACCATTCCAAGCCGTGAGCAACAATGGAGCTGTAATATTAACAGATATGTAACAGATGTGTCATTGAAACTCCATAATATAATAGTTTAATATAAAACATCATACTGAGGCAGCTGTTATCCATCTGTTTAATTCTGTCCTTTTCTTTTTCAAAAAAGAATTCTTATCATTTCTTTCACTGGTTGTTTAAATTCATAGACTATAGTGAGAGTGACCAAATTATCATGCAAAAAATTTAACATTTGGTAATGAATCTGGACCCAAAATCAATCTTGAGAGACCTTGGAGGATGATGATGAAGCAAATGTGTAGTAGGGGTATAACGGAAGGAGGAAAAAGCTTTGATGTCTGCAGTCTCTGTCTGGTCAATCAGCAATCAGAGTTCATTGGAACTCTAATGAGTGCTTTTTCTACTCAGGATTCAGCAGCACTGCTGCAGATGCAGATGCAATATGACAGTCAAATCATACAGGAATTGGTCTTCGTGGTGCTCCTGGGGAATGAGATGCAGAGTCACTCTGATTTGAAGGGTTATTTGGAAAAAAAGACTAAATTGTATCCCTACAGGCACTATGACATGAGAATCAGAGGACAGTAGCAGGTAAACAATATGCACCATATGCTTTACACACTCTTGGGGTGTTTTCTTTATAAAATAACTAGGTTTATCATAAATTATAAAGCTGCAGTGTCTTATCTAGAATTTAATTGATGCTTTTGTTATCTGTTATTGTGTTGTTTATCATGAAAATAAGAAAGTGCCACACAGTTCAGCTTGGTGTTAAAAAATTGTGAAAACCACTTTGAACAATAAACATGCTATAAACCACCAGTAACCAAAGTTTTAACAGTGTCCAAGTATGTAATCAGGGCATCTGTCTGAATCTGTATCACTGAATATTTGGAAAACAGTTTGTCTCCACGATAGAGTCCACAAAAGAAAGACAAAGCCCTGACTATAACCGCACAACACTCGCTGGTATCCTGCAGAGATAGTGTTTTATTGGGCTGTCTCTTTCTGTTTGTTGTCTGTTCTTAATATGAGGGTTTGGGATATGTTAAAATGAATGTTCGAATGTAAGGTCTGCTTTAACAAGCCAGATGGAAATAAACTTATTATTTCTCCAACCAACAGCATCTGTCTAGAACAGCTGCCCTGGCTAGTGTTTTCATCTGCCAAGGTCAAGCTACCTGTTGTGACCTCTTTTGGCTGGAAGCTCAAACATCACAAAGAATCAGGGCTTCAGTTGTTCTGTTTTTGGATTCTGCCAGTCCTCCTCACCAGTAGGCCATTGTACAAGCATGTGAGGTCAAATAGATAGCAACAAAAACAAATTTCAATAAATTTGTTTTTGTTGCTATCTATTTGACCTCACATGCAATAAATTTCTGCATTTTATTTAGAATCTTACTGCTGTCACATTGTTTTTTTTGTCTTGTTAAGTATGTTGGCAAAATTAAAACCCAATTTATGGAGAAGAAGTGCAGAGCATGTTGTGCAAAATTAAGTTCTGTCAATTCTTTGAGGTATGTGTGTCATTTATGATCTGTGATTTATGATCTGCCCCTGTTTCATATATTTTGTCAATTGGGATGAAGGGTGTATAATTTTACAGTGTGCTACTGCATCAGGGTGGATTTACTTTTTGTCATTATGTAATTGTCTTGCTGGTTTTTTGGTGGGGGGGTTTGTTTTGTTCTTTACCATGCTTGATGACTGTCTGCCGCCTTGCTCTGAACGTTGGTTGCTGTATGTACATTTTATGGGTTAAATAATTATTACCTAAATTAATCAGAAAGTATGTTGTGCTATTGTCAGTTGTGGTCACTAGAATTATTCTGCATGCTGAGGTGTTTTAATCTTTATTAGTTCAGACAGACTATCTGGATACAATAACATGAAAGTAATTGGTGCTGTTATTTGGTTTTTGCAGTGCATTTCAATATATTTCATAGCAGTTGTGCCAGTGTAAGGTTTAAGCTTTTCTGACTTGTAATGCTCATTTCCACTAATTTTTTAATGTGTCCTAAAGATAGGTGGCAGCCCCTCTTCCCTGAAACTTACGTTACTGCTATAGTATCAGATGCATAGATATGGTAAATGGCCTGTACTTGTATAGCGCTTTATCTAGTTCAAAGGACCCCAAAATGCTTCACACTACACTCAGTCATTCACACATTAACGCACATTCACACGCCGATGGTGATAAGCTACATTTGTAGCCACAGACTGACAGAAGCACTTCACCGCCTAGTCTGTTGTCCAAGTGAACTCTGAAGTATTTATACTCCTCATTCACCTCCACTTCTTCTCCCATGATGGAAACAGTGTTTGACTTATCCCTGTTTCTTCAGAAATCTACAATCGTCTCCTTTGTTTCGTTCACATTCAAGTTAAGACGATACTTTCCACACCATGCCTCAAAGCAGTCCGCCAGCTCTCTGTACTCAGCTTCTTGTCCATCTCTGATTCATTCGACAACTGCAGAGTCATCTGAACATTTCTGCAGATGACAGGTCTCTGACTTGTACTGGAAGTCTGAGGTGTATAGAGTGGAAAAGAATGGTAAGAGTATGTTCCCCTGTGGTGCTCCTGTGTTGCTGACTACCTGGTGTGACAAACAATCGTTCAGTCTTACAAACGTTGGTCTATTTGTCAGGTAGCCAATAATCCAGGCAGTTGTTGAGGGCTCCACCTGTGTCTTCAGGAGTTTCTGACAAAGAAAATCAGGCTGAATTGTGTTAAATGCAAAGGAGAAATAAAAAACACAATCCATACAGTGCTGCCTGCTTTGTCCAGATGACAGTGGGTTGGTTTAGGCAGGTGGATGAAGGTGTCTTGATGTGCAACTCCATGGTAATAAGCAAACTGTATCAGGTCCTGATATGTTCTTTTTTACTTACTCAGGTAGGCCAACAGGAGTATCTCCAGGACCTTCATGATGTGGGATGTCAGGGTAACAGGTTTATAGTCATTGATGACTGATGGGTGAGTTTTCCTTTGTACTGGAACAAGGCAGGATGTCTTCTACAACACTGGAACCTTCTTCTGGGTTAGGCTAAGGTTGAAGAGGTACTGGAGAATCCCACAGAGCTGCTCTGCACAACCATTTAGGACTATGGGACTGACACCATCTGGACCTTCAGTCTTGTTCCGGTTCAGTCTCTCCAACTGCCTCTTCACATCACCTCTAGAGACAAACAAGTGGAGGGGGGAGGCAAAGGGAGCATCAGCCTCTATGACTTGGTTGAAGACCATCTTGTGGAAGCAAGTGACTGAGGTGGAAGATAAAACATCCGAGATTTGACAGCTGTGGGTCAGAGGAGGGTGGAATGTCTGTTTGGCTGGGGACAGGAGAGGAGGGTGCTGAGCTTTTTCCTGAACTGAACCTGTTGGAGAATGTGTTCAGTTCATTGGCTCTGTCCATACATCCAAATATCCAATCCTTCTTGTGCTTAAAGCCTGAGATCTTCTTCATTCCTGACCAGACATGTCTGATATTATTCCTCTGTAGTTTGCTCTACAGCATTTTCATTTTATCATAGTTCTCTTTGTCACAGGTTGCCTCTGAACAAATGGTTCATATTCGGAGCAGAGAATAACATGATCGTGATCGGATTGTTCAAGAGGAGATCTTGCTTTGGACATGGATGAATCCTTTACATTTACATAAAACAAATTTTGTTTTCTCTTGTACAGCAGCTGACAAATAGTTGAAATGTTGGAAGTGTCATAGAGAAAGAGGCATGATTAAAATAATTGGATATTGCCACTAATGCATTGGAGTGTTGTGTCTCTAGCTTAGCAATAATGTAACTGATGACATTACATGCACTGCAATGGCTGAAGGTGGAACGTAAACGGTTGCTAAAATAACACTGGTAAACTCTCTTGGTAAATAATATGGATGAAAAATTACTGACGAGAGTTCAATATCTGGGATGCAGAGATGACACTTCACAGTAACATGTCCTGGATGACACCATCTGTTGTTGACAAGCACTGCTACTCCACCTCCCTTTCTTTTCCCGCTCCTCTTCAGATCTTTGTCTGGTCCAATAGTCAGGAAGCCTGGCAGTGAGATGTTGGAGTTGGCGATATGATCCTGCAGCCGCGTCTCAGTAACACATAATACTGCATTCCCGATACACTGGCTGAGTCCCCGTAAGGGCTTGAAGTTCATCTATCTTGTTAGCCAGTGATCTGATTGCCCATTATGATCGATGGAAGATATGGTTTGAACTTCCTCCTTCGCTCTCTCCTTTTTGCTCCTGATCTGCATCCACACCTCCTCCTTCTCAACTTATCAGGGATTTGTGACATAAGTTGTGGTATTATTTTAGCTTTAGTGATGTTAATCAGCTGCTCCCTGCTGTAAATAATATGGACAACCCTGAGCTTCATTTTCATGAGACTATCCTACAACAACAGAGTGTCTTGAGTTGGAGGCTTCTTCAGTTTCGCTGCAACACAGACCACTACAGGAAATCCTTCCTCCCCACAGCCATAATGATCTACAATAACTCCTTAAACTATTAATTAGTATTAGCTAGAACAACACTTAATTTCCCTCTGGGATCAATAAAGTATTTTTGATTTTAATTGAATTTTGAAAACCGTCTTTGTTAACATGGTTACGCATCATAACAAATTATAGCTTGTGGCATTTTTCCTTTCTCCTTGAAACTCTTGTTCAGTCTTAAGTCTTCCCTTACGCAAACAAAAAAGTTGCATTCTGAATCACATAGCCTACAATTAGCTCCTAAGGATCTTATTTAAAGTGCTACTAAATGGTAAATGGCCTGTACTTGTATAGCGGTTTATTTAAAGCGCTTCACACTACATTCAGTCATTCACCCATTCACGCACACAGTCACACACTGGTGATGGCAAGCTACATTGTAGCCACAGCTGCCCTGGGGCACACTGACAGAAGCGAGGCTGCCGAACACTGGCGCCCTCTGACCAACACCAGTAGGCAGAAGGGTGAAGTGTCTTGCCCAAGGACACAACGACTGAGACGGACAGAGTGGGGGCTCGAATCGGCAACCCTACGGTTACAAGATGAACTCCCCACTCCAGAGTCTTACTCCGCCCAAACTTCTTGTTTGTAAAATGCCTCAACAGGAGGCGTTGCCTGGCGGACCAAGGGACCGTGGGGGAAGAGGGCTGGGTGGCGTCAACACTTCCTTGCTATTCCAACTCCAATTCGCTACAGAGGAGTGGCTGAGACTCAGCTGCTTTTACACCCCACCGCAGGCAGTGCAGCTGACATCATAATTCATAGCTCACCGCAGAGCCAATGATATTTTTACTAAAACGTACTAAAATACCAAAAATAATGACCAGACAGTGGACAGCACTATTAGACTCTCATTTATACAGTTTATCAGCAAAAAAAGTTGATTTTGGGTTGAGTTGCACTTTAAAGGTACCTTTATACCTTTATACCTTTTATACCTGTAACAGCTAAAATGTTTATTAGAAACCAAGTTGCCTATCCTGTTCAATTTTACCCATAACAGTACACCCATATTTTGACTTGACAAATCCAGGTTCTGTTTTCACCATGACTTATTTTTTACAGACCTTTAGCTTTGCAGTCATAAACTCTACACCCACACAAAATGTCAAAAATAAGGAACATTTAAAAATGTTGATAGACGAAGTTAAGCTACTATGACCACATGGATAAGCAGCTGCCCCAAATCATACTATTATCACAGTTGGACAACAGCATTCCACTCAGAGATGTGGAATGTTCATTGCAGCCTTTAGGGGGCAAAAACTCTTAATGCTTCATATACTGTCTACTCACAGTTGAAGCAAAAAGAAGAAAAAACGACTAAGGTGAGTTTGCACCTGAATATGTCTTTCTTGTGCCTGAAAGATAAATTATCAGACAGAGAGAAGATCTTTCCCTACTGTAATTCATTAAATAAAGAGCTTTTCATCTTGTGCTTATGATCTGACCCACTGGTTTCTTTATCCCTTGTGTGTTTGGGACTACTCTTTGAATGGGAGTACTAAAAAAACAACTTTACAGGTTTCTCTGAGAAGTAGATGTTAGAGTGGACTCAAAGAAATAAATTAGATCTTAAATAGCTTGAGCCTGCAATCGGTCAGTAGCCTACTTCAACTTGGCAGACTGTCTGTTCCTTGAAAATATCTCCTGGGATTAAGTCTGGCTTAAACCACAAAATTTATTTTTAACCAACAAAGTACAGAAATTGGTAACAATCTTTCATTTATTCCGGTATTGCCAGTTTACAAAAAATCTCTGAAGCAAACTTTCATGTTTTGTTTCCAATAATGTTTACCCTATTTGTTCCTTTTACTGGAAGAATGTCTTGTTTGGTTACACAGTATTGACAATAAGATCAATTCTCACTTGTATGGTATTAACCTGCTATTTATAATGTCCAACTTTTATATTCATAAATAAAACTTCTTTAGTTGTAAGCCAAATTTCACGGAATTACCGGTCCATTTTCTCAATAATGGACCGCAAGAACTAAAAATCTTTAAAACATGGCATCTTTTTAAACATTTTAACATACTTCTTTGATTTTGTGCATTAGAATGCATTTAAACACCTGGTATTTTGCATTTATGGATGTGTGCCATGTTCCATCTTGTTGTTTTTAATAACGCTGTTGAAAAAAATATCTCTAATATTCTTTAATGATCTTTTCCATGTTTTTAGCATGCTTCCTTACTTCCTCTTTTGACATTCATTACAACTTTAAGTGTCATGCTATGGATGTGTGACCTTTAGTACTTCTTATTTAAAGAGTAACTAAACCCCAAAACAACTTTTTTTTGCTTCTAAACTGTATAAATGGGTCTTTACCAATGCAGTCTTTCAGTTTCTGGGGATTTTTGTAAATTTTGGTGTAAACTTGTTTAATTCTACACTTTTTGGTCTAAAAACGTCTTAGTGCTGCCCCCTTAGCGTTGAACGGTGGCTACTGCATTTGAATTTTGTGATTGGTGTAGAGCGGTACATCTTTACGTCACAGGCATTGACTGTGTCACAGCAGCCATAGTCTCACAGACACGCCTCGTGGGTTTGGGTATAAAACTATCAGACATAAAGGGCCGGGCCCGTGGCGAGTTTGGAGTTGGATTGGGTTTTTCAGGTTACCATTATTATCACATTAGCACTTAGTTAGCATAGCTAACGTACTGTTTTGAACGTTGGCCTATGTTAGCATTACCATCCATAGACCGGACCCATCCTGTCTCTCTCTCCCTCAGCAGCAGCGCCAGCCTCGGGCAGCGCTGACTCAGCACCCCGAGCCAGCGGCTCTAATTGATACGGCTCGCGGCCGCTGGGCTCCATAAAGCCTCCCTCTACTCTATCTCCGGTGACGACGGAGGAGAGCCGCTGGTTCAGGGCGCCAAGCCAGCGCCGCCCGAGCTCGGTGCTGCTGAGGCAGAGGAAGACAGGAGGAGTCCAGTTTCTGAGTGGTAATACTAACATAGGCTAACGTTCAAAACAGATGAACGTCGATCAGATTGATCAGTCGCAAAACTGCCAACGTCGCTTTGGTCACTATCCATGTTTCAGTGCCACATTAAGTGAGCTGTCATTGTCCTCCGCGACACACCCCCACGTTCCCCCCTCCGCTTTTCCTCAACACTTGGCCACACCCCTCCGTGCCTACTGGCACCGCCCACTTAGTAGAATTTTTCAAATGTTATCTGGGGGCGGGGTTATGCTTTTTCATGGGGTTCAGTTACACTTTAAGGATGATCCACTCACCTGTTTGTTGTTCTGACATCGTTTCCCTTGTGTCCCGAGCTACTTTCCAACCTCTCCTTCGGGTGCCTTTAACCTCCAGGTGTTGTGGATTCTCCCCACCTTCTGATCAGCTCCATCCATCTCGCTCCTGCGACTCACTGTAACACGATCTTCTAATTAGATCCGCTCCTAGTGCCCTGGATTTTACCAGATCAAACAGCATGCCACTATCCTCCCTTTGCTCGTTCCTCACCACGTTTGAGTCTAGCTCACAAGCAACACTCCCTTTCGGTCTATCCAGTCCAAATCCTGACATAAAGACTGGATTTCAAAAAATGTTTTTCCAACATAACTGTCAAAACAAAAAAGCATTAAAGCAACTACTTTAATAAAGGTCATTTTCACAACCCATTGAATTCTTTGGACTGATCTTATTTTACTGCTTAACATTTCTATCTTCTGAAAGGACCCTTTAACAAGTGTTCTTCTGTTCATATACCAGCAATCATAATGTTCAAGCTGATTGATGGACAAGAATCTGTGGATAAGATGATAAAAGCAGCATGAAACACAGACAACTGAAATGTTCTGACAGTGCAACGAGAAAAATGTAACCTTTATGTACTACATTCTGCAGAATTTCTTGATATTGTCCAACTTTTGATACACAGTACTGTGCAAAAGTTTTAGGCAGGTGTGAAGAAATGATGTAAAAAAGAATCATTTCAGAAATATAAATAATGACTGTTTATTTTTATTAATTCTCAAAATGCAAAGTGAGCAAACAAAAGAAAAATCTAAATCAAATTAATATTTGGTTTTACTACCTTTCACCTTCAAACCAACATCTATTCCTATAGGCACACTGGCACAAAGTCAGGGATTTTGTAGGATTACAGTCAGGTTTATGGTCAACCAATTATACCAAACAGGTGCTAATGATCATCAACGTCACACATAGGTATAAACACAGTCATTAAATGAAACAGAAACAGCTGTGTGAGTGGCTTAAAACTGGGTGAGGAACAGCCAGATTCTGCTACCAAGGCATGCCCTCGCCCTTGAACATGTCCAGCAGTGCCATCAGCTCAGAACTGGCAGAAACCAGTGGGACACATGTACACCCATGTACTGTCTGAAGATGTCTGGCCAGAAGTGGTTTTCATGGAAGAGTTGCAGCCAAGAAGCCATACTGTACCTCCGACGTGGAAACAAGGCCAACTCAATTATGCAGGAAAACATAGGAACTAGGGTGCATAACAATAGCAGCAGGTGCTCTGGACTGATGAATCAAAATTTTAAATATTTGGCTGTAGCAGAAGGCAGTTTCTTTGTCGAAGGGCTGGAGAGCGGTACAGTAATGAGTGTCTGCATGCAACAGTCAAGCATGGTGGAAGTTCCTTGAATGTTTGGAGCTGCATTTCTGCAAATGGAGTTGGAGATTTGGTCAGGATCAATGGTGTTCTCAATGCTGAGAAATACAGGCAGGTACTTATCCATCATGCAATACCATCAGGGAGGCATATGATTGGCCCCAAAATTTCTTTCACAGCAGGACAACAACCCCAAACATACAGCCAAAGTCATTGAGAACTTTCTTCAGCGTAAATAAGAACAAGAAGTGATGGTATGGCCCCCACAGAGCCCTGATCTCAACGCCATCGAATGTGTCTGGGATTACATGAAGAGAGAGAATTATGTTAGGAAGCCTACATACACAGAATATCTGTGGTTAGTTCTCCAAGATGTTTGGAACAACCTACCAGCCAAGTTCCTTCAGAAACTGTGTGCAAGTGTGCCTAGATGATTTTATATTGTTTTGAAGGCAAAGGATGGTCACATCAAATATTGATTTGATTTCGATTTCTCTTTGGTTCAGTCACTGCATTTTGTTGATTGATAAAAAATAAATAATTAACACTTACATTTTTGAAAGCATTCTTTGTTTACAACATTTTTCACACCTGCCTAAAACTTTTGCACAGTACTGTGTTTTATTACAACGAAGAATGGGAGAAAAATGCAAGACTAACACATGTGCTTCCATGCAACCGCAGTGCAGTTTCATAGTGGAAGTAACAGAAAGTATCAGCTTCCATTTCCAGGTATAACACTGAATAAAAATATCTTACTGTAAAATGTGCCAGCCTTTCCCACTTATGTGTCTGATACAAGAAAATGTGTGTATGCACATTTTAAATGTTTGTTTTCACAATATCTGTGATATATATGTGGATATTACACACCTACGTCTATGTGTGAGCATGTGTCTGAGGTGTGAAGTGAAAAGGCCATTAATCATCTAAGCAACTAATCATGAAACCTAATTTACTTTTTTAATGAGATATCTGCATGAGAAGACTATTCCTACAAACCATTCCTGGTATTGCATAGAAGAAATGTAATTGGCTAATTTTCAGACTGCTTCAGCTACATATCCCATTTTTGAGATAGCAGATGTGAGAATCAGAAGCCTTCTAGGAACAACAAAACTGTATCTCTATTGCAGCCCCGCATTAGGAGCTGTCTGTGAGGTCTGATAAGACCCCACAAATTAATGACATTTTAATTACTGTGTCATTTGGAGTCTCTCCCTTTGTTTTATAACAAGGACACTCATACAACCTTTAGAATGCATACTCTATCTTTATAGCCCCTGTTTTAAAAATGACAACAATGTAACAATGTTAGTGGTAAAGTACTATGGTAATATCAGCAAAAAAGAAAACATCTGTGGTCAGATAGAGAAAACTGTTGCATGATGACACTTGTTATCTAATTAATGCTCCATTTTAGTTGTTCTGGATTTCACACCTTTCTGAGGTTTGCACTATATCTGTCAGGGAAAATGTAAATTTATTTTAACAGTTCAGACAGTCTTCATTAGTGTTGTATCACAGCAGTTCATCAGAACAAAGAACAGCAGGTTGTTTCTTGATAGTGGGTTTTTACTCTTCTCTAGACGGAATGAAATATACAGATACAGATATGCTTTATTATTAATTATTATATTATTATAATATTATATATATTATGACATTACATTAGTAAAGATGTAATGATTTGTGTCTTAAAGCTGAAAACATATATTTATTTTATCAGACTATGTCATTTAAATGGCTTATTAAATGTTTCATGTTTAATTAATTAATTTAGCTGGAATTTAAGGAAAGTTTGTTTCCTTTAAAGTTTTAGATAAAACCATTTCACGGAAAGTCAAAAGTATTTTTGATCACTAGAAATTGTTGTTGTACTGTAGTTTACTTTATAAATAAATATGAAATCTGTGATGGAAAAAAATATTTTCCTTTTATGTACCATTACAATAGCTAATCCACTTCTGCAGCAACTTTGCGGTAAAGGCAACTCTCAGGGTTGTTGAGCCATGTATTTGGTGAACCCCCCGCATGGTCTTTCTTTGGACATGAAAAACAAGTTAAGAATAAAAAAGAAGGAAAAAACATTAATTTCCATAAAGATAACAGTGAAACAGCAACCAGATGGCACAGGCAGGAACACACTTAACTTGTCATTCTCTCGAGAGAAAACCAAGGCTATATGTTTAATTGAAAGGAGAAAGGGGGATAAAACCTTTCAAAGATAAGATGAGCAGTTGTTTTCATTTTTCTTTTTTTCCATGTACACTCAGTGTTCTTATACTGTCTTTCCTTTTTTTCTGTTGTTTTTCCCTACACTCACTATTTCATTACTTATTTATCTCTTGTTTTTGGTGTAGCGTGTTGTGGGATTTCTGTGCTGTGAACGAAATGTCTATGAGCTGCTATGAAACATTCTAATGCACAGAAATATTGGACTAGTTTGCCGAAGGCTAACAATCTAAATGGGAATCATGTCAGACAGAAAATGGTTGTCATTGTGGGATAAATATGTCTGTCTACAATGCTGTCTTTCATATGGTTGGCTAAGCAACAGCCCTAATCTAAAAATCTTTTTTAAACAATGTGTTTAAAATGTGTTCTGTACTTGTTTTTTACTTTATTTTTCTTTTAAAGATGTTTTACACACACCGTAATCAAATCATGTGCAGTTATGGTAGCACCCCCTAATACTGCTTGGTATTAAAATAAAAAGAGTGGGGTAATAGCTTTGCAATCAAACATGTAACAATTTGATAATATGTAATTACTAAAATTCTGTTTCCTATTAACAGATTGCATCAGTAAACATTTTGGAAATACTTGATTGATGCAGTTATTACACTTTTATAATTAGATAGCTAATTACTCAGTTTAAACCTTCTTTCTGCTCTTTGATCAGCTGGTTAGTGTTCTGAATTTTTGTAGAGCTTCACTGGTTTTACATGTCAGCTGCATCCATCCTGCTTCACACGTATTAATTTTGGGTTTAGGCTTGTTGCTGAGTTTATTTCAAGTCACACAGACATTTTCTGTACCATCCTAATCTTTTCACTTGTCCCTGGCCCATTTCAGACGTTTCCTGAAAATTTCATTAAAATCCACCAATATCTTTTTAGTTATGTTGCTAACTAACAAACAAACAAACAGACCCAGGTGAAAACATAACTTCGTGGGCAGAGGTAGCTAAACAATATAACACTGGAACTAATAAATAGCATATTAACTTAAACCAAATGCTTATGAACTTGGGGATACTGATAACACTCCCATATCTTTTAATGCCTTTGTAACACTAATCAATTACAAAAGCTAAGAATAAATTACATTTATTTGTCTACACAGTTAGTTTAGGAGTAACAATAAGTGTGCAATTGTTGATTTTATTACCATTAATTTCCTATTATAGTATTTTTCTTCCTGATTAAAACAAAATTCTAATTACAGATTATTTTTTTCTTAAATTGTCAGTGAGAATATGTTATAAAATAAAAAAGGATTTATTCTAAGGGGGTTTACACATCTTTTTAAAATATGCCAGTACAGCTGAAGCTGTAGTCAGTGGCAGCTTTCTATGTGGGTGATATGGGCAGTTACCCAGGGCACCATCAGAGAGTGCACATCAGCACCAATTTAAAAGAAAAAAAAATCTAACTCACCTTTCAGTTATGCCTTGAGTAAGTTTTCAATTACTTTTATACATGTGCAGTTAATAGGGAGTTGGCATCTCTGTGTTGAGTTGACTTGTCTTACTTGCTTCTGAGAACACCAGAACTGATTAATGTGCTTTTTGCAGGACTGCACAGCCTTTTATCCCACCCTCAAAATTTTCTCATTTTAATTGGTTGGAGAAGAGGAGAAGGAAGGGCTCACTCAGGTTACAATTCATGTGAGAACTGCCATTGGCAACTAGTTAAGAAGTCAAATCAAGCTAATGTGGAATATTGTGGTTTTAGTTGTTTATAGAAAAATAAACACCCCTCACGAAGTTGATAACAACTGCATTCTTCTAAGATTCCTGAAAATCATTTTAATTATGTTCTTTTACAAAAAGTACTCTCTACTTATCACCCCAATATTTTCTGCAGTTAGAAACAATGGTGATTACCATTTGGAAACTACTTTAGAGTATTCGAACCATGCACCTGAAAGAGGTAATGCATATTTGCCATGAAGCAACATTTCAAAAGTGTCATTTCCATAGTAATTCAATTGAAAACATATCCAAGCAGACAAGGAGAACAATTTGCATTATTAGTTGTGTTTTAGGACATGCGGCTGCCAACGTAATTGTCTTTTTTTGCTCCTTAGCAACAAACAGCAGTAAAAAGTGACCAAATCACCATCTGTGTTTAAGGAATGCCTTCAAATTGCATCAGAGATTTAATTTGAACAACAAATGTTCTGTAGCTACTTAGAGAGAGATAATCCACACCTGTAAATAATGACAGTAAACCAAGTCACTATCAGCAGTATCACTTAAAGAAGAAAAGAAGAAAAAACAGACATTTTCCAGGACTGAAAGTGTTCAGTGCAGCTGCTTACATCCATGTTGTGATTTTTAATCACTGAAATGGTTTCCAGAAGCATTTGTTGGCTGCCCCTGAACAGAACAACAGATGGAGAGATCAGAGACTTTCCTTTTTACAGTCGTTGGGCACTAAAGTGCAGCCCTCAGACTGCCTGCAGGGCCTGAGGGAGAAGTACAGTCAATGTGTTGGAAAAAGCTTATCTGCTGTTTATGCATGCACAAAAAGTCACGCAAACATGTATATTGAACCAGTGCATACTGCATACATAGCAGTTTATTTTCTCATGCAAATGTATTTGAAATGTCATAGGCTGCGCCTTGAGTATGTCTGTGTCTATTTATTAAAGTGGTGCAAGCTACGAAAAAGCATTGCTTTGTAAAACTGTATTTGTAAGTGTGAATATCTTATGGTTCTTTTTATATCCAGCCAATTCTTCCTTTCTCATGCATAATACATTTCTGTCACCTGTGCTCTGACTGAGTGACTAACTCTTTATATCAAAGAATTGTCTGACCTACAAAGGACTTTTCTCCAGCTTTAGATGAGTTTTGCTGTATGTATGTAGGCTGGCTGTGCAGCTTCTATATATATATATATATATATATATATATATATATATATATATATATATATATATTATCTTACACATTGTGCTTGTTTTGATGCTTTTTTAGGCTTTTGGTTAACATACTGCACCACTGCAGAATCTGTAAGTCCTGTAAGTGTTCTCCAAATGTACGACTCCTTTAAATTCCTGCAATTTCCGCCCTACATTTTTTTTAAACGCATACCCAAAATTAACTTAAAGCTGTTCTTGAACCATTTTGAGTAGAGACATGGCTGGGGTCTCTTTGGAAAGCAAACACTCTAAAATGTATCCCAGAACTGTGTTAATATCTCTGAGTGCTATTGTTACCAAGCAATATTAATTTTAATACCCCAAAAAATTATTTTATTTGTGTCCGAATATTTATTTTATATAAATACATGCTGTAAAAATGGCTTTAAAAAGAGGTGATGACCTAAAACACACTGTGGGTCTAAAGTCTGAAGTATTACCTTCATCCACACCAAATTTGACAGCAATAAACCAAAAAATGAATATTCTGCACACATTTTTATTACTACAGGTCAAAGGTGGTCAAAAGTGTGCCATATGCGCCATCTCCTGGGTAAATGCCGTAGTCCTCACTGAATTAAAAATATCATCAGACTCATAACTTCATCTTATCATATAAAGCTTCCTTCAATGTTGTATTTTGATCATAAAGGGTGTTTGGACACGGTGCTGAAACAATATTTTACTGGTACGCACTGTGCGAGATCTCTTCATGAATAAGACATTTTACGTACGTCATATACAATGGCTGCGAACAAGTCCACCCGGTCATGTTATATATCTGCGTTTACAGCATTACATTGGCTATTCGATGCGTCAATCATCAGAGTTCTGGACTGCAATTGGTTCAAGTTACTTACCATAACGTGACTTTCCATCCATGCGCCATTGGTTGGAGATGTATCCTACGTAAGGAAAACACCGGATGAATTTTTTATTTTTATTTTTTATTTTTTCCCTTCTGGGCATGCTCAGTGACCTTTTGAAGGCGGAAGTGGAAGCGAATGAATCGGAAACAAAGCCGTAAAGACTACAAAAATGGCCAGAAATTTCGGGAGGCCATTTTCATTGTTTGTTATACATTTTTATTGGTTTTGCTGTTGTCCTGGTCTAATAACTTTATCGGAGGACTTTAATCGGACCCTTATTGATGTAAAAAGACCATTTTTGTTCGAAATGGATCGGTTTTGTCACGTTTATTGGACTACAAAGTGGTGAGTTCCATATTTTTATACCTCCATCAGGAGAACGTTTGTCTTGGCAAAAGCGCTCACTGTGTCTTCAGTTATGATTGTATCCTTAAACGCCAGGCATAATTGGTATCACAAGACTCTTAGCTTTCCAATGATATAAAACATGCATAGGTTCATAAAAGTTAGAAGTCAGAAAATTGGTGGATTTAAACTAGGAAATGGGCTGGGCCAGCCCACGGGCCCTCGGAATTTAAACGGCTTTCAATTCCTATTTTGCCCCTATGGATGCACACCTTTGGTCTCTTTAGGGGTTCAGTAAGTCAATAGTCATAACATAACGCAAAATGATTAATCTAGAACAAAAAAATGTGCATTGCATTGCCAATTTCTTTCCAGATAAGGATTTTTTTTAAAGTCCAGTACACTATAGAATGAACTCAGGCATCTTTATCAAAAGACTTTAAAGGGGGATGGCACGTTCTTCTTATGCAGAAAGAGCAATTCTGAGGTCAAGTGCATCACTAATTTTACCTGAAATAGATCTGTAAGTTCAAAAAATAATTTATACAACCTATTTGAAATTTTGCACTCACAGCATGTCCGCACTGAACGCCTTGAAATTAGCTGCATGTCTCTTTAAGAGTCTCGGACATGCCCCCTTCAACAGGCTGCCGTCCACGTCATCACAACATTCTCCAGTCGCATGGGGACGAAGCATTACAGTACTGTAGCATTGGTGCGCCGGACTTTTGGAAGACAGGCATATCTTTTGGTTTACTATGTACTATGTATGTATTACTTGTTACTTTTTCCCCCAATTTATTAATGTCTGTAGTAACAAAACTCCTTGTAAACATGAAGCCATCTGAATGCAATTCCGTTTTTGTAATAAAATCAGTCTATATTTAAATTTTTTTTAAAATACAAATATATGTAGTATATATACCAGATTGCTGCTGACGACGCTCTGCTTTAGTGCTCTGGGAGTGGGGGAGGGATGGCTATGGAGAGACCTGGGCGGTAATCAAAATTTAGGGGCGTTGCTGGGAGGTTAGGGCGTTCCTAGGAGGACCCTGGCGTTCAGTGCTCAACATGGCGGCCGATAGAGTTTATAGAAATTATTCGAACATACATAAATTAACCTAAGAAACACTTTAGGCATGTTTTTAAGGAGGGAATGGCATAAGAATGTGATAAAAAGCTTTAAAAAGTGGATTTTACATGCCACCCCTCCTTTAAACCCTATTTAGAGTCACCAGTGAGAAAGCTAGAGTTTTTTAATCTGGTTCTGAGGGGAAGTTATGAGCTGTCAATATCTTATCTATCAATCCAAAACAATTCCAGTCACAAAGATTTTTTGGCAGCTTGGCCAAGGCAGTTTTGGACATTATGTATTCCTGGCTTGAGCGTGGTTGTACTTTGAGTGTCTACATGGCATTGAACATCTGGAAAAGAAAAACATCACTTGTCGAAAGACCAACCAGTGGTCTGATACGAAACCCTGCTGGGTTTGCAAATCTACATCAATGTCCGATTTCACAGTCTTGTATGCACAAATTTCTAGCTAATGTGATGTGTAAAAAAAGGCTATTTTGTTTATTTGTACACAAACCTTCATTTTGGCCAGGTCATGCATGTTCTGCCACACATATTTCATATAAAACTGTACTTACAGTTTTCATAAGTAATGTGCACTCTTCACAAGAACTAATTTTAGTATAAATCTGAACTAACTCAGAGTAGACCTTAATGATTGATGCCATAGTTCCCTTCTTCAAACTTCCATGCTAAATTCCTGGCAGTTTGATCAATTTTCTCTTTTATGCTCCCCTGCTATTTGTTCTCAAATATGATGTATTTCAATTTGCCTAAATTTAACACAATGCTTTTCTCTTTGGCAGATGGAAAAAAGCACCTTGTGAAGACTGCATTTTAAATGTGGTCACTTTCAGGGCAGAATGAGCTATTGTAATAAAAATCTGGATTTCATTTACTTATTGTAACAAATTTGCATCATTTTGTTCTTCCTTTTCACTCATACATGTATGTACATGAATACTATTTTTGCTACAATATGGCACACATGATGCTGTAGGGCAGATTTATAGATCACGTCAGGTTCAGAGATCTTTTGTTTATTTGCATCAAATAACAATGCTTACAAGTATACTTAACTATGTTTTTTTTTATAAACACAGAAAAAATATTGAATTTAGTTAATCATCCTGGATGTCCTAGGTTATTTCTGCCACATCTTCTCATGTGTAAAACCCCTGGTATTTCTCTTTACGTTTCCCATGAATCTTCTTTGTGAATGTTCTTCTGTTTAACAACCGTCATTAAATTCTAAAAGAAGTGACCATCCTATTCATCATTACTTTGTATGGAGACATTGCATAAAATGTTCATTCCAGTACAAATTTTCCCTTCTTGGATATACAGTATATGCCAAACATTAATATTCTGCACCTAGTGAAGCTCGGATTTACTGCCAGTTCACCGCACGTGCAGTGCTTTTATATGACTGGAGCTGGAGCTGGCTGCACTGTCTGAGTTCCTTTTCAGTTTGGACTGGGGAGCCAAACTTATGCATTGCATCCAAGTCAAACAGTGTTGATTCATGTCCCACACATAATTGGTAAATTCTCACAGCTTCCAGGCATGAATTGTGTATGTCACTAAATGAGATGCTAAAGACATTGCCTTATCAGCACTCTATATCTGGTGATGGGAAAACATCAGACTTGTTGCTCCATATCTAACCCTGCTTTTTTCTGTTTTTTTTTGTTGCATCCCAACATTTTTATCGGTAAAAAGCCATGGAGAAAAAATGTTGCAAAGCATTAATCATTATTACTATCATACTGCCACTTTATTAGTGAATCTCTGAAACACCTCAACAAATTTTGATTGAGATACTTTTGAAGTTGGTCTCTTAAGTCTGAAACCATGTCCAAAAAATTTAATTGCTCCCAAGAATGCTAGAAGACAAAAATGAAGTCAAAGTGTGTGCAAGGATGCTACTGAAACAACTGGAGGATGAGAAGACGGGGTAAATCAAACATCTGATCTTATCTCTAACTCCATCTGGTCCTTCAGTCATACTGAGCAGCTCAGTTACCACCGGTTGTATCACTGCACACACAAACACGCCCGTTCACTTATCACCCTTACTTTCAAGCTCAGTGTCTCCTCATGCGCCAAGCTAAACCCCTCATCATCAAGTGCACTGGTGTGTGGCAGCATCTGAATAATGACTCATCTGTAAATACTTGAATATTTAGGTTTCAGTTTCTCTCTCTCCCTCCCACTGTCGTGGGTGCTGTAGAAGTTAGCACACCGCCTTCTTGGAGCCACAGTTGCCAAAACGGTGTGTCATAATGCTACCCATTTCTTTTTATTGTCAGTTCTAAACAGCAATCCAGGCTCCACAGATGGCACATTTATATGCATTTTACAAATCCTGCAAAATTTATAATGGATTTTCTTTTCTAAAGAAAATGTATATTGCACCAGTTTAAATCTAAAGTTAAATTAAAAAATATGTAGATAGATACATATAACCCAATTAGAAATAAATGGGTATGTAAGTGAGTGTGTATTTAAACATTGTTAAAAAAATTATTTGGTTAAATAATATTCAAAATCATTCATTGTAAAAGTAAAGTTCAGTTAAAAAGATTAAAAGGTTAAAAGAGGATTTAAAAATGTGTTAAACCCTTCTAAAATAATTTTATAATTCCGTCTGGATATGTCTATGGCTGTAACAGTTTTCCACCAGTATTTGAGTGGTTAATCGAAGCCGCAGCAGTTTGGACTGGGGTGTAACACGGAGGTGGAGGGGAGAGCGAGTGAGAGGGAGTGAGAGGAGCCGAGTGGATGAGAGGGCAGTTTTCCTGTATTGTGAGTTAGCATTATGCACTGATGTACGGTTTGTATCTAAAGATTGTTAACTCAACGGTTTGGAGGATATTACAAGTTGTGCATTGAGTAGACAGGAGTAATTTCAAAACGAAGTTAAAAGACTGTTAGGGTGCTGCTATGCTAAACTAATCCACTCGAAGCTACAGGTCCTTCTCAAAAAATTAGCATATTGTGATAAAGTTCATTCTTTTCCATAATGTAATGATAAAAATTAAACTTGCATATATTTTAGATTCATTGCACACCAACTGAAATATTTCAGGTCTTTTATTGTTTTAAAACTGATGATTTTGGCATACAGCTCATGAAAACCCAAAATTCATATCTCAAAAAATTAGCATATTTCATCCGACCAATAAAAAAAAAGTGTTTTTAATACAAAAAAAGTCAACCTTCAAATAATTATGTTCAGTTATGCACTCAATACTTGGTCGGGAATCCTTTTGCAGAAATGACTGCTTCAATGCGGCGTGGCATGGAGGCAATCAGCCTGTGGCACTGCTGAGGTGTTATGGAGGCCCAAGATGCTTCGATAGCTTGGGTTGGGTCTTGCGTCTCTCAACTTCCTCTTCACAATATCCCACAGATTCTCTATGGGGTTCAGGTCAGGAGAGTTGGCAGGCCAATTGAGCACAGTAATACCATGGTCAGTAAACCATTTACCAGTGGTTTTGGCACTGTGAGCAGGTGCCAGGTCGGACTGAAAAATGAAATCTTCATCTCCATAAAGCTTTTCAGCAGATGGAAGCATGAAGTGCTCCAAAATCTCCTGATAGCTAGAGCTGCATTGACCCTGCCCTTGATAAAACACAGTGGACCAACACCAGCAGCTGACATGGCACCCCAGACCATCACTGACTGTGGGTACTTGACACTGGACTTCAGGCATTTTGACATTTCCTTCTCCCCAGTCTTCCTCCAGACTCTGGCACCTTGATTTCCGAATGACATGCAAAATTTGCTTTCATCCGAAAAAAGTACTTTGGACCACTGAGCAACAGTCCAGTGCTGCTTCTCTGTAGCCCAGGTCAGGCGCTTCTGCCGCTGTTTCTGGTTCAAAAGTGGCTTGACCTGGGGAATGCGGGACCTGTAGCCCATTTCCTGCACACGCCTGTGCACGGTGGCTCTGGATGTTTCTACTCCAGACTCAGTCCACTGCTTCTGCAGGTCCCCCAAGGTCTGGAATCGGTCCTTCTCCACAATCTTCCTCAGGGTCCGGTCACCTCTTCTCGTTGTGCAGCATTTTCTGCCACACTTTTTCCTTCCCACAGACTTCCCACTGAGGTGCCTTGATACAGCACTCTGGGAACAGCCTATTCGTTCAGAAATTTCTTTCTGTGTCTTACCCTCTTGCTTGAGGGTGTCAATGATGGCCTTCTGGGCAGCAGTCAGGTCGGCAGTCTTACCCATGATTGCGGTTTTGAGTAATGAACCAGGCTGGGAGTTTTTAAAAGCCTCAGGAATCTTTTGCAGGTGTTTAGAGTTAATTAGTTGATTCAGATGATTAGGTTAATAGCTCGTTTAGAGAACCTTTTCATGATATGCTAATTTTTTGAGATAGGAATTTTGAGTTTTCATGAGCTGTATGCCAAAATCATCAGTTTTAAAACAATAAAAGACCTGAAATATTTCAGTTGGTGTGCAATGAATCTAAAATATATGAAAGTTTAATTTTTATCATTACATTATGGAAAAGAATGAACTTTATCACAATATGCTAATTTTTTGAGAAGGACCTGTAGCTGGAGTCTGTTCTCAGCATGAGAGCAGAAGTTGCCTGACGTTTAACTTCTTCAGTTAAATAGATTTGGGAAGGTGAACTGTCTTTGACCTAAAGACAATTAACTCTTCACTGGAACTTGGAGCGTCCCGCATGTTCTTCATCTGTTTTCTCTGTCTTGGGGGTGCTGGAGGAGAAAAGACTGGCGGTGACTGAGCGGAGGTTAATCCCCGGTACTTGTTTGGATATCGGACGATCCAAAAACAACTCAGGAGGTACTGTACATTTATTTTATTTTGCTCCTAAAGAGTGAAGCGACCATTATGCTTGGCCAATAATCACCATCAGTGATGCGCTGGCAGCTGCTGAGGAGTTTAATAGTAAACCGAGAAAGCTGCTGTTGGCTGACGGGAGAACTATGGAAGACCTGAAACCTTTACTCCCCAGTACCCCATTGGCCACTAGTTCTGACGAATCCATTCTTCGTGTAATGGGAGATCTGTTGGATAAAGCAACAAAACCAACTGATGGTGGAAGTTATTGTCGACTACGGATGTTCTCAGGTATCTTACCAACTCCACCAGGTGAAGAACCACTTGGCCATTGGTTAGAGCAAGCCTGGGTAATGGTGGAAGAGACTGAATATTCAGACAAAGAAAAAAGACGCAGACTGATAGGAAGTTTGAAAGGGCCTGCTCTTGAAATAGTCAAAGCAGTGCGACATGGAACCCCTAATGCTAGCTCAAAGGAGTGCCTAGAGGCTCTGGAAAGTGTTTTTGGAAGTTCAGAGTCTGGTGAGGATCTCTACTTTGCATTCAGATTGATACAACAGCAGAAAAGAGAGCTGTCAGAATTCCTTAGACGTCTGGAGCGTTCTTTAAATAAAGTGATCCAAAAGGGTGGCCTCCCTGCTAGCTGCATGGATGGAGCCCAACTAGACCAACTGCTCAGAGGTGCCATTTCCTCAGATTTAATGTTGACCCAGTTGCGCTTAAGAGAAAGAAAGGCAGCACCTACAAACTTTCTACAGCTTTTAACTGAGATTTGTGCTGAAGAAGAATATGAAGCTTCTAGAAGGAAGATAAGTGCTTCAGTACATCAACCACATGTTCAACCAGACAGTGATACCAAGATGCTGAAATCCAGAGCTTAAAAGCTGAAATAAAAGAGCTGAAGTCCCTGGTTGCATCTGTAGTATTTAAAGCAACTCCTGTTCAGGAGAATGTCAGGGAAGATAAAATAACTAATGCCACACATGATGACCTGGGACACCTTGGCATCGAGAGAACTACAGGTCTTTTGAGGAAAAGATTATTTTGGCCCAAACTTGGATGTGATGGGGAGCAAGACCTTCGTAACTCTGGTGAGTGTGCTACTAGGAAAACCCCTTGTCAAAGAGCTGCCCCCTTACATCGAATTTCCAGTAATGGACCAATGGATCTGGTATGTATTGACTTTCTGTCCATAGAACCATATTCTACGGGTATTGGTAATGTTTGGTAGTTACGGATCAATTTATCCGTAATGCCCAAGCTTTTCCCAGCAAAAATCAAAAAGCTCAAACGGTGTGTGTGTGCATATGTGTGTCTATCAGATGTTTTTTTAGTGAGTTTAAAATATTAATTTGAAGTGGGTATAACTCTTTCAACTTATTGTGAGAGATATTTTTGTTTATCTTTATTCTTAAATAGGGCAAATTATTTCTGAATCGTGTAAATCTATTCAGATTCACCTTTGTGATTCAAGAACTATTTTTTAAATAAAAAATAGACTTATATTAATTTATCACTGAGTTGTGTGATTTTGTTACCTTTCCGTATTAAGGTAAAGGTTATTTTATTTTCAAAAACTAATATTTGCATGAAAACAAGTAAGAGTGTACTGTAGCACATTTCCAATACTGGATCAGCAAATAAAATAATCAAAACCTATTTCCTAAACAAGGTTCAGGATATTAAAAATGAGATAGTCAAGACGAATTTCATTAAATACTACAAACATTGACAAGTTAAAAGAACCCAAAGCCCTCCCTTTATTTAGGTGATTATTAACGGGAGTGCTACATACATACAGTGCCTTGCAAAACCTTTCACACACCTCAAAAAACTTTTACAATTTTCTTCCGCTACAGCCACAAATTGCAATGTATTTCATTTGGCTTTCATGTAATAGACGAATACCAAACAGTGTATATTTTCTAACCAGAAAGAAATTGGTCAAAATATTTAAATTTGTTTTACAATCATCTGCAAAAGGTTCTGTGAGTATGTATGTGCCCCCCTTTGGTCTGATACCCCTGAATAAAATCCACTGCAACCAATTAGTTTCAGAAGTCACTTAATTGGTGCATTAAATCAACCTGTGTGCCTCAGTATAAATACTGCTGTTTTGTGAAGATCTCAAAGGTTTGTTAGAGAACATTAGTGAACAAACACCTTCATGAAGACTAAAGAATACAGCAGACAGGTCAAGGATAAAATTGTAAAAAACTAATGCAAGCTTCAATTATAAAGCAACATCCTAACATTTAAAACATCTCACAAAGTACTGTTCAATCCATAACCCAATCACTTAACATCTACAGCACAACCGCAAACCTTTCAAGACGTGATCGTCCATGTCTAACCTAACAAACCAAATTAGCACTAATCAGAGAAGCACCCATAATAACTCTGGAGGAGTTGCAGAGATCCCCAGCTCATTTGGGAGCATCCATCAAAAGGACAACCTTTAGTTATGCATTCTGCAAATATGGCCTTAATGGAAGAACTGCTAGAATAAGCCCTTTTTAAAAGAAAGCTAAGAGAACTTCCTAATAAAAGTTTTTACACGCCATGTATGGGACACAACAAATGTGGAAGAAGGTGTTTTGATAAAATGAGAGCAAGATAAGTGGGACACAGAAAAAACACTGCAATTCTGAAAGTGAAAACCTCAATGTTGCAAAAGATGTTAGACTAGGACAGGGGTTCACCTTTAGAACAACAACCCCAAACATGCAGGTGGAGCTACCACTGAATGGTTTAGATCCACACAAATTCATCAATTAGAATGGCCCAATCAAAGCCCAGATCTAAAATTGAATAGAATCTATGACAAGATTTGAATTTTGATGCTCACAGATCCTCTTCATCCAGTCTGATCGAGGTGAAGTTATTTTGCAAAGTAGAATGGGAAACAATTTAATCTTCTTGGTGTACAAAGCTGACAAAATGTTACCCAAAAACAATCACAGCTATAAATACAGTTGTAATTGCTGCTGTAATTGCAGCTGTAATTGCAGCAAAAGGTGGTTTTACAAAGAATCAACTCGAGGGAATGTGAGTACAATCCCACACTTTCCAGATTTTCACTTGTAAAATTACTGTTATAATCCATGGTTTTAACATGACAGTTTAATAGTACTTTTTCAAGGCACTATAAAACAAAGCAAATCTTTGAAAGATGTACTTTATAGTTTCCTCCTTTTAGACCTTGTCTAATTTCATTTAATTCAGTACAGTTCTGCCCATGAACACTCCCTTTGACCTGGCAAAGGTTACAGGGTTTAATTGAACTGACATTCAGGGTGATTGTTCTTCCATTGTAAAGTTCTTTAAGCATTGACATCACACACCAGACTTAAACGTCATGGTCTGGCACAAGTGAAACCCTCTGAATAAAACCCCCCTGATGGAAAAAAGTGGCGAGAGAGAAATCCAACATTGGGAAAGCAACAGTGTGACATTACCTGACCTGCGCATTGCAGATAGTGACTTCATGGTCTAAGCAGGATATTGGATGGTGTGCTTATTGATGTGTGGTGGCACAAGGAAGCTCTTGGGTCTATAGGAGGAAATGTTTGATGATCTGTGTTATTTAGGCTTAGAGTTTAGGGTACCATCAGGACTAATGGAACAATGTATTTTCTACCTTGAGACAAATTAGTAACAAATAAGTAAGGAATAAACAAGTTCAACTTGCTCTCTAATGTAGCTAATTTTTTTCCATTATCACTAGCTGAAATGGATTGGGGTCCTTGAACTCAGCATGGCTGATGTTAAAAGGGATCTCTTTGCAGCTGATTAACAAATTTTTCTGCCTGCTTGTTACAGAATGGTCCCGACCCTGTTTTAAATTTAGCTTATCCCCTATAACTGATCCTGATTCTGCAGCTCTAACTCACTGTCTGGCCCTCTGGCCCTTGGTGCAGCATGTTCAATAATGCAGGGCTAGGAGTCAGCAGCAGTGCTGGAGCTGGAGCAGGAATGGTCAGGATAAATTCATAATGTTCATGAACATCATTTGACTCCTGCTTCGGAAAAAGGACGAGGAAGAGGTGGAGGAATGGGGCTGGGGTAAAAGGAAATCTGAGGCCTCGATGTCAAAAAAATTAAGGAAGTGAAAGCTGGAAATTTCTGGCTTTAAGTAAAAAAATATACTACTTTCTCTCATGTGTTGTCCTGGTCCATTGGAGGGTATCTGTGAGGGCGCTTTAAAAGCAAACCAACCGTGTACATTTAATATCATGGCCAAAAAGAAGTAATTTCCTCTTACGGGTGAGAGTTAGGGCTTTAGCTGGAGCTCACTGACCTCACAGCTGGGTTGAGCAGCAGGGAGACCTTTGGGTAAAGAATGCTAAGCATTGCCTGATGCTTTTCCAAACTGACCAAAGACCCACAAGGCCTAATAACTACCATTATGCAGGATTTTCACAGCAGCAGACTGACTAATGGAATTTATAATCACCATGTTTTAATACTGTGGCAGGAGACATGTGCACTTTAAGATACATTTGAATCAGACTGGTTTTCTAGCTCTGAATAAAAGGTTTAATCATGTTTATGTGGAATTAGTAGTATTGATTGAGTTTCATAGAAGTAAAATAGCTCATATTTGAGATTTCAGCTCAATTTAATCCCTGAATGGCTGCAACCACTGGATCCATCTTGAAATAATTTATTTTGCTATAAATATCTAAATGTAGTCTTTCAGTCTCTCCTGTATTCATCTTGAACCTCCATTCACTCTTCAAACACATATTACTTCTATCCAAATCATCTATTCATCCTCTTTTGCCCCCATTCATTAACTTTCTATAAGTCAGTTTCCATTTAGCGTATTATTGTTCTTTTCAAATAAGCTCATTAACTGGATATTTTGTTGAGCGGTCTCTTTAGCGGTCTCTTTAGCCAGAACAACACCATACAGTCACAGCACCCACAGATATATTCCCACAGAATATCTCAATGAAATAATAAAACATCATCTTCTATCACATGTGAACAGTCAAAATTAAATCGTGTCTCAAAAGGCAAAGGTTCCAAGCATGCACTTAGGTCATCTTCTCTTTCTTCTTGTTAATAATAAAGTGGATTTAGGTAAAAACTATTACCTCATAATAATTTTACTCATCAAGGCTGACGTATTCAACACCAGACAGATGAAAGTAGAGGTATATTTCCTTTCAAACATAGAGGTTTTTGTCTCTATATCTGCTGTATGGTGATAGTAGGCAGGCAGGCTCTCATTGTTAAATTAAAGTGCAAGTAACACTGTTTTTAGCCATCTGATATGTCATGAATGAAAAGAGGATCAGACCAGTACCGTTGTGGTATAACAAAACATATCGAATTACAAATGTGTAATCCATAACTTTCTACATTTTTATACCATGTGGCTATAGCCATTAAGCTACTTGTATTTGTATCTTCTAACTTTTAAAGATTAGCAATTTTCAAGTTAATTTTTGTTTGGATTTTCAGTGGTTAAATACAATAAGTATTTTACTTACAGTACTTGGCAGATTCGAGTCTTACCTAAAGAACAGGGACTTCTTTGTTTCAAAAGGAAACTTTTCATCAGAACAAACAGAAATCACATGTGGGGTGCCCCAGGGGTCCATCCTGGGGCCCCTCTTATTTAATATCTACATCCTCCCACTAGCTCAGATTATAACAACCAATAACATTAGCTACCATAATTATGCAGATTATAGTCAGCTCTACATTACAATGTCACCAGGTGACTTTGAACCCATCCAAACGCTAAGTACATGCATCGAGCAAGTCAATGGATGGATGTGTCATTACTTCCTCCAATTGAACAGAAACAAAACATAAGTAATTACTTTTGGACCTAAAGAGGAAAGAGCAATGGTCAGCACACAGCTCCAGTTAATACAGATAGAAACTACTGATCAGCCGAGAAATCTAGGCGTAGTAATGGACTCAGAGCTGAACCTCCAGGGTCACATAAAGGCAATAACAAGGTCAGCCTTCTATCACCTGAAGAACATTTCTAGAATTAAAGGACTAATGTCTCAACAGGACCTCGAAAAACACGTTTGTTGACAAGTTTCTTGCCTGGAGTTTTGCGTCGCTCGGCACGTCACCTGGATCGATGGTCTGATTGGTGAATGCTCTATCCAATTGGGTACAGAGTCATTTGAACTATGCCCGTTGGTCACGCCTCTTGTGCAGTAGAAATTACATGGCAGACTCTCCAGACTAAGTTCAATCTTGAACTTAGTCTGGCTAGTAAAGCACCTTGAATTACCTTGTTATTGAAAGTGTGCTATGAAAATAAAATTGTGTATATATATATATATATATATATATATATATATATATATATATATATATATATATATATATATGTAAACAAAGAATGCTTTTAAAATTGAAGTGTTAGTCATTTATATTCATCAATCAACAAGCAGTGAATGAACAAAAGAGAAATCTAAATCAAATCAATATTTGGTGTTACCACCCTTTGCCTTCAGAACAGCATCAATTCCTCTAGGTACACTTGCACAGTTTTTGAAGGAACTCGCCTGATAGGTTGTTCCAAACATCTTGGAGAGCTAACCACAGATCTTCTGTGGATGTGGGCTTCCTCACATCCTTTTGTATCTTCATGTAATCGCAGACACTCTTTTTGTGCTGTTGAGGTCAGGGCTCGGTGGGGGGCATACCACTTATTCCAGGACTTTTTGTTCTTCTTTACACTGAAGATAGTTCTTAATGACTTTGGCTGTATGTTTAGGGTGGTTGTCCTGTTGGAGAATAAAACTGGGGGCAATCATATGCCTCCCTGATGGTATTGCATCATGTATTTCTTAGCATTGAGAACACCTTACCAAATCTCCAACTCCATTTGCAGAAATGCAGCCCCAAATGTTCAAGGAACTTCCACCATGCATTACTGTTGCATGCAGACACTCATTATTGTACCCCTCTCCAACCCTTCAATGAACATGCAACATGACACTGCTGGACATGTTCTGATTTTGAAGGGTAATAAGCTTAATGTCTCTTTCATCTACTGCACAAAGTTTCCTTGACGGACCACTGTGTCTACGATCCTCAACATTGCCCGTTTCTTTGTGCTTCCTAAAAAGAGCTTGAACAACACATCTTGAAACCCCAGTCTGCTTTGAAATCTTTGTCTGGGAGAGACCTTGCTGATGCATTATAACTACTTTGTGTCTTGTTGCTGTGTTCAATCTTTCCATGACATGAATCTATCTTCCACAACCTCACCTTGGTAGTAGAGTTGGGCTGTTCCTCATCCAGTTTTAAGCCTCCTACACAGCTGTTTCTGTTTCAGGTAATGACTGTGTTTCAACATACGTTTGACATTGATGATCATTAGTTACTATTTGGTTGATTATACATTTCACTATAATCCTACAAAATCCCGGACTTTGTGCAAGTCTACTTATAAGAATTGATGCTGGTTTGAAGGCAAAAGGTAGTACCACCTAATATTGATTTGATTTAGATTTTTCGATTCTTTGCTCACTTTGCATTTTGAAAATTGATAAAAATTATTATTATTTATATCTCTGAAAACTTTCTTTATTTACAGCATTTTTCACACCGGTCTAAAAAACTTTTGCACAGTACTATATATATATATATATATATATATATCAGTGAACGAGAGAGACTGTTCAGTGAGGGGAGGTCGCAAGTCTATCATAGGGCAGCACAGAGACCCAGAGGACAAACCACGCACTCTTACCAATTTAGAGAAATCAAAGTATTCATGTTATTTTTCACTTTGGAAGAAATTTGTAGTACCTGGACATGACCCCAGCATTCATGGGGAATATATGCAAACTTTATATAAACTAGGACATTCTTGCTGCAAGGCAACAGTGCTACCAAATGCTCCAATGTGCAGCCCTAATACAGGTTCCTTTAAAAAGCATTTAAGTACAGTACTTGAGCAGAGTAGTATTAGTCATTTTCATCACTGCCTTTATGGGAAAAAGATAAAAAAAGATAAAAAAGATTTAATCTGAAAAAACCTCTCTGCATTTCTGAGTTGCACTAGTCAAAACACTTACCTCAGTTGAGATGACCAAAGGAAAAAAACAAAACATCTAAGGGTTGTTTCTTCAGTGTATGCCATCATACTCAGGCTTTCTTACAGCATTGTTACAGCATGCACGCATCTGTATAATGATACGCCCAAGTATAACATTATGCACAATGCATCACCTAACATCACCTAAAGTCTTCGCTGTGCTTAGTATACACCCCCATCCAAACCCTCTCCCTAACAGCCTCTCTTTTGTTTATCTGCCTCTTTGATGTACTTAGATTCCTATATGAACAGACATGAGCTGCAGGTGTCAAAATAACTGTTCAGTGTGGTATGCCATGTTCCAGCTCTTCTTCAATTTGGAAGGGGAAAATGCATTAAGATCAGGAGAGAGGCACTGGTATGTGGACCTAATAAACATCCAGTGAGACACTGATGGCATCCACCTACACCTTCCAATCCACCTCTGCACTCAAGCACATTTAGATGAAGAGAGTCGAAAAAAGAGACATGATGTGTCCAATGGCGCCATCTGCTGTTCACTGCCACCCATTGCAACACTTTATTTTAAAATGATTTTTAGACAAGGGAATATAAATATATCTAAATAAACACATTTTAGCAGTATTGTAAAGGTAATAAATAGAGCTGATGGTATGCTTTTAGTACCAATAGTACTCTGCATGAGAATCTAGATAGTTTTGTCATAACTCATCCGGAAAAGGCAAAGCTATTTATAAATCTAATATTGATTACACCGACATCTTTCTATTGGTTTCTGCAAAAAAAAAAAAAATTTTTCAAAAGATACAGTGTGGCTTCATGTCAGTAAAGTAGAGTATAATCCAAAAGCTTATTTTATCAGTAAAGTTTAAAAATTTAAACTTATAGATTTATTCCAAGCAAAGTGTTGTTTTTAACTCATTTGGTTGTGATTAATTTAGATGATTGTGGCTTTCAGATACTGAAAATTCAAATTCAGTTTCTAAGAAATTGCATAACATAGGACCAATAAAAAGGGACTGTCAATACAAAAAACCCAGCCTAATAAAAGTATGTTGGTGTACTGTAGAGTATACCCACTTAATATGTGGTCAAGGCTCCTTTTACATAAATTACTGCATCAGTGTAGAGTGGCAGGAAGGGGAACAGCTTCCAGTGCTAATGAAATGTTCAGAAATCCCAAGTTGCTTTTAGCAACCTTGGGCTCATCATTATTGGATTTGGCGTCTTGTGTTCCTGTGAAATACAACATCGATTCTGGGTGGGCTTATATACAGTGCTATTAAGTTATTGATACTTTTGGAAGTGTGACCAGGTTGCAAGTTCTGGATGTAAATCAAATTAGCTTCTCCACAAAGCTTGTTAGTAGAGGAAACCATGGTGTGCTCTAAAATTTCCTGGTAGACAGCTCTGCTGCCCAGATAAGACGCTTTTCATGTTGCCTCTGGTTCAGGAGTAGCTCAAGAATTGTTACACCTGTAGCCCATGGCATGCAAATCTTCAAAATGAACTTTGTTTCAAAATCCTCTTAAGACCTTTTGCTTGTGCTACTTTTTAATCATATTTTTCCTCCCACACAACTTTCCTCAACTGTGGTTGGATACAGCAGCATGTAAACAACTACCTTCTTCAGCAATGGTCTTTTCTGATTTAACCCATCCTCTGTAAGGTCAGCAGTCTTTCCACAAGTCAGTGGTGCCCAGAGTCAGTCCCAAGGGCTGGTATCCTGAATGCATTTGTTCTTTCACTGGTTCAACACACCTGAATGAAATGAGCGTTCATTAGGAGGTCTCTGCTGAACTTTTACATGCTGAGGAGGTAGTTGGAGAATTTGAATCAGCTGCTTAGCACCAGACACCACAAAAACTGGCAAGACTCGAAACTTTGAGAACTGGAGCTGGATACCCATGCACTCCAAAACACTACACACTACACAAAACAAGTGAACATTTCAATGATATTCTAATTTATTAAGTATCACCTGTATAGTTGTTCAAGGAATATGATAGTTTAAGGACTTGCCATTTTCAAGTAACTTTTCTGAGCTCATAAACTGTACAGACAGCTCCATCTGCTGTTAATACTTTATTTAGAAGTTAGGTGTTCAACACCAAATGGGGAGGAGTAAAGCCTAATCTACTCGATCCAAAGTTTCTTGGAGTCTTTTAATGTGTAATCCTTTTGATAAGTATGAAAGGATCTGGAACTCCATGCTTCCATCTTCAACAAGGGAAAGTGTTCTCTTCTTTGAGTAGAATGACAAGCATCTTTCTCAGTGGAGGACATCGGCTCTTAACACAAACATACAAAGATAGGTTCATGGTCTACGTTTTACATCCTGTCTATTATTATTTGGTATAAGTATTTATGATCTTGAAAGTCTCAGTATGTAAATGTGAGGCTATTCACACCCCATTACTAAGACACAAGAAGACATTATACCTGTGGTGACACTTATAAAAGAGGGAAAGGGGAGGCAAAAAAAACCCCAAAAGACCCAAAATGAAAAAGGGCCCATTGAGAGCAGTGATTGACAGCATTCCAAAGTTAATGTGACATCAAATCATAGATCAATAAGGCTAGCAATAAATATTTTCAGCATCTTTCTTTGTGGGTGAGAAAAGGAGGATGTCCGAATCCAACAGTCTGATTAGATTGTGTGTGTGTGTGTGTGTTTGTGTGTGTGTGTACGCACGTGTGAGAGAGAGATTCTTGCATATTGACAAGCAACCCTGAAGAGTCATATCTGAAATGATCTTAAGTCCACGGTGGACCAGCAGAGCAAAGGAGAGAACTGCTGACTGCTTCCTGCTGTTATTTGGCATTGAACCTACTGGACATCAGTTATGTTCTTTTTCTGTCACTCGTGTTTTCAAACACACATGGCAAGCTCTTGTTTCTACAAAAAAGTGAAGCAAATCAAGTCAAGGGGGGTGGGGAAACGTTTCAGAAAAAGTGAAGATTTCCCAGCAGGAAGAATTTATGTGCACAGATATGGTAGATATTGGCTCAAGTCTGCAGCTTTGTTATGTTCATTCAATGTCTAATTGTCTGTGGCCTTTGACCTTAGTTCCATTCTGTTTAAATGGTCACAAGCTCCAAAGTTCCAATACGTTTGGAATTTAACTCTTTTGAGTGAGAACCATGCTCTTCTTAGTGACTAGTGAGACCTGCAACTTAAAGGTGACAATAAACTTTATAACATAGGGATTTGAAATGGACTTGTATGTACCTTCAACCTGAAAATACATCGCATTGACAGCTTTGCATACTACGGTGAGGTCCAAACTTGTGACACATTATTTCTCAAGCATAGGTCTTTGATTTCATTGGGATTCTGTATAAATGAAATCATTGTTTATGAAGCATACTTCAAATGATTTATTTGTAATTGCTGCACACCTCTGTTGTCAGTATGCAGCACACTGGTTAAAATGTTTGCGTGTGTGACGTTTGACCCTGAGAAAACAACAACAGAATGAGAACATTCTGTTTCTTTAAAACTGTTCCACATAATGTCCCTTGTGGTTTGCTCTCTTATCTGTCAGATAAAAATTCGTGCAGTAGCAAATATTAGTGTGGAAGCCAAGCAGTTATAGTTGAAGCTCAAGTTTAAAGTGCTCTCACTCTTGCTCATTTTTACTTGAGCTGGGCATGCTGCCAACCGATGGGGGAATACCCAAACAAGCTGTGAAAGGGCCATTTATTTAATCAACTATGAGTTTTCTGTGCACAGTGATTCAGTTTTGATCATGTGGTAAATCTAGTTATGTGTCTATTGTGCCCATCTGATAAAAATGTATTAAAATATAATCTATAAAATCTCATAGTTAAAAATTTGTGAGAAGGCTGGTGTGCTGCTCTATTGTGTAGTGTTTTAGATTGAAAATAATATATAGTACTGTATTGCATATTTCAATGTTGGGGACTATTCTAGTCTTTGATGATAAGAGTGTCCTCTACCGCCATCTTTTGGAAAGAAAACAAGGTCTACTCTGTCAAAGAACTGAAGCCTTACCAAAGATAAACCATGTGAGAATTCACTCAAAATAAAGATAGCACCACTGTTGCCTCCTCTATCCAAGACTCCTGCTTTGTCTTCCCCTGTCATTCTCTACTTTTCCTCCAAATCGTCTACAAAGAAAAGAAAGTTTTCAATGTAAGGGGCAAAGAAAGTTGAAAAAAAAAACCTTTTACTACCTAAACCAACAGGGCAGATATGGTTTCTATCTGCTTCCATTCCTCATCTTATTTTGTTTCCATGTTTCCAGAAAACTCTGGAGCCCCACAGTCCATGTAAATTCAGAAAACTTGAGCCTATCATCAGGCACACACATGGGAAATCAAATGCTACCCTTCAGTCTCTGCTGCTTCCTTCCTCAGTTTGAAAAATGTGCACAGGAGCCTCTCAACAGTGTGAAATTACTCCCTTGGGTGGGCAGAGAAAAGGCAGTCAGCCAAAGAATGTCACCTGGATTCCTCTTGGTGTTCCCTCATTTGTCATGACTCTGCTGCAGGAGCCAAGCAGAGCCTTCAAAAATGTCATTTCTTTTTTTGTGGTGAGCCATAAACTCTTGTTGCTGATGCCATGTTTTTTTTCTTTTTTTCTCATGTTGAGAAACAATTGTGTACCCTTCAGGGCTGCTTTTCCAATTATTCTCTTTCATTGCTCAGAACCTACCAGGTCTTTGCTCAACTGTTGGTGTGATGGATTGAAATGTCTTCATTACTGTTTAAACTTAAAATGTAATGTTAAAATGGGCATGTTATGAACTTGAATGTAGGTTCCATAATAAATACCGTGAACAGCTCAGTTACATGGAAATGTAAAATCTCTTCAGCTCTTTCAGAGAAGTTTCGCCAAGTATTTCAGGTGACAAAATGGGATTGAAAAGATTGTATAGTTCACAAGTCTAGCTGTGTAAGAACTGTGTTAGAACATTACGATGTTGACAACATCTAAGTTTGAGAGTATGTGATGGATTGAAATGTCTACATTATTGTTTAAACTTAAAATGGAATTGTCAGTATGTATAGTTTAATAGATATGTTAATGGAAATGTGTTCATTACTGTTTACATTTACAGTGTCTTTAGTAGTTTTGTTTAATAAACTCCTGTAGACTTCTATGTTTTGATTTGATTGATTTGCATTAACTTTGAAATGGCACAGAACAGTTTGAGTTTGTTCTCTGTATGTGGCCCAACCATGAAATACGAAGTATGCAAATTTTCCCCCTGTTTTCTTTCAGGAAAAATAACAAAAACAAAATTCAGAGGTGGATGGCCTTAACGATGTATAAGTAAAACAAAACTGATTTTGCATCTGAATGATTTGAATATCCTGCCCATGGAGAGTGTAGAGGGTCATTAGATGCACATGGTAAACCAGGGTAGGGTCTGTTTTTGAACTGTATGCTATTTTTCTATGTTAGCTTCCAATTATCAATAGCAATCAATTCAGTCTACATAAATTGTTGCTATATGAGGATCAGCTTGGATGATTTTAGAGAAATGAATGAAGGAGTGAATTTGAGCACTGATGTTCTCAATCAGCGATCACGGCACACATATCGTAAATGGTCTGTACTTGTGTAGCGCTTTATCTATTCCCGAGGACCACAAAATGCAGTCATTCTGTCATTCACCCATTCATTCACACCTTTACTCTGTTAGGAGTCTGGGGTGTTTGTCTGTGTTCTCCTTGTCTGTCTGTTTCCTGCTGTTCTGGAGACTGCCACCAGAGGTCCCGGCTTAGGTGAGGACCTGTCTGTCAAGGTCGAGGGCGGAGCCTGCCTACTGCACCTTCACAGGTCCAGCTCATTGAGCTCATCCCCACTGGATAATTTAAAGAGCTGGGTGACAGATCTTTGGTGCCTGAGTGTTAACTAGCGTCTGGTATGACCTCAAGTCCTCCATGTTTTCTCCAGAGTTCCTGTGTGCCTTCAATTAGATAACCAGCTTATCTTTCTGTGCAATCTCAGGTGTTCCTCATTGCAATCCTCCTCCTGCTCTGTTCTCCAAATTCACTAGAAGCACTGGTCTTTATTCCTTGTCTGACAGTCTTCAAGCTCCTGGCTCCTCCATGGTTCATGTTACTTCCTTGTGCTCTACTTGGCCGCCCTCTGTGTACCATCCTCACTCCCAGATTCCACCAACTCCTCCTCTCTAGATCCACAGTAGGAAGTTCTTCTTGCAGATCTTGCAGGCATCCCAAACTCCTAGCTTCTCACCCCTGGTGGCCCATCTTCCATCCACCAAATAAGTCTCACCTGAGTACCTACAAATGATTATCTCTGATTATCACTGAACCAGCAACTTTCAACAAAAACTACAAAACAAAAGCCAATTAGAAAATACAGGATGGATGTGCTTGAAACAAACAAAATCCATCCATTGTCTTCTGCTTATCCAGGGTCGGGATGCGGGGACAGCAGCTTAAGCAAAGAGACCCAGACTTCCCTCTCCCCAGCCACTTGGGCCAGCTCCTCGGGAGGAATTCCAAGGCACTCCCAGGGCAGCCGAGAAACAGTGCCCTCCAACGTGTCCTGGGTCTTTCTCTGGGCCTCCTCCCGGTGGGACGTGCCCGAAACACCTCACCAGGGAGGCGTCCAGGAGGCAACCAAATGCCCGAGCCACCTCAACTGACTCCTCTCGATGTGGAGGAGCAGCGGCTCTACTCTGAGCCCTTCCAAGATGACTATCTCTAAGGGAGAGCCCAGACACCCTGCGGAGGAAACTCATTTCAGCCTTTTGTATCCGTGATCTCGTTCTTTCGGTCATTACCCAGAGCTCGTGACCATAGATGAGGGTAGGAAAGTAGACCGACCGGTAAATTGAGAGCTTCGCCTTTCTGCTCAGCTCTTTCTTCACCACGACACCACGAAAGACTGGTACAGCACCACTGCATAACTGCAGACGCCCTAACAATCCAACTATCGACCTCCTGCTCAATTTTCCCTCATTCATGAACAAGATCCCTAAATACTTCAACTCCTCCACTTGGGGAAGGACCTCATCCCCGACCAGGAGAAGGCACTCTAAACTTTTCCGGCTCAAGATCATGGTCTCGGATTCAGAGGTGCTGATCCTCATCCCAGCTGCTTCACACTTGGCCGCAAACTGCTCCAGCGAAAGCTGTAGATCACGTTCTGATGAGCCAACAGGACCACATCATCTGCAAAAAGCAGAGTCCCAATCCTGAGGCCACCAAAACGGATCCCCTCAACACACTGACTGTGTCTAGAAATCCTGTCCATAAAAGTTATGAACAGAATCAAAGACAAAGGGCACAAAGGGTAACAAACAATATGGCAGATGGAATTGGCACAGCTCGAAAGAAAGGGGGAAAAAAACTAGTTTTAGCAACTCAGACGGAGACCAATCTCTAGCAAGTTATCTGAGGTTTTGTAATCTCATGTGTGGATGTGGGTTAGTACAAGAGGAATAGAAGTTAAACACAGACTGAATTAGAACAAACTCAAATGTAGGACACGGCAGTGTGGTTATTAAATATGCCAATAGCTCAAACATAATAGTGTGAAACAAGAGTATCTTCTCACACTTCTACTGCAGTGGGTGGCTTCTAGACTCAGCGGTCCCATTTAGCAAAACCCAACCAATTTAAGCAACAACAGAAAAACACACAACAGAAAACAAGCATATCTACATTGTTATTTTCAAAGGTAATGTCTCTGCCCAGACACAAAACGTCCTACTTTAGATCACTCTGGCTAGGGATTGAGGCACGCGGTTCCTCAGGAACAGAGTCTAGGTAGATTGCTCCACCTGCAAGGACCCGGGCCTCACTCAGACTGTAGTTCCAGGGCAGCTTTTCCCCTGGGGTTTCAGGGAAGACGGGAAAAAAGCAGAGTTTCTCCTTTGAAGTTCTGGGTTTAGGTCTTCATTCTGCAGACAGTCATCAAGATTGGACAGTACACAAATAATTGTCTTGATTCTAATTCAAAGTTCTTCAAAGATAGAAAGGTCTTTCTTCAGCCAGCGAGTTAAGGACAAATACCTAGCTAGGTTTCCGCAATGTACTACTGTGCTTCCTTACGTGATAATGCATCACTGGAAAAAGTGGAGGGCTGTCTCTATGCTGTGTTTTTATACCCTTTGAACTTTTTCAAATTATGTTACATTACAGCTAGAACCAATAATGCATTCGGATTTTATGAGATGGAAAAACACAAAAATGAACAGAATTGTGAAATAAATTTACCTCAAGATGGATACTGTCTTTGAATCCCGATTAGATTTCTGCTGCCACAACAATGTTACACCATGCACAGTGAAAATGCAAACTGGATTTATTTCTGCTAAGGGTGTTTCTTTAAATAATTTATTTCTTCTAGCAACTTTTCAATAATGGTCAAATGCATGGCATGCACAACTAATAGTCGTCCTGTCAACAGATTCTTCCACCTCAGCTGTGGATCTCCACAGCTGAGGTGGCCACTGGCTTCTCGTCTGTCGTTTTATAAGCTAACCGTGTATTAAAATTCTCCACAGTCTTATTCCTGACCTCTGTGCTGTGTTCCCTGATCTTAGTGATTCTGTTTGTTAATAAACATCCTTTAACAAACATATGAGGCCTTTACAGAACAGCTGCAGCGAGATTACAATACACAAAGGTTGACTTTACTGATTAGCTGACCTCTGAAAGCAATTTGGTGCACTGCATGGATATCAGAGAAATAGCACTGGAAAATATCCAAACCATACTTTCCAGATTTTTTTTTGTAAACATCTAAGAAAACACTTATCTGTTTCATTCCTCTGCATAGCCATGCACTACTGTTGGCTTACCAAATAAAATCCTTAAATTGCATCAAAGTTTGTAGCTGTAATGTGACAAATATAAAAAAGTTTCAAAAATACTTCTGCAAAGCACCAAGTGTGGTGACTGAGGACCTACCGGTCATATCACTTTAGAATGATGGGTTTTTCACTTGTAAAGGTCACTACAGTATGTTAGTGCACAGTTCAACCATAACAGTTTAAAAGAATTTGCCCTTGTCACCCTCAGCACTTGTGTGTTTTGTGGTTATGTGGAGAGCTAAGTAGGCAAGTCATTTTTTCACAGTTCCTATGACAGAGTCCTGGGTATTGTTGGCTGGTTCAGGGGAAAGGTGTGCAATCGATCTTCAACAGCTTTTGTGCAGGGAGTTTCAAAATAATGTTTTAGGCAAAAACGCCATACTGAATCCTGGAACAAATCTTAAATATTTTTGTATATTATAACTCTTGTTTATTTTGCTTACTGAAATATTCTATTCTTGATGTGATTGTTTTGAGAAATCTTGCTGATTTGAACTGCTACATTAATTTTTCTTAAACCAATGTAGATTGTTTTTAATTTCTTGTTCCATTTCACTGTATTTTGTAGAAAAAAGAAACCCTCAATATACATTACATCTATGTGCCATGACACTCTGTAACAGTATGATATTTATTTGCGTTGACAAACATATGTTAAAGTCTTGCAGAAATCTATCACTCCACCCCCCAGTGTTTGTGAATCAGTTATGCATAAGTCATGCCTGTGCAGTCTCTAAGCTTAGCCAAACTTTCTGTGGGCGTTTTGTTGGCTGTCACTCCTGCGATCCATCTTGTCTTTTCACCTAGCTGCTGATAGGCCACAAGTTACAGTGGGAATATTCTCAAGGAATTACTGGGGCGTATTAGCCAGAATTCTTATTTTAAAAATGACTTGTATCACTTGTGAAAGATGCATTCACATTTTTTGTTGTGAACAAAATTTGTTATGAAAAGAAAAAAAGTAGAGTACTTTTTTCATTTTAGTATCTTTCTCATTGTAAGTACTTGCTACTATATGCTGAAATGTATCATGGACAACTAAGGACAACTAAAATGAAACAAGTTGGTTTGATGGGACGAGTGATGAATGTAAAGCCTCTCCAATAAAAGAAAGAAATGAAAACTAACTCAAATTTATATAATATATAAATAACAAAATAACACAGGGTGGGTTTCCATCCCATTGTTTCATCAAGACATAAATCCAATAAAGCTAATATCCTCTCCAATGTAGCCCTTTAGAGGTTTTGGTCTGTAAAGACTGCAACATACATTATACAAAACAGGGCTGTGTGTATCAGAACTGCAGGGAGGATGATGCATCAGCCATATTTTGCACCTCTGAAAAAATGTCACCGATGCATTTTATCACTGTGCAAAGGGAATAAAAGCATCTATTCTATCTTTATTTATACATTCTTTATGGTTCGTTTGAGTAGTTTATATATCAGTCTTTGTTCCACTTCATTTTTCAGTGCTAACAAAACATTAAATTATGAAAGGTGATATGGAAATAATTACATCAGAATGGCGATTTCTTTGTGACTGTTTTAGTGACTATATGTTGCTGTTCATGTTGAACAAACATGAAAGAATTGAGAGATATGTTTCAGATCTTCAGCTGACGGACATAAGAACAACAGAATATATGTGGGACACTCTGACCCAGTGAGCCTGTGTTACGCTCTACTATCAGGGTGGCATGATAGAGTCTTGCTCTACTCAGACACTGGGTCGGAAGGGGATGTACTCAAGACGATAATCTTTGATTACCAATTAATATATAGTGAATGTTTAGCTTTGGGGGAGCAGGTCAGGTTATGCCATTCTTTTGCATATGCTGTTCTTCTTGTTGGTCAATAAGATGTATTAAAGACTACTCTTTTAACCGCAGAATGAATTTTTTCTCATCCTAGTTAAGAAATATTTTTTCATAATAAAGGCTAAGTTGCAGTGAATAACTTTCCAATTTTTACCATTTTACTGAATATATATATATTTACAAGATATATAAAGATATATATATTTTTACAAGACGACCTGTCCAGGGTTTACCCCGCCTCTCGTCCCATGACTGCTAGAGATAGGCCCCAGCCCCGACCCACGCATCCCTGCCTAGGATGGACGGGTACAGATAATGTGGGATGGATGGATATATATAAGACGTCAGTAATTCTAAACAAATCTTTGAAGATGCAGCTTTCTAGTATATAGCTCATGAGACTTGTGGTGTGCAAGGATGTGTAATATAGCTTTCATGACAGCACATGTGTCGGTATCACTAAACAAAATCAAAAGTAATTTTCCCTTGCTCTACATATTGTATAATTTTCATAACCTGTAAAAGATGGTTGAGTTCACTAATGGTAATCTATATGTTTATTGCTTTTATTGCATACTGCTACAACTCCAACATCATTTTACTGGACTCAAATTAATGTAGAGCAAAGGCAGAGACATAAAGTGAAAAATCAAATTATGAAATAAAGGTCTTACAGTTTATGGCAAGAAGAAAACAAGACTTGGAACCGGTGTGAGCATAATGGAAGAATCCAGCACTGAGCTAGAGAAAAACAAGGAGCTTAAATACTGAAGCAAGAGTGGAAAATGACATAGAAATCAGGTGATCTTAATTAGAGGGAACACAGAAAAGCTGTGGCAGAGTAATGAGTAGGGAGACTGAGGGAGGGGGACTAATAACTATAGAAAAGACAAAGGGCTCTGAACTAAACACAAAGGAGAACAAGTATAGCACCAGAGAATAAACTAAAATGCAGTATCAGAACACAGGAAAATGTGAGAAGCAAAACTCAGATGAATTAAATATTAACAACGTACTTATTTACAATAAAGAACACATACCTATAACTGATATGGAAAATCCCAAATGACAATGACCTGAGAAATTATCAGAAAACAAACAAAAGAAAATCAAAACCTAAACACCAGGGATCATGACAGTGATAATGTCAACAAGTTACAGTATCCTTAAAAGATATTCACTACCAGTAAGACCCCTGACACATGAGTTATTGTATAATGTTTACTTATTAGCATGTGAGACAGTCAGGGCATTATTCAGTCATTTTTGTTGTGCTACAGGAATAAAAATATTTGGTTATGGTTAAGAGATATAATAATTGTGTTAATTGGTGCCTCCTATAGCTATGATTGGAAAGCAACTGCCTGCATGGCAGTAGGATAAAAGTTCTTCATGGACCAGGGAATCTAACAAATTAACCACTTACATACTATTTTGTCAGCACAGGTCTGATTTGGCATTCATTTTTGTTTTACCTCTCTAAACTGCTTTTGCATATTAGAAAAATGCACAGCAACACAAATTACCTGCCAGATACTATAAGTTTAAGATTTCTTAAAAAAACTTTCAGTTCCCATTTTTCCATGAATTCTACAGCACAAAATCAAAATAAATCCAGATGGCCAATATAGAATTGTAGTCAATAGGGGGTTAAGGGCCTCAAAAAGGGCCTTCAAAATAAAGCTTAAAGATAGCTTTCAAAACAAAAGTCTTATTACTTCCTACTACTACTTACATTTTAAAGTTAGCTCAAATTACTTATTGCTCAAAAGAACAATGTTGATCTAATGTTGGCCACTGTTGGCCGAACATTGATTGTCTTTAAGTTAGTATTAAGAAGACAACGATTAAACAAGTAATATAAGACGATGTTGGACTATACACACCAAGTGGTAGGCACCTTAAATTTTCCTTAGGATTTTTTACTTGTTGTAACATAATGTTTACAGAATAATTCTACAATATACTATAAGGAATTTGTTATAAATCAGTTAGTAGAAGTGCTAAAATGTTTCAGTGGTGCAATATTGAACAATGTTTAGAGTCATGACATTCAGGTTGAACTGGCTGTCTGGGATCTTGTTCAACAGTCAGATAGCTGCAGTATATACATTAGTGATGCATGATAAATTATTCCAAAGGAAATGACACAGCCTATGTGTTGCAATATGTATGAGAAAACCCCCAAGAGAGGCAAAGGAAAGATTTATGATACATTTTTAGTGTGTCAGTGTGTACATACTAGTACATTCAGTGCAGATTTACTGGAAAAGCTGTGGGACAGTTACATGCTACTAATACTTTAGTGAAAGAAGACTTGTTAATACAAATCCCATTGACATAGGTACAACTTTCTGTAAGATTTATGGCTCTCCAAATTCTTTTTACTAATTGAATTTGGAGTATGTTCTCTTAGCTTTATTAGCATTATGTTAAGCATTCTATTTATTTAAATTAAACATTTAAATTAAAAGGTCTACATGTGAGATTAAATTCAGTTTTGGGAACTCTCTATTACATTTGAATTTATATGATGTAATGTATTTCTTATTCTTCACACTATTATCGAAAAAAAACCAATTAATATTTCAACATCTTCATTGCTAAAGTGGCCTAAATAGGAGAAATATATAGCCTAATGGCGCATCCAGTGTTTAGTATTTACCTATTTACTTCAAGTCTGTAAATCCTGTTGCTCATTGTCTGCAGACTGTCATTAAAGGAGCATTAATATGGAATGCCATTTTATTAATTTGTGAGATTTGTTCTGTTTATTTCGTAGAATACTGATTTGTTTTGGAATTTATTTAATTATGAATGACACAGCATTCCATGCATTAAGGCCCCAGTTAATCAAAGATGAAAGATTTTTTTTGTTTTTTTGTTTAGTGATGCTTCTATTTCAGGTACTATAATTTCTGCAACACTTCCTTTTCAAATGGGTTGTGGTTCAAAGCAGCCAAGAATGCAGTCTAACGTTGCTGAAGACCAATTTTTGCTCATGTTCTGCCCAGCATTTTCACTTCGATTTTCACAGATTGGCATCAGAGTTCACATTTCTCCCAACAACCAGTTTTGCCAAATGTCTCCGACAGAAAGTAGCTGAAGTTAACCCAGAAGGTCGCTAGATGTCGCCAGATGAAGTCACACACTAATTAGCATAATGTTGATGTCATTACGTGATGACGAATGAAACAAAAGGAGGAAATAATTATATCTGGATTAGGATTTGGTCGTACAAGGTTAAACAATAGGCTACATTATTTAAACAGGAAATGTGACTTTTGTCTTAAAGAATAAACTGTGGAATATGTTATATTATTTTGCCTTAAATATACTGTTGAGAGAAGGGAACTGGTACAAAATGTTCAAGATATTAAATTGCAACTGGACATACAATACCTTTTAAACAAAATGTAAACTTCTCTAAAAAAATTGCTGACATACCTCAAGAAGACGAAATTAATAGAGAGAATATAGTTGTTTGTTTTCTAGTACTTTGTAAAAATAAATAGTCCATATTTAGTATGTATCGAATGTTTCTTGCCAACCGCCATTAAACAGAAGTTTATTGCTTAGGCCTATGGTATTATTTTCAGTGTTTTTTGTTATAAGTTTTTAATGTCCTACGTTTTTGAACCGGCCATATATTTCGAATGTTCCTTGAATGCACCACAGGTGTGCGATGCAGCATAGTACAGACAACCTTCTGCCTTAATTCCCGTCGGTCTTATATACCTGTAGATTTTGTTTTTACTTTTGAATCAACATAAATTAGAAAACAACTTTGTTTGTGACTGGGTGAAATGAACCGAAAAAGGTTTATGATTGGTCAGTCGATGTAGTCTGATGGCGCTGGTCTGATCATGCTACTTGTGTTACAGGGTATAATCCTGTTTATGTAACTTTCATTTTATTAGTTTAAACTGTTGTGATAATCTGGATTTATAGTTCTCTTCAAATTAAAATGTATAGGAGACTAATGCGACGTTCACGCTGCCCAAAACGTCAACGCCTAGTCTTTGGAGTGCTTTGTGTGCTTTGGACGCGGCAATGTGTGAAGCTTTTGCTGCTTTCCAAGCTTCAAAGCGGCAAAAGTCGGCAATGCAGAAGATTAGGTTGCTGAACTTTCGGCGTCGTCCCCTGAGTTAAATAGTTAAACTGTCCAAACTCAGAACACCTCTCAAGAATAGGGTGTATCCATAAACGGCGCTAATGCGACGATGTCAATGTTGTCGAGCTTCATTTGGCAAATAAAGCCAAGCCACTCACTCGATATGACCCGCCATTGTTTAAAATATCCGGCAACAGAGGAAGCCGTGCTCTCTCTTTTTGCTCAACAAGTGGCGGGCTTTGCAAGCTTCAGGCTTAAAAATGTATACACTTCAAACTAGTCGCTTTGTGAGCATTTTCTGACTTCGACAAAGTGTGCGGTGTGAACGCAGCATAATTCTATTGTAGCTTTCTTTGTTCAGAAGGGTTAACCCACCACCATTAATAGGAGGGTCCACTAGGGGGTTCACATGCTTTTTCCTCACTCAATACAAACGAGTGAATGGAGGAACAGTGATCCGGTACTCCTGTGGTAATTTTCCCTTTATTATCCCCCTTTTAAGGTAAATAATGGGATACAACTTTAAAAAAGTGGTGTGTGGATGTCCTGTATGAATGTGTTAGACTTGCTTTGCACCGCAGTGTTGTGCGTTTTGTGCTTATATTTTGCTTAAGGAGTACTAAGCTAACTCCTTCGGCAGTATTGCTAGCAGCGGGAGACCTCGTGCATGGCGTCCTGTATTTTGACTTGTTTAAATGAGAGTAATTCACTGCCATACTTGGGATTGTTTTGGAGTCAGTACTTATCATATGTCCGATTTATTTGTTTTGACTGTGAAATCCTTTTATTTCATGCTTAGAAGATTAGTTTTGGCTTACAAAAATGTGATTTAACTGATGAAGAATTAAAATGCTAAAAGTTGTGTAATATATTAAATGTGAAACATTTTTCTTGGTTGTGCTTTAAAACATTGCTTAAATAATTAACTGTTATAAAGGTGATACATAAATGTCAGTTTTGAAGACAAGCAATACTTTTGTGTTCAGCATTTATGTTATTTGTTAATGCAGAAAGGATCAAACCAAGGAGCTGATGTAAAAGATGCTGGAAGCTTCTTTATTTACCATTTGCCATTAGTTTTGTCACCTGTGTATTGTTTTCTTAAATGTTAACACTCAATACAAACGAGTTAATGAAGTAACAGTGACCCGGTTCTGCTGTGGTCATTTTCCCTTTATTATTCCCCTTTTAAAGGTAACACATGCACATGCGCAGATCATTTCCTTTCTGAGCGTTGGGAAGCGGGGGATATTGGTGACAAAGTTTCACAGAAAGTATTTGAGAGTGGTCAGAAATTTCACTAGATTTGTCGCCAGGCAGCTTTTGGAAAGAAAAGTTGTTAAGGGTGTCTGAAAAGTTGTTAGAAATGGCAACAAAGTCGCTAAGTTGGCAACACTGCCAACAACTGTGTTACCAGAATACCTTCATATCGTGAGCTGTCCCATGCATGTGTGAGTCTTACTATTCTTCACAAAATCTTTCCATGTTTAGGTACTTCTTAGGGTTTAACTTCATTTCACTAATGTCTGTTGTTCTGAGCCCATTGTCTGTCACACCACGTAACTTTGTCTGTCTGTGGTTAGTTTTCCCACATCAGCTTGAAGTTAATAAAAAAATTACTAAAAAGTCACTTAATGATTATGCTGTGGCGGACCACCAGGGGGCTCTACTCACACCAAGACAATAGGATGAGGCGATGATCGAACCTAACTCTTGTGTAGGTTTTTATTCCTCCACAATGCCACACATGTGGTTGTTGGAAGTAAAGTTAAAATAATCTGATGACACCTGCAGTTAAATTTTCTCTCTTTCATTTAACTCATTTGGCTGAGACAATGAGAATAAAATAATGTTGGTACAGCTCATCACAGGTGAAACTCGAAACATTTGTATGTCATGTAAAAGATCATTTATTCCAGCACATTAATGTGCTTTGATGTAGCCCTTTGGGAACATCCAACTTCTTTTGCAATTACCTTTTAAGGCTTTTCCCTCCTTCTGCTCAACTGTAAGGTCAGCAGTCTTCTCCATGATTGTGATTCCTACTGAACAAAACTGAGAGACCAATTAAAGCCTCAGGAACCCTTTGTAGGTTTTTTAGATTAATTAGCTGATTACAGTGTGATTCTTTGAGCCTAAAATATTGAATTTCTTCACAATATTCTAATTTTCTGAGATTTTGAATTTGGGTTTTTAATAAGCTGTAAGCCATGATCATCAAAACTATAACAAATAAAGGCTTGAAATATCTCGCTTAGCATGTAATGAGTATATATCATATGTTAGTGTAAGCTTTAAAGTTGAATTACTGAAATAAATTTACTTTTGCTCATTCTAATTTTTCGAGTTTCACCTGTATTATAAATTAACTTGCAGGAGGAACGTTTGCAGAACAGAGTTAGTGATTTATTTAATAACCTAACATGCAATCAGCAAATATGCTGTACTAACAGATAACGTAAAATATTAGGAGCAAAGTAAAGAAGTATTTTCCTATCTGATAAACCACATACTCTCATACAACACCTGCTGTCACTTTGGGGGTCTGGCTGTTTATTCTGCTCTAGTTAATTGAGGAACTAAGGTATAAACTGTGTTCTTCCTTCCTTCGAATCCAGCAAGATGATTGCTATACTCTGTTTCTGTGTCACTAAAAAAGTGCCTACACATCCATTTGACACATTCTCATTAAAATAGCCCTTTATTGTTGTGTTCCCCGGGTGTTTGTCTTTTGTTAGTGATTTTCCTTATTTAGTTCTATTTTCATGTTTAGTTATTCTTAGTATTTCCTGTAGATTTCTCCTTAGACTTATTATCCTTTCTAGTTTCTTTACAGTCTTCTGTCTCCCAGCCATTTCACCTCCTGTCCCAGTTAATTACTTTCACCTGCTCACTCCCTCTCAGCTGCAACCGCTTTCACTAATTGGTCTCCCGCTCCTTCCGTGTTCACTCTTCACTCTCCTCCTCAGTATATATTCGGTTCTCATTCACTTACTACTGGCTGGTTCGTCCGTCTTTCTTCCCCGCCTGATTCCTGCCTTCCTTGTTGCCCGTCTGGTTCCTGTGTTTCCCTGTTGCTGCCTGTACCCTCCCGAGTTTCTGTAAGTTCCCTGTGTTTTTTCATTAAATCATTTTTGTATCAACTCTGCTGCTTTTGGGTCCAGTTTAATCTACAAAACATGACATTTATATCACAAAACCAATCTGTTCATCTGAGATTTTCAGACACTAAGCACTAAATATTAACGGAAGTCCCGTTTAAAGGATAAGACTCGAAAGCTTCTTTTTATTTCAGAAAAAACTTGTAACATTCCTGCATTAGAAAGCATTAAAATGTAGATTATGATTCATTTATATTTTGTACCTTCAAGATTTTTACGTTTTCTAGGTCTAAAATATGATCATATTTAGTTATCAGGCTCCTCTCCTGTGGAACCAGCTCCCAGCTTTAGTCCGTGAGGCAGACACTCTGTTTACTTTTAAGGCCAGGCTTAAAACTTTCCTTTTTGATAAAGCTTATAGTTAGAGTGGCTTAGGTCATCCTGAGCTATTTCTGTAGTTATGCTGCTATAGGCTTAGACTGCTGGAGGACAGACTTACCAATTTTCTTCACTCTGCTACTTCCTTTTCTCCTACGACTCTCCAGTTGTATTACAGTACATTCTGTTATTTCGACTGTTAACTTTGTTTTCTCTCAGTGTTTTTCTCCCCATAGAAGATATACCTGGTCTGGTATCCTGCTTGGCTGCAATGCCCTGTTGGACGGGGGGCATCGAGTGGGATGATCCTCTCAGTAACTGAACATCCACTGTGTCCTGTTATCAACTTTTTACTTTCTGTAACATAGAAATTACTCTTATACCAGATCTTCTGTTCCTTCTGTGTTCTGCTCTGTCTTCTCAAACCCCCAGACGGTCGTGGCAGATGGCCGCTCCTACTGAGCCTGGTTCTGTTGGAGGTTTCTTCCTGTTAAAGGGGAGTTTTTCCTCTCCACTGTCGCTACATGCTTGCTCAGTATGAGGGATTGCTGTGGTTGAAATCTGCCCAACCTCACGCCAATGACTGACGCAATCTGCTGGGATTCCTTAAATGGGAAACTTTTTAACTGATTGGAATGTTTGTATAATTGTATTGAAATAACTTCTTGTTAAGTGCCTTGAGATGACATCTGTTGTGAATTGGCGCTATATAAATAAACTGAATTGAATTTAATCTGTAAATTTTCAGTTTGGAGCAACAAACAAATCTTATACAGAACCAGTCTTTAAGTGAATTTATTGTTAAGGGCAGAATCAGATGAAGTTTTAACTTTTGCAACAACACTTACAGCTTAGTTATGGCTTCCATGAGCTTCAAATGGAAATTCACCATTTCAGAAAATCCACGGCAATTAAGGTGGGAGATGAAAAATTGTCAAACAATACAGAATACGTTTTTCATTAGCTTGCATCATATATACAGTAGTTACATAATGGTAACAAAGGGGAAGCAATGAGCTTGCGAGAGTTGCAAGTGAATTGTAAGATTCAATTTGCAAAGAGATCCTAGTATCATGGGAGACTACTTATACTACAGACATGAGAATTAATTGGTGCAAAGGATTCATTTGTAACCCCTCATGCTGCTACTTTCTAAAGCTTATCAGACTTATATCCCCAAGGAGCAATATTTGAAGAAGTATTTCATGTCGCCGCTAGCAGCTTTATGATTTAGGAAACATGTGGGACTCCTCGAAGATAAGTGTTACCAAATGTTTTTGTCCTGTAACTTTGGTAACAATGGAACGTTGTTGAGGTGAATAACTTGCAGAGGTGCAGCAGAGAGTCGTTTCTTTCGATGCCAACAATTTTTCAATTCTAAAGTATCCTGAAGAAATTGTAAAAGATTAGCTGCAGAAAAGCGTTTATCCCTCTCTTCTTTTCCTTGTGCTGCATTACTGAATTCGTTCCAAATCGATATCAAATATCAATCTAATAGTTTGAAACAGTTGCAATATGTCAAAACAATATATTAGTTTTATGTACATTTCCCCACCATAAGTCTTATAATGCAGGTCCATTTTTAAGAACCATGTTTGCTCATTTGTTTCACCTCATTTCTTAACTAAAAACAGGGTATGAATATCACAACTAAAAGGGCGGATAATAATGAACGAATACTGGGTTATATAATTCCACTGAGGTACCGAGATCTGCTTTACTCAAAGTCAATGAGTTTTCTTCAATGTTATTCAACAAATGCTAAGAAGGATCTAGAAGAGTGACAACAGCGGGCTCAGTCTTTGCTCTACAGTATAGGATACAATGTGACTCTGACTCTCCCCTCAACTGCAGTGAAAACAAGTATCCTTTCTCTCTTTGCTGTAGATGTGAAATTAATAAAAACATCTCTTGATCTAGACTTGCTTAACTCAACATGTTGAAAAAACATTTGTTTGAGTGTGTTTATTTTGTTGAAGTAAAGAAACAGCTTGTGAAGAACCACTAGCCAAAGACTACATTTTAAGACTGAAAGAAATTTATAACTAAACCTTTCTGAACAGATTAAATGCTTGTAACTAATGAGTTTCTAACAGTTAGGGAAAATGACCTGATCACAAAATACTTATTTGCACTGGGGTTTTCTTTCCCAGTACAGTGGAAGACAATGTCAGAATCAGAATGAAAAAAAACAGTGGCTCATGGATCCAAGCAGTAAAACTTTTACTTTGAGCAAATCACAAAAGACACATTTTCAAAATAGCAATGAAAACATCCTGAAAGCTCTTTAGCGATTATAAGAAGGGTTTTATTTGCTGTAAGGCCAGGAAGAATTTTTACATTGATTAGGACACATACAAAGTTTGACATGTAATTTTTTGGGGGGGGAAAAGTCAATAAAAAAATGTTAAATAAAAATTGTTTTTACATTGTTGCTTCTTCATATAATTTTATATACTTTTTAAAAATGCCTGTCATTTCTGACAGAAAACAGATTTTTTGGGTTGAAAGAATAATTTAATAAAATCTAAATCCACCATGGGTATGAATTTTGTATGCTTAACTGTAACAACACAGTAAGGCAAGGCAATTTTATTTGTATAGCACACTTTCAACAACAATGTAATTCAAGGTGCTTTACATGATTAGGTGAAAAAAAAAAAAAAAAAAAAACAGAATATAGGATTAAAAATTAAGTCAACACAGCAAAAAAAATAAATAAACAGTAAAGCAAGAGAGCATGAACACATTTGATACATGTGACAATCATTTTCTGAAAGTCAATTCCAAACAGATGGGTTTTTAGTCTCCATTTCAAGCAGTTCAGAGTTTCAGCAGCTCTGCACTCGTCCGGAAGTCTGTTCCAGATAAGGGGAGCATAGAAACTGAAAGTTGGTTCTCCATGTTAGGTTCTCAGTCTAGGGATGTTTAGTAGGGTAGACTTGGAGGACCTGAGTGGTCTTGGTAGTTGGTACGGTGACAACAGGTCTTCAACATATTTTGGTGCTAAGCCATTCAGTGATTTATAAACTAGTAGAAGTATTTTGAAGTCTATTCTCTGAGCTACAGGGAGCCAGTGTAAGGACTTTAGAACTGGGGTGATGTGCTCTACTTTCCTGGTTCTATTGAGGACGCGAGCGGCAGTGTTCTGGATCAGCTGCAGCTGTCTAATTGACTTTTTAGGCAGACCTGTGAGGACGCTGTTGCAGTAATCAATCTGACTAAAGATAAACGAGGTCCTGTTGCGACATTATTCCTTTAATTCTAGAAATGTTCTTCAGGTGATAGAAGACTGACCTTGTTATTGTGTTTATGTGACCCTGGAGGTTCAGGTCTGAGTCCATTACTACACCTAGATTTCGGGCCTGATCAGTAGTTTCTAGCTTTAGGTCCAAAAATAATTACTTCAGTTTTGTTTCTATTCAGCTAGAGAAAGTTATGGCACATCCATCCATTCATTTGGTCGATGCATTGATTTAGGGTTTGAATGGGTTCAAAGTCACCTGGTGACATTGTAATGTAAAACTGAGTATCATCCGCATAGTTATGGTAGCTAATGGTGTTGGTTGCTATAAACTGCCCTTGTGGGAGCACGTAGATATTAAATAGGAGAGGCCCTAAGATGGAGCCCTAGGGTACCCCACATGTGATTTCTGTTCATTCTGATGAAAAATTTCCTATTGAAACAAAAAAGTCTCTCTTCTTTAGGTAGGACTCAAGCCAGCCAAGTTCTGTACCAGAGAGTCCGACACAGCTCTCCAGTCATTCTAATAGTATTTCGTGATCAACAGTGTCAAATGCTGCAATGAGGTCCAACAGAACCAGCACTGTGGTTCTACCACAGTCTACATTTATAAGGATGTCATTGAATACTTTGACGAGGGCAGTCTCAGTGCTGTGGTAAGCACAGAAACCAGACTGAAAAACATCAAAACGGTTAGTCATTGGTAGGAACCTATTTAATTCCTGAAACAAAGCTTTTTCAATTATCTTACTGAGGAAGATTTGATATCAGCCTGTAGTTCTGCATTAACATGTTGTCCAGATTCTTCTTTGGGGGAAGACACCTGATAGCATGGATGAGTTAACAATTTGAACCAGATCAGACCCAATGACAGGAAGAACTTTCTTTAGAAAAGTTGGGGGTAGGATATCAAGACAGCAAGAGGAGGGGTTTAATTAGATAATGATTTGTTCAAGGTTTTTTTTGGTTTAATTATTGGAATTCAGACATTTTCTCCACATTGGTTTTATTTTTAGTGTGCCATTGGTAGTGGGTTCGGTATTGAGGTACAGATCTACCCTCTAATTGTTATATTTTGTTAGTGAAAAAGCTGACAAAATCATTGTAGGCCCTGGTAGAATTTAGTTCACTAAAGGATTAGTTAATCTTTCCACTGTTGCAAATAAAGTCTGCAGGTTATTAATATTTCTGTTGATGATTTTAGAAAAGAACGATTTCCTTGCATCTTTTAGAGTTGATTGATATCTGTTCAGTCTCTCTGTAGATCTCACAGTGAACCTGGAGTCGAACTTTGTAATAATGTGGGAAGGAACGTGCTGCTTAATTTGTGAGTAAAGTGTTAAGTTACGCGCTGGTTGCTCATTTGGTGGAAAGCAGGGGTTATTGTAAAGGGATACCAAATGTACTCACAGAGAAACCATTACCTTGTTATAGCTGGGACATGCTCAAATGCCTCACAGTCAGGAACACAAAAATATGGCTACTAGGGATGGGCATAATTAATCGACGATCGATTAATTGATAATTAAGAATTTCATCGATTACATTTTTTTTACTCGAACAATTAACGCATGTTCTGTTGCGTAGTGTGAGTTTTGAAGGAATGCAATTATTTTGCTTTGTGGCAGTAATTAAACACTTTACCACACGAGGGCGATGACTGAAAATAAAACCCACAGGCTGACTCAGTTTCTTCCCAGTTTCTGGGTATTTGAAAAGTAGCATTGTCATGAAGAGGTCGCAGCAAAGTGTGGCGTGGGACCACTTTGACTAAAAAAACAAACAAAAAAAAGTCTCGGTTCACTGCAAACACTGCGAAGCTGTGTATAAGTACTTGAACGCACTTCCAACCCTGGTTAGAAGCGGAGCATCCTGCTCTTGGTCTCAACCTAGCATCAAGTCGGTGTTAGCACGGAGGAGCCGAGATGCACAAGGAGCAGAGAAACTTCCTCACTGATTACTTTCTGAGGGAGGCTCCACCACCCCTGGATTGCACCTTTACAGACTGGTGGAAAATGAATTAAACAAGATTCCAGAGGCTTGCCAAGTTAGCACGGAGGTTTGTGTATCACAGCGACATCTGTCCCCTCACAGCAGGTGATCTCGGTGGTGCAGGTCAGACCCGACAGCAGCCTCGACCGTCAGTCTGCTCACCAGGCTGCTTTCGCTTCTGACCACAGTGCATATTAACATGTTCATCTTTCTCAACAAAAATCAGTAGACTGCTGCTAAAGTTGTATATAAGTTACGTTTTTTTTTTTGTTTTTGTCTTTTTTACTCCGTTAATTAGCCTAATTTATTGTTAGGTACGTTGATTTCTCTCATCCTCTTTCTCTACTCTTTTTGCCAAATGTAACACAAAACTATCAGACCTATATATACACACATATATATATATATATATATATATATATATATATATATATATATATATATATATATATATATATATATATATATATATATTAAGTTATTGTTTAACATTACTTTTTTTTGTTACTTTTTTGGAGAAGAAAAAAAATATGAGCGTCAGTTGTGTTAATGACCGTTCTTTTAGCTGTCGGCTCCGTTGCTTATAGCGCATATTTTCTTTTTGCAATTACCGTGAATTAATTCCATTTAACTACCACAAGAGGTGTCCCACTTGTAATGAAGATCTCGATAAGGAAACGCACTATTTTTCTATTCTCACTGCATTTTAATATAGCCTATGACCACTGAATTTTTATATAAAAATATCAATGATTAATCGAAAATCGATCGTTAATTCTCCCGATGATTGATGAAGACAGTTTAATCAAATGCCCATCCCTAATGGCTACAGCAATTTAATTAGGATTAAGTTTAAAGCAAATACAACCATGTATTTTGTGATCATATTAAATGTTTCATGATGTTTTATCAGGATTTATTCTTGGACTAACAAACCTCAATCGTCACACATTGTACTTTAAACACATCTTGAAAAGGCTTGGGATGAGATATTGGTATACTATTGGAAAACTAATCACTGCACAGCTAAAGGCTTTAAAGGGTAAGAAATGGTCAATAAAATTTCTGTTGATGAAGTACAGTCTAAACAAATAGCATCTTATATATTTAAGCCTTAAAAACTAAAAGATTTTAACCATTAGTGTGGTGAAGAAAAATATCATTTAATGTTGTTTTCTCAAGCCTTAGCGATGTAAAAACTAGACTTTGGTGTCTTAAGTTTCTCTGCTCTTCTCAAAGATTTTTTCATCTGTGCAACATATTCAATAATGTGCTTGCCAACAAGTTAAAACACTTTTTCATGACAGTTGGTCTTGGTCGCAGTACCGAAGCTTGACAGGAAAAGCTGAGCAAATTACCAAACTTGGTAATTTTGACATAAAAATATTAATCTTAGTATTAATTGCCCTGAGCAATTATTCATAATTATAAATAGCCAACTCCTTCCTATCTGTGCCACAACAGATTTGATGACCTACTAATCAGCAAGAATTCTGGCTCTCACAGACCAGAATTCTGTGAGAGCCTTTGTTTTGCAAAGGGGAAAGGGTGACTGTACTGTTGTGAGGGGTAGATGGATGGGGCCATGTATCGCCAGATTCTGGACAACAACTTTGTTCCCTCAGTAAGAGCATTGACGAGGGGTCATAGCTTGGTCTTCCAGCATAACAATGACATAAAAACACAGAGCCAGGGCAACTAAGGAGTAGCCTTGTAAGAAGTACTACAAGGCTCTGGAGTGGCCCAGCCAGCCTCAGGCATAGCCTGAGCCCAATGGATTTTGTGTTTTGCTTTTTGTCACAATCAAATTTTGTGATCTGTCAGGGGAAGACCTAAGCTAAGAAAATACAAAATGCAGTTCTTAAATGATTTTTCAGTCAGAGGACCACAAAGTGCTTTATACTACATTCAGTCATTCACCCATTCACAAACACGATGATAGTGGCAAGCTACTCTTCCCCAGAGCTGCCCTGGGGCACGCTGCTGGACATAAGCGCCACCAGGCCCTCTGACCACCAGCAGCAGGCATTGGATGAAGGACACAAGGACACAACGGCCGAGACACGGAACGGGGATTTCAACCCACCAATTACGGGACAACTTCCTACCTCCTGAGCCACGGCCCAAACTTTCCAGGAGGTTCCAAACCACCAAGATTACTCCAAGAGCCCATTGACAATTCATCTAGACAGCTTTGTTTCAGCATTTACAACATATTTCAACTAAGTTAGTTTTTATTCTTTACCTGGTTTTATCCATTGATAATAAAACCTTCATCAACCTTCTTTACTGAAAACAGCTTGGATTTTTTTTATCACAGAATCATGGGTTGCTTCAGGTAAGTCAGCTGCTTTGGCAGAACGCATTTTGCCTGGTTGTTTTTCTATTAACACTCCAAGATCTAATGGCCGTGGTGGTGGCCTATTAGACTATATTTTAAAATATTGTCAGGAGGTGTGCGGTGTCTGCAGCAAGGACCCAAACGCAGTCACTGTTGAGTGCAAGGATATTTATTGGAGTGTTGCTGGTTGAAGTGATGATGATGACGATGATGGTGACGGTAGGAACGGAGAGACAGAACATCAGACGAGAAGGAATGGATAACAGCAGGGCAACACAACATGGAGACATCGACAATGATCTGGCGCTGAGTGAGGGGAAGTGACAGGTTATAAACACAGGAGGTAAGGAGGATCAAGTGTGGTTTGTTGGAGACAAATGTGAGGACAATGATAAGGGGAGGGAGTGTATAGGGGAGCATGACACTCATCTACCACTCCTAGCTTTGAACTATCTGCCTTTGAACTCTCTTGAACCTCCGTTGCTATGTATTCTTGTTTATCGCCCGCAACAGCATTGTAAACCCTTTATTTCTGATTTTGCTGCTTTGCTGGCTAAAGATTTACACAATGTGGGAAATGTTCTAGTATTGGTTGATTTCAATATTTTTCTGCTGCCCTGAAAAACTCTTAGAAAAAGATTTTATGGACTCATTTGGACTGAACCAATCTGTGAAGCTCCTAACAGACATACAATCACACTCTCTGGACCTTGTGTTATCATTGGGACTGACCATTGAGAATATTTATATCGCTGGTGTTCAATTATCTGATAATGTCCCGTTTTTATTTGAACTTAATATTCTTGTACCAAGGGACCCTCTTAGAGATAGGGTGAGAAGCTCAGTCATCCGGAGGGGGCTCAGAGTAGAGCCGCTGCTCCTCCACATCGAGGGGAGTCAGTTGAGGTGGCTCGGGCATCTGGTCAGGATGCCTCCTGGACGCCTCCCTGGTGAGGTGTTTCGGGCACGTCCCACCGGGAGAAGGCCCAGGGGAAGACCCAGGACACACTGGAGGGACTATGTTTATCAGCTGGCCTGGGAACGCCTTGGGATTCCTCCCGAGGAGCTGGAACAAGTGGCTGGGGAGAGGGAAGTCTGGGTCTCTTTGCTTAAGCTACTGCCCCCGCGCCCCGACCCTGGATAAGCGGAAGAAAATGGATGGATGGATGGAATTGTTCAACTATTTTTGGGGCGACTTTGGCTCAGGAGTGAGCCAAAGTGCTATGGAAGTACAGGCCAATTACCATTTTAGACTCTCTTACACCTTTAAAGATGGACCATGTACATGTTAAGTCTGATCCTTGGTTAAATGAAGCCACTCAAAAATCGAAACAGCTCTGTAGAAAATAAAGAGATTACAGTTACAGGTTTCTCTGGAAATGTTGCGAGATGCCTGGTCCCACCGTCAAACATCGGTTAGGCTTGTAAAAAAATAAGTATTTTGTAAATATTATTGCATCAAACCAGGATAACGAATATATTCTTTATAAGACGCTTAATGATGTCCTCTCAACAAACAAACATGGGTTCCTATCCCTGTCTACAGATCTCTGTAGTCAGTTTTTGACTTTTTTCAGAAATAAAGTAACTCTGTAATTTTCGCCCCAATTCTAAATTACCTTTTATGTCAAAAATGTTAGAAAAACAATCCTGCTTGACCAAATCTCAGCCCACTTATCAGAACATCAGCTACTTAACAAATTTCAGTCAGGGTTCAAGTTAAGGGTAACTGGACTTTTCTTTCATCTGGACGTTTCATCTCTCATCCAAGAGGCTTCTTCAGTTCTGAAAACTGGATTGCGAGTATCAGATTTATAAGTCTAAGGTTAAGGCTCAATAATGGGGCTATTGTTATACGCGTTTCAGGCGCATCCAAGAAGTGTCTCACCGCACCGCGCCGCTAAAGATAGGATTGGGTTATATTTTTGACACGACACGCTTCCAAAACGCGTCAAGCTTCAACAGTTAACATAGGACTAACAGGAAAACATCCATGCAGCATCTGGTAAATTTCAAAATAAGAAACAGGTGCAGATTTGTGATAGCTTAACTATCTAAGCATCACGTCATTACGTACGACCCAGGGATCTCGTTTGCTACCTGCATCTGAAATTGTAGTTGTTTTTTTCCAGCATGGACGATGAAGCGTGTATTTTAGCTGTGCAAAATCACAAATCCAACTCTAAACTGAAAAAACTAAGCAGGAAAAAAAAACACATACCTCTGTCTTCCATGCCGGCGTCCATTGTTGTTGTCACATGTGATCTTAATTCTTGCGTGATTTTTTGATCTCGCGAGTCAACTCAGTGGGCCGCGCCACTGCTGACTCATGCCTGAAACGCTCCCGGTGGGGATTGACGTGCAGAGGAGGTCGCGACCAAACTGCGCCGCGCCGCTGACGCACCCGGTGTAAATTGGGGGTTAGCCCGTACTCACTAGGCCGCATCTGGAATCAGTCATTCATCTTTTTATAACATTTCGCCTTGACTACGCCAATTCCCTGTTGTTTGGTGTTAACAAAACAACTATTGCCCGTCTGAAACTGGTCCAACATTCAGTTGCACGGTTTCTGACACGCACCAAAAGGAGGAGTCAAATAACCCCCGTCCTAAAATCACTCCACTATTTTATTTTGCATACATTTTTTAATTTTACTATTTCTTTGTAAAGCCCTACATGGACTTGCCCCATTTTATCTTTCAGAGCTTCTCAGCCCCTATTACCCTGATCATTTATTGCTGGCCATCCTGAAGATGCCGTGTAAAATGCAGGGAGATAGGATTTTTACTCATTGTGCCCCCAAGCTCTGGAACGACCTACCTTTTATTAGTCAGGCAGGCAACCTCTCTTGAGATTTTTAAATTACATTTAAAGACTTACTATTTTAGCAAGTTCCGATTAGTGACATTTGTTACCTGGTATGATCTTGTAAATTTTCCTTTGTTGCTTTTCTGTTTATACCATGTTTGTTTGGTATTGTGTTGGTTTTATTTTATTCTAATGCTCCATTTTACTTTGACTTTGCTAATTTACTTTTTATTCATTCTCTGATATGGTTGTCACTGTGCAGCCCTTTGTTCAGCTGGCGACTGAAGTGAAAGTGCTATATAAACAAAATGGTATGGTATGGTATATTTTCTAAAACCATTGTGTCACATTTTAATCCGTAGCACAAGTGACAACTGATTACTTTTGAAAGCTGGGTAGAAAGCTAAAAGGAGGGTAATGGATCCATACTACTGATACACTGGATTGTAGGGTTGCTACTGTTTGAATTGACTTGAAAAGCAGCACTTTTATTTTCCACAAATTGGTCTTATGGTTGTCTTTGGTGAACCATGACATAGTACAAGGGTTTTTGGCAAACCTAAAATGTCTGTCACCACTTCTAGTGTCTGGACGATTGTTGTGCTTGATGGCAAAGAAAAATGGGCAGGTCACTGGGGAAGGGTGGATAAAACCCAGACTCAGGAAAGAGAAAGGGAATGAGCATGAATAGAACTTCAGGCTTTTGCAAGATGAGATATGACTTGCTTGGAGCACAGCTCTCCTGGACTCTGAAACTCTAGTGCTAAACTGTTCTGGAAGTGAATGCTGGACAAATCCTGGATAAGATTTGTGTGCTGTAGACTGCTTCACTTTAAAACAATGCCCTTTCCTGCAGAAAGGAGAAACTTAAAAACTCTGATAGAAACAGCCATTTGTCTGCCTTACATTGGCCACAAATGCAGTCTGAATAAATGTTAGTGGACGGAAATCATTTTAATTTGTGTTTTCAAAGGAGATAAAAGCCCATTGTGTAGTATAGGTCTGTCAGTGCTGCTGAACATGGGAAAGAAAATAACTGGGACCAATTTAAAGGTTTCCATTAAACCCACATGTTGCTTGTGTTCAAATCCAAGGAGCCCTCAGTTGAAAACAGAAGCAGCTGGGCACTGTCCTATGACAGAATCCCTAAGTCTATTTAAGAGTTAGGGGACAGGGGGTGGGTGGGGGTTGCCTTCCTGTCTGGGTTGTTTCTTGCCTTAGAAATGTGGGGTGGTCCTGATCTTGAAACCTCGACCCCCATAGTTCACCACTGTTCTCAGCACTGGGACAAGCTAAATGCTGTTCAAACAATGTTTACACTTTGCATGTGGAAAGACAGGGGGTTTATACATATCTACAGAGACATAAAAAGAATGAAAAGTTCCAAACAGGGCTTACTTTGTCATTAGGGAGGATGTATTTGGGATATCCTGCTCAACTTTGAGTCATTATTCTGTCTTTGAACATTAACACGTCAAAACTGTTTATGAAGACATAAGGTGTTGTCTTCTGTGAAAGGCATCATCGTTTCTGAAACGGTGACCTCCAAGCATTATACCTAACCTCAATATGACCACAGTCTAATAGCATATACAATATAAGAAATGTGCTTGTGAAGTATTTCTTTTAAACCTGTAAAGACAGAGACGTTGTTTTACATATTTTAATATGGGGCTTTTCAAAGTAATGTAAAATCATCTTCCTTTTCTTGCTGCTTATGATGGTTTTTAATTTCTTATATAATTTGTTCAGTTTTACTTTAAATTGCATTGTTCTTCAATTCTTCCCAATTTAGAGTGCCCAATATGTAAAATAGCATGTCTTGCGTGGGAATTTAAATTAACTTGTGGCTTGGAGAGAGAGACAAGGGTGGATGATTACGCAGGCAAAATCCTTGGATGGAGTGAGGGTTGTAAACCCTCACTCCATCCAAGGATTATTCCCTGTCAAACAGGAGTCTGTTCGTTGGGATTGAAAGGAGGATGGAACAAATTCATTCTTCTCCCACTTTTTCTCCCTTTTCACACTGCTTACCATCCACACAAAGGATCCTCTGTGAGAGAAGATGGTGTGTGGCAATGGTAGGGGGTTGGGCAGGGAGTCGGTTCTAGAGGGGTCTGTAATAGATTAGATTGCATGGCTAAACAAATAATTTACCAGTGATACACACCTGCTACACCATGGCAAATAATGCTTTAGTAATTTTTTAAGGTTCCATTAACTCAAAATTTAGCGAGCCTAACAAATTTAAAATATGATGAACTAATTTCAACCTACATTTTACAAGTTGGCATTAATTCTTGCTCACATATGTTTTCAACAATGCCAACACTTTTCTATGGTACTGAATCTTGAACCATTGTGGGATGTAAAGCTACTCAAAGAGGAATGATATAGGAACAGAAGTTACACACACTTTTCTAGTTATACGATTTACGCTAGAGCCACATTTTATTCACACACACAATTATTCCAACATGCAGATTGCTAGGTAACTTGGAGTTAAAGGCCTTGGCCAGGGGCACACTGACATATGATAGAAGGAAGCTGGAATCAAATTGACCACTTTCATAATGCAAGATCACTTCTCTACCTTCTGAGCCAAAGTCACCCTAGGAGAAGGGATGAAGAAGGGACAAATCTTTCGATTTTTTGAGACACATACTGGGTTTGATGAAACTGAAATTAAAGGTATGGGCATAGTGACCATTGTTACATTTGGAACAATAATGTACATCTATGATCTATCATATAGCATTAGGCACAACATGACTTCAGGTAAGGTCTTCAGGTCTTTGTTATGTAGTGGTCATCACAAAACCCTGATCTCAACTTCGTCATAAATTGTGGAAGGATATCCATAACATTCAAGTGAGCTCTTACAGGGGGTTAACCAGACTCTGAAGTGGACATTGATTGGCTGTCATTGTAGGTCTGTTTATCATAAGCTGACTGGTTTACATTGTAGTGGGGAGGGCAAGGTGAGGAGGAGCGGTGAGTTGCAGACAGTGTTGCCAACTTAGCAACTCTGTCGCTATGTTTAGCAAGTTTTTAGACCCCTCTAGTATTTCTTTTTCAAAAAGCGACTAGCAACAACTCCATATCTCCAGCTGTCATGGGGCAAGACCCTGGACAGGCCGCCAGTCTATTGCAGGGCAACACAGAGACACCAGGACAAACAACCATGCACACACACACTCATACCTAAGGGCAATTTAGAGAAACCAATTCACCTAACAGTCATGTTTTTGGACTGTGGGAGGAAGCCGGAGTACCCGGAAAGAACGCTTGCATGCACAGGGAGAACATGCTAACTCCAGGCAGAAAGACCCCAGGCTGGGATTTGAACCCAGGACCTTCTTGCTGCAAGGCAACAGTGCTACCAACTGCACCACTGTTCAGCCCTTATTATTATTATTATTATTATTATTATTATTATTATTATTATTATTATTATTATTATTATTATTATTATTATTATTATTATTATTATTTCAGAGGTTTTTCTTTTTAGTTTTAAGATAACATTATGCAGTATTTAACATTGTTTTACAGTAATAACTTGTTTATGGAGAATACTGTAGGAACTATAAAATAACAGTATAATGGCAACTAAAGAACTGACAGTATAATACTGTAATTATTATTTTCTGTACAGCACAGTACTGGGATATTTTTACAGTAATAAATTGTTGTTGGAGATCACAGTAGGTACACTGTATATTAACAGTTTCAAGCTGGCAACTCTAGCTGCCAGTAGTTTACTGTAATTTAATAGGAACATTTGTTACAGTTATATCTTTTCATCTGCCATAATGAGGTAATGAATTTAAATGTAAAAACCTAATTTCTCAGCAGGGTCATTTCAGAATTCGAGGACATTCCATGTCCCAGGCATGAAATTTTATTTAATCCAAATACAAAATTTATAAAGATGAAGTTATTAGTTAAACCACTTGTTCAGAGATCAGGTCTAAAAAAAAACTGATAAAGAAAACATTTGGAAATATTTGTAAACGAGGTCTATAGATGTGGAGTACCCCCTAAAGTGTCAATTTTAACTTGTCCCACCTTCTCACTGCCCACATTTAACCTTAAATAAAATAGTTTAATTTATTTTTAATCTTTGTTTCTCCTGCATTTTTATGAAGATCAATGTGCTTCCTATATCTGTATTTAAATTCAATTTTATTGAACATTTTAAACCTAAGTTATGACCCAAGGAATACTTATCCCAAAATATACACGCAACCCTGTTACTTTACATGTTAAGAATGATACATCCTGAGCTATCTCTGTAGTTATGCTGCTATAGGCTTAGACTGCTGGAGGACAGACTTACCAATTTTCTTCACTCTGCTACTTCCTTTTCTCCTACGACTCTCCAGTTGTATTACAGTACATTCTGCTATTTCGACTGTTAACTTTGTTTTCTCTCAGTGTTTTTCTCTCCATAGAAGATATACACTAGTATCATACTTGTTTGACCTTCTCGCATTGCCTTATGCAACCCTGTTACGTACATTGTCTGTGTATAATAAATTCACAAAATGTTTATATTTATTGATTTACTTAGATGTGTTTGTAATACTTGTCATTAGTGACCGTTAGCTGAACAGCTAGCTTCCATTCCTGAGAAAAGGCTAAGATTAGCATGAATTTGCAACCCTGTTACTTGCAACCCTGTTACTGAAATTGCACCAAACATAGCACATAAAAAAAATAAAACCTACAAAAACAAGAACAATTTTGTCTGAGCTGTGTTAAACATTAATTTTCATAGTTTAATACATAGTGTTTATGAAAACATTGTACACAACTGAAAAAGTGAAGATTTACTTTTTGGAAAATAAAAAGGCTGAAATGTCCTCCAATTCTGAAATGAACCAGCAATTATTAGGTGAGATTAAAAAAAGATTAATTAGATTCATAATTACGGATCATAATTAATTCATTTCTAATTTTTTATCTTTGGACAGCACTACCAAATACTAAGAAAATGTTTTCAATTTCCTGAATTTAGAATAAAAAATAATAAACCTACATCACCACTGTGAACAAGTGGTATCCACAAGGTCTTGTTAAACCAATTATTGTCAGTAAAAATTTAAACAATTACTAAAACCAAACTTTTTTTTCTCTATCCTTTTATCATGCGTACTGCAATAATTGTTAAAATGTTGTCTATTGTCCATTTATGTGTGTTAATATAAGAACGTTCAGTTCTTACAGTTGTTAAAAAATGGAGCCAATTAAATGAAATTACTTCAAGAAGTAAAATACCCTGTGACAAGGGTATCTCGGCTTTAATTTTGTTGGATAGGTTCTGGTAAGTCTAATTATTTGCCAGAACTCTGTGGTGTGTTTTCCACTAGTCTTGGCTGACTGAATGGGTTTTATGCCTAGTCAAATAAAAGTAAAATAACTGGTGTTAAGTAATGAAATACAGGCCTTGACAAATGTCACGGGGTTTATTTTCAAGCTTTTTGTCATTCTGTTTGTGATTATTCCATCACCTTTTCACTTGTATAAATCTTAACTGCCATTCATGTCCCACAGGTCTTCCTTCACATTAAGCCCCCAATAAAATAAAATTTTTATAATTTTACTGTATGAGCAGCTAGGGAGATATCTGCAGTATTTTACTCACTTGTCTCTCCTGCTGCAATGTAATGAAACCTCTCTGAAATTAATGATTTAGTTATTATGCACAGCTCCTTTCCTAGTGAAAATCATGGGTAATCTTGCTAAGTCACAGGACTTCCTACTTAAGAAATAAAAATATCCGATTTTGCTTTTGGTAATTTTCGTGACTGAAGTTTTAGTTTTTTTCTTTGCTGCACTTTGTGTAAGGACACCATCTGCTTCCAATCTGCAAACAACTGTAAAAAAAAAAAAAAGAAAAAAAAGCCAGCTTTCTTTCTAAACCAAAAGCAGATAAGGTTTTTAAAGACCATGATGTATTAGTTTTTTTATTTCTACAAAGAAGCATAATGGTGTTTGTTGTGTGCCAAATATAAACATCATAGTAGAAACCCAATGTAATTTCTGCTATTCACAAGACCAGGTGGCTGGGGGACTCCACCCGTGTCCTTAGATGAATCCTTAGTTTGGAGCTTGAAGTCTGTGCAAACTGCAAGATTTTCTAACAGCATCTTAAATCAGTCAAAAACAAAAGGAACATTAGATTTTATTTTTGCTTCTGGGTTAATCATTAAATTGTTATGGGTGCAATAATTCACCATCCACCATGAAGTCTAACCAGTATTTCTTTAGGCTCAGTCCAATCATAATAATATCTCAATTGTAATTGGATATTATCCTGTTGTCTAGTTAACTAGTTTTAAAACCACAATCTGGCAGTTATTTGTAGACAGTCTATTTCACCTCAGCTTTATTTTTTATGTTTTTAAGTAAAATATTTGTATTATTTTCAATGATTTTGCAAAAAGTGAGCTGAACAGTAAAGAAAGTACAAGCAGGGAAGCTATAATGACTAATCACAAGCACCTCTATTAAACTTGTACAGTTTTTTCATTTTTACCAGAAGAAAACTCATTGCAGGTTGGTTTCCCATAAATGATCCTCACTGAGCACACTCATTCCTCAGTGAAACTGTAACTTTCTCTTTCTGAGCCACTATGGTCTATAAAAGCAACCCTAAGGGAAATTTGTGGGCTTTGAAAACATACAGTAATTACATCAAGTTTCCAAGGATCCCTTATGTTTATCTGTATGTACAGTATCAATCTATCTATCTATCTATCTATCTATCTATCTATCTATCTATCTATCTATCTATCTATCTATCTATCTATCTATCTATCTATCTATCTATCTATCTATCTATCTATCTATCTATCTATATAAAATTTGTTAACATTTTTGTCTGGATGTTATGTGATAAACCAACCCAAATTAGGCAGAAACAACAAAATATATTGTTTGGTTTATGTCGTTGTTCCTGTTGTTTTTTTCACAAATAAAAAGGTTTGGTTTGCATATGTATTCAGTCCTCTGTGCTGCTATACCCCTAAATGAAATTGAGTGCCAACTATTGCTTACAGAAGTCACCAAATAAGTAAAAAGAGTCCACCTTTGTGTATTTTATTCTCAGCAGTTGTCCTTTGACACTGTGTTTTTTAGAGTGAACAAACAGGCTCATGAAAAATAAGAGTCAAAAGAGAGAGGTCAGGGATAAAGTTTTGGAAAGGTTTAAAGCAGGGTACAAATAGAAGTTGCATACCTTAGCACAGTTTTCAGATTTCATTTGTAAGCATATTTAATCATACATACAATTTGCTTTCATTACCAAATAGTATGGCACTTTGTATTAGTAATTAAGAAAATGTATTAAAGTTTGTAGTAATGTGCCTAAGTCTGAAAATGGCTTGGGGTATGAATAGTATACTTTTCCAAGGAACTGTATCTCCAACTACGGTTCTTCATTTGATATATTAAAAGGAATGTTCCTTTATCATTTTAAATAACCATAATACAGGCTGTAGTAACTTTTAATACATTTTAGCTGAATTTACAGCATGGTCATTTACAAAATTATAGTTAATTTGTGACTAAACAGGTTAAATTGTTCTCTTTCCAATTTTGGTTATTTTATTGCCAAATATTATTCAGAATATTACAGTTAAGCAGGCTCCATTAGCTCACCTTGAACACAGGACAAAATAGTCACACAGGATTTTAAACAATATTCCATTTGTTCTATGAAATATGTCTCAAATACAATATGCACATCACTATAACCAACTAAAGTACCAGTGTTTTCAGTCTGTTTGTATTCATCTGAGTCAACAACTTGGATTACAGACTGCTGAAAATCTTTCACAGTCTCCAATGTTCAGAGTTTCATTAAAGGGAAAACAAGCTATCTGCATCATCATAATCTTAGCTGTAATAAATATGACAGAATGGAAAGTCAGAACGGATGTAGCCATAATGTTTTGTTCAGGCAATACTTTTCCTGATGAACAAGTTGCCCTAAAGGCAACAAACACACTTAAAGTGAACATATTCATAATGGTGTGATTGCCGTCGTAGTATTATGGTGACAATTTTTTTTCTCAGCCTCTTGCAGCTGTGCCTGATATGGAGTTGTATGCCCACGAGCCCCCTGGTGAGAGCTTGGCAGCAAGAGCAGAGCAGATGGAGGAAGAAGGAACACAGTGTGACCCAGAAACACATGTCTGTGACAGCACAACACAAACTTTGAGCTATCTGAAGGAAATGTTTAAAGCTTTTCACTACTGATTTAAGCTGACTACAAGTTTGTGAGGTGAACTTTCACTGTTTTACTTTTATGTAGCGCTGTATTCATTGCTAGGTTAGGGTTATGATACAGTCAACCTGCTGTGGTTACACAGTTGTCAGAGTAACTTTGGCAGAGTGCTGGAATCATGAGAATCTATTTTTGCCAGACTTCGCATCTATTTTGCCACAACACAAAACTCAGGCCACTCCATATGCTACTGATAAGGGTTTGGGGAATCCTGGATTCTTTAAAACAGGGTTATTGGAAAAATGACAGAGCTCTGAATTGCAGGTTGGAAATCATCAACCCAATTATCAAGAAAAAAAGCTGAATATATGTTTGTTATTTATCTCTCCAAAACAATCCAGTTTTAGGACATGATGTTCCCTTCAGTACAATTCTTGAGCCTAGACTTTTCGTAGTAGCAAAATCAGAGTAGGCAGGTTCTCTATTCACAAGAGCATTCTTCAAAGTGGAGTATTTAAATGCTCAGTTACCATGAACCTCTTGGCTGCTGATTAATGTTCTCCTAACCTAGCCTGTCAGTTCAGTAAGATGACCATGTCTTAGTAGGTTTGCAGTTTTGCCATAATCTTTCCATTTTCATATGACTGAATGGTACTCACCTCCGTAAGATGTTCAAAGCTTTGTATATCATGCTATGATATCATGCTTGGCTTAACCCTGCCTTAATCTTCTCCACAACCTTATTTCGCCTAAGTCTGGTGTGTTCCTTGGTCTTATTGATGCTGTTTATTGATTCCTTCAGAAGTGTTGTAATTATACCAAAATTAAATTATACCAGTTCACTGCAATAAATATTGAACTGAATTTTTTAGGGGTATAAGAGTAAATTAGGGTGGATAAAAATAGATACTGTATTTGTAATAAAAAAAATTAAAATCACATGTAGTTTTTCTTTTATTTCACAGTCATGTCCTTGTCTGTATTAGTCTATGACATAAAAACCACATAAATCACTTTGATTACTGTAGTTGTAATATGACAATATGTGGAAGTTTTCAAGGGGTGGGAATAATCTTGTATGGTTCCATTACCATTCAATCTGACATTACCATTCATTCTGACATTCCCATTTTTAGGCCTGTAGAGAAAAGTTCAATGGTTATCAAAAAAGGCATGGTCTTAAACTTGTATTTTTCTTATGTTTTGAAGACAATCTAACACAAGTTGTATAGATAAGACACTCTCATACAAAACTAATGCACCTATTCTGACAACAGAAACAAGAAATAGTTTTAAGTTTAATAACATAAAAAATATTGGACACGATTGTAAAGATTTACTAAATCCTGTACACATATACATGTGTATTTCCGTGTCTCTGTGAAATAGATAACATGTTCTGAAAAACAGAGACTTACTTTAACTTATTCTGACTGTGTGGAGCTCTTTCCAATCAGGATCCAATGGCAGAAAACTTTATTGAAAAGGGTTTCTGTATTACTTCCTTCATTTAAATTATTCTCAGCTCATCTGGTTTCTCCTACCACTAAGACTTTGTACAGATCCATTTGTAAAGATCAATGTTTACCAGATGAATTACCAGGGTGCGGTATACATTTTAGGACATCCTCAGGGCTCAAGAATACATCTGTCAGACATCAAAAACAGCCTCAGACATCAGACCTTAGATAAAAACACATCAGGTCTCAGGAATACATTTTTCATCTTCAAACAAAACGGCATCAGACAAAACGGACTCAGGAAAAAGTACTCATATTGTGTTCACTTCAGCTCGTTTTCTGAAGGATTTTTTTTTAAACCACAAATGACAAATTGTAAGGTGTAGAGTCCGAAAGAGCCTTATGATGGCCTACATCTTAACAATAGGACAAAAATATAAATAAAAATGTGAAACGTACGGCTGTGTCTCATTGTACAGATGTATTCTTGAGACCTGAGGATGTCCTAAAATGTACACCGTACCAAGGAGCAAACAGCTTTAATTCTACACGTCATCCTGTGGTTTTGTTGTCTTTAATGAGAAACACATGTTTGGCAGTGGCTAAAGTGAAATGGGTTTTTCTGTCCACTGCTTTAGGGGGAGTTTATATATGAGGACTCCCAAGGGTCCTGACAGTCACTTTTTAGATGCTACACAGCATAACCACCATTCAACATTGAAGGCCCCAAAAAGCTGATGTGTGTTAACAAGAATTCTACCACCTGGTCTGAAGTTCGAAACACAGCCAGAAAATAGCCAGCTGTGAATGTGCTCATGTCCTTGAGACTTAGCCCCAACGAAACAAGCCTACATAAAACACGGACCTAGGACTCTCACCTTGGGACTTCAGATCTGCTTAGATTTGCTTAATCATAACCACATCTTTATGGACAAACATAAATAATGTTGAATTTTCTTCAGCTGCATGTTTTACATTTCAATATGTTTAGTCATGGTGTTATGATCTGTTTGAGATTTAAACCTAACATCTTACTCAACCACCTGACACGCTGTCCCAATCCCTGCCAATGAACCCCCTGAGGGATAATTACTTCATCTGTGATTTTCAGGCTGACCACCGGAGGGGTCTCTGCTGCTCTCATCTATATGGATCCTAGATAACGCTTTGGACACTTTACTGTACATTCAGACCAATGGTTATTTTACCCCAACTTACTTCCATTTTGGACCTACAGTACAGTATAAACAATCTAATTCCCATGTAATGCATGTATGTTTTTTTTTTCTTGGTAGTTATGCATTTTTATGACTTATGGAGAAAAACTATTATAAAAATGGATATAATTTATAATTTAATTGCATTAGTTGCAATATAAAAAAACAGGTTTGATTAATAGTGTTTTAATCCCTGTTTGAAGCACTCAACTCCTATGACATATGAGATATTATGACTCCTGTTTTAATCAGAATAACTGAAAGCAGCAATCTTCTGTTGGTAAATATCTATTGCAATCACATAACCAGATTTCCTCTTAGCAGACTATGAGCGTACTATAAAACATTGCGTTTAAGTATTTGGTTGTCAAAATGCTTAAGAAACATTCCAAAGCCAGGTAAGAATTGGTGCATTGTCATTATCAAATATCCTTTGGAAGATCACTCCTTAGCACCCGTGAAAATCTAGCACTAAACGACCAGCACTTATTGGAAAATATAGGTGCAACCCATTAAGAGGGGGTGCTATTATGGTCTGTATGTCATGATTTCTCAGGGAGACTATAGTTCAAACACAACCCACGCTCGACACATGAAATCAGTAGAAATTATTTTATTCTTTTTAAAAGGAACTCTGATCCTCTGCTCTGGGGATCAGCAGAGGGGCGTTTCAGGAAGTGGTGGCACTGAAAGAAGGGTAAGTATGGCAGGTGAGTATTAGGCAGCAGGATTTTAGATGTGTTTCTTAGGAAAACAGAGTTTAAGTGCTTATGCTGATCCAGGATGAGAGGAGTTTAGAGAGGTAAGTGAGTCCTGTGCAGATGCAGCTGGCAGACTGAGTGGGGTTCTCTGATCTTTTCCCCTTACTTTCTGCCGGTTAGACTGTCGGTGGACAGACAGATGAGGCAGAGAGTTCTGAATGGTGAGCTCCTGGATGGCAGTCAGAGGAGCGGCACCAACTCGGGGAATTGTCCAGAGGGTGCAGACACCGTTCAGCAAGGAGTCCAGTGATGAGGGAGGCTTGGTAGCTGGCATGGAGGCCAACAACAGGAAGACTTGGAAGGAACAGGTAGACATGGAGCCAACAAGAAAAAAAATAAATGGGTGCAGGAATGCACTGATGGACAGCATACTGCTTATTTTGGAAGGATGTGCACTGAAGGGTGCTTAGTGAAGGTGAGGGCCATGTGAGAGGCAGCCACAATGAACCTCGTGAAGAAGTTGGCAAATCCCAGGAACGTTGCAACTGCTTCCTTGAATTGGAGGTTGCCAACTTCTCAACTACCTGGATTTTCTCAGGATCAGTCTTCATCTGTCCGCCCTCAAAGACATAACCCAGAAATGTAACTGCAGGTTTATGAAATTCACAATTTTCAGTCTTAACAAATAAACTGTTCTCTAGAAGTCACTGTAGTACAAGTCGTATGCGTTTGTGTTCAGACAGGTTGTTAGAGAAAATGAGGATATCATCTAGATCAGTGATTCTCAACTGGTGGGTCACGACCCAAAAGTGGGTCGCAGACCTGTCCTGGGTGGGTCTCGGTAAGCTGGTCAAAAATAAATAAATATTTCACTAGCAAGGACCACGCTACAGATTCAGAATTTAACGGTTTATTAAAGGCATGGAGAATTGAATGGTCTGGGGAGAGGCGTCGCCGAAGACCCGGAGGAAGACTCAATGTGAAGGTGCAGTCTTCGGGAAATCGTCTTTCCGAGCCTGCTCAGGAACCCCCCCCAGACGGAACCTAAAAGAGAGAGACGTTAGAGGTGGTACAGGAGTGAACTGGAGCGCAGAACAGAGAGGTTGTGCCCGGAAGAGAAAAGGCAAGTCGGCAGGACCAAGGACGCAGGACCCAGAGGGAGGGGTGAAAAACAAATGAGACAGACGAGGGATGAAGGGCAGGCAGAGTTTGCATATGTATCGCGGCATGATTAGAGACGTAGAGCGGGCGCGAGGTACCGGGTGAATCAAGCCAAGACTGATTAGGATTTATGAAGCGGGTTTGGGGAGTGGCCTTGCTCCTGAACCTCCGTTAACCTGTTCACTAGCAAGGACCACGCTACAGATTCAGAATTTAATGGTTTATTGAAGGCATGGAGAATTGAATGGTCTGGGGAGAGGCGTCGCCGAAGACCCGGAGGAAGACTCAGTGTGGGGGTGCAGTCTTCGGGAAATCGTCTTTCCGAGCCTGCTCAGGACCCCCAAACAGGTCTTGTCGGAGAGATTAACAGAAGAGACTGAGCGTGGCGCAGATCTAGAAGAAGAGTCTGGAAGAAGAGGGGGCAAACTCAGAACAACGCAGGAAACCAAAATAAGCGAGTAGGAGCATGGACTGGACAGTTAAGTCGATGAAGGGGGATAGATAACCGGAACGAAGCGTGAGAATGCAACGGGTGAGGAAGTTGTAGGTGAGCGGTAAGCGATTAGCAGCGGAGGGTTGTTTTAGCTTTTCAAGACCTTTCAAAAACATCGAAACGTGGCTATAGTCAAGAGCTGGACAGGGGTTACCCGTTGCCAGCTTGAAGAAGCTGATTCCTGATAGGATTTAATGGAGGATACGCAGATTTTCTGGATTGAATGGGAGTGAGATGAACTGGCAGATAGACAAAGGAGTAAGAGAGACCATACATTACGCCTTGAAGGCGTTCCAGCCGGACAGGTAAACAGAGAGGGTACAGGGTGAGAGGCTGTCAATGATGGAGATCTGCGAGACGGTGGTGAGGTCGTGGGGCTGTGGCATCAATTGTAGATGGTAGCGAAAAATGGTGGGACTGGAGTTGGGTTGAGGTCTGCAGCGGGAGCTAAGGATCTGAATTTCTGAAAGGAGAAACAAGAAAGAATCAGCGATGGAGTTCAGGTGACCGGGGATATGAGCTGCGCGGAGCATGAACTGATGTTGGGGTGCTGAGAGTGAGTCCGCGGATGAACTGCATGACAGCTGGGGAACGAGATCGACCACATTAATAATTTCTATGACGGCTTCATTATCAGAGTGAATAGGATCGAGTTCTGCGACCACTCGTGTCCCCAAAGAAGGGCCGCTAATACAATGGGGTAAAGCTCGTGGAGAGCAGAGGAAGGGAGGGCGGACTGGGGCTGAAGGAAATTGAACTCCGGGGGCCAGCTTGAAGCAAACCACCTCCCTTGGTAGTGGCCCCCGAAACCGATGGAAAGGGGCAGCTTCATGTATAGAGCTGTATGTCTTCGGGAAGGGAGACAAAATAGTTATAAAAGACAGATACCGTTCCAGGAGGAGAGGAAATCGCGTCTGCCGGAGCGGCTGCGAGTGCGGCCGCTAAGAGATGCGGGAGCCAACGGCATGGAAGACAGATCCATCCGTAGGAGCCTGGGCGAAGAGGCCACGGCCGGGGGGGACAGACTGAAATCCTGCTGGCTCGAAAAGAGCCGGACACGGCAGGAATGTTGGCGGACCACGAGCCGGGGAGATGCCCCGGGAGATGCGGGACCACCGCTGAGCAACTCCTCGTCCGACTCGGACGGATCGAGGCAGACCGTCAGGATGTCCATGCTTGGAGAGACAACGAGCGATGAAGGCAGAGGTAAGTAAACACGCAAGGTACCAGAAGTGAAAACGAACGAGACAGACGAGGGATGAAAGGCAGGCAGAGTTTATATGTGTATCGTGGCGTGATTAGAGACGTAGAGCGGGTGCGAGGTACCGGGTGAATCGAGTCAAGGCTGATTAGGATTTATGAAGCGGGTTTGGGGCGTGGCCTTGCTCCTGAACCTCAGTTAACCTGTTCACTCCATTTAATGTGCGTCTCATGTTTGACTGGTCTTTTATTTTTTGACAGGCATTCGTCAGAGACGTGCGGTAGTTTACTATGGTAGCCATAGTAACCTGACGCTGAAAAAGAGATTTGGTGAGGTAAGCCTTTCCCACTTCTGGTGCCGCGATGTGATGAGTGAGTATCCATCCCTCGCCACTTTTGCAGTCAAAACGATCTTACCATCCAGCACAACCTATTTGTGTGAAAGTGGGTTCTCTACCTTAGTCCAGCTCAAATCAAAGCAGAGTAACAGGTTGGACACTAAGCATGATCTGAGAGTGACTCTGTCTACTGTCACCCCAGACTTTGAAAATCTTATGAAGAGTAAAGCACATCTCCAATTGTCTCATTAACTTCCACAAATGACTTGGTTAGGTGAAAACTTTATTTTGATTGATTTTGACATTGATTTTATTCACTTTTGTACATGCAGTTGTCATGGTCCTCTGTAGTTTCTTATTAATTTGCTTTGAATAGAGGGAAAATATCTTGTTTTGTGGCCTCATTTATGTAATTAACTTTTGTACATGCAGTTGTCAGGGTCCAGTTACTTATTAATATGCTCTGAAATGCAAGTTGCACAGGATAATATATGCATGTATGTAGGGTTATGTTTTTAAAAAGATAATATATGAGTGTTTTTAACAGTTATTTTTGAAAAATTAATTTTGTTGGTTGAATTCTAAAAAAGTGGGTCGCGACTTAATGACCATGGGAAAATGTGGGTCCCAGGGTGGGACCAGTTGAGAACCCCTGATCTAGATATACAAAGACAAAAATGTTCAGAAGATCTCAGACAACGTTGTTAATCATGGACTGAAATACGGCTGGGGGGTTGGTTAACCCAAAAGGCATAACTAAATTCTCGAAGTGACCGATATGGGTTTTAAAAGTGGTTTTCCATCTATCACCTCTGTGTATGCTGACCAGGTGATAAGCATTGCAGAGATCCAGTTTGGTCAAAACAGTAGCCTTTTGTATGTGTTCAAATGCAGAAGTGATTAGTGGCAACAAATGCTTGTTTTTGATGGTGATGGAAATAAGCCCTCAGTAATCAATAAAGGGTTGAAGAGTCTTATTTTTTTTTTCAACAAAGAAAAACCCTGCCCAAAGAGAATGTGGATGGACGGATTATACCTGCTTGAAGAGAGTAATTGATATACCTCACCATGGATTCTCACTCCTTGTGAGACAGGTTGAACAGTCCGCCGTCTGGGAGAGGTGCTCCGGGGAAGAAATCGATGGAGCAGTCATACGGCCAATGAGGCGGTAACGACAGGGCACACTCTTTGCTGAAAACCTGTTGGAGTTCGTAATATTCAGAAGGAACGTTAGACAGGTTGGGAGGTTATTCATGTGGTGACTGGGGAGCTCCATGACGGGGAATAGCTGAGCGAACACAGTTTGAATGACATGGCTGACTCCAGGAATCAATGCGGTAATTGGACCAGTTAGTGATAGGATTGTGTGTCATTAGCCACGGGTAGCCTAAAACTGGGATGTGTCTGTGACAGGCAAAACAAAAAATGAAATCGTCTCCCGATGATTTCCTTTGTACAGCAAACAACTCTATGGCATCCTATCAAAAACACCAACTTCAATCCATCCATTAACTTCTGCTTACTCTTAATCGGGTCGTGGTGGTCATGGGTCCAGAAAGAAAACCCAGAAATATAAATACATACACTCCCTCCTGCATATGTTCCTGGCCTGTCCTGCCCTGAGGTCTTTTTCCTGTTTGATAGAAGGAGGCCTCCAGGAAGCATCCCAATCAGATGCCTGAATCATCTCAACAAGATTAATTTTTATGCAAAGGAGCAGCAGCTCAACTCCAAGCTCCTCACCCTATCTCGGTGACTGAGCTACTGCAGTCAAACACTTGGTGATACACTTGCCCCTTTCCTTCTGTGCTTAACCCTGTATTTCTTCTACATAAAGCCACTGGCTAGGCATTTGCTATGACTAACTGTAGGCCCCCTCTTTTATCCTACATACTTGAAAAATACCTGAAAGCCTATCTGTTTAATTGTGTTTCTGTCCTTGATGAAGCCACTAAAGGAACTACAACTGCAATTTACTCTAGTTTTCTTATGGATAGAAACTTCTAGATCTGTGCTTCAGTGTTTCTTTTTTTCTGTATCTTTTTGCTCTGTCTTTTTAAACTTTCATAGACTGTTCTGCTGGATATTTCTTCCTGTTAAAGGGTAGTGTCACAATAAAGGCATGAAAGATTACACGGAAGTAGGTCCACAAATATTGGTTTAGTTCATCTGGAATTTTGTCTCATATACCATCCAGGACACAGACCAGGGGGGGCACTTCGTGGTCAGTTACAGCTCTAAGTGGCAACCAGAGAGACTTCCAAACCATATGGAAGGTGGGGTTCAATGTAAGCTGGGTGGCATATAATAGCAGGGGGATGGCAATGCTAAATCAAGATGTCCGAATCTAACTTTTCGATCATGGAAAAACACCAACTTCAAACAAAAATCTGTCCACCAACTTGTCTGCGTTTCTCAGTCACATGGTATAACTTATTCCTTATTGCGCAAGAAAAAAATCTAAGCTGTGCAGTGCTGTTAGAGCAGCTTGTTAGCATTTGGGTAGGCTGATGATCAGAAGTATTATGCAACATTTCACCACTTACCAATCAAAAGAAAACTGGGTTTGTATGATTTGATTGAGCTCAAATCCAACAAAGACAGCAAACATACAGTCTCTCCAATAACGTGCACATTTGTCAAACTCTTTCATGTTCTATTACAATCATTATCTTTATGCACAAGACAGATATCTGTTGATGGGTGATCAGCCACTACTAAGCCTATTATTTTTTGCTGATGGCCTTGCTATACCAAATGCCTTAATTATGCACCTTCTCTATTTTGAATTTTATTTCTTCTGTCAAGCCAATATTGGAAAGCAATATGTCAATTCCTCCCAACTTCTTTTTGCCAGATTATGTTACTCTTTAATGGTCAATTGTTGGAATGACAATTTAAACAAGTATCTTACCATTAACAGCAAAACTGCCAAAGGCTGCGCTGCATTTTATATCCTTTGAGAATCCAGACACAGTGCAGAACGTGATTGCAGCTGTTTTTGAAGCCCATGATATTTTGGACGGAGTCTGGTATATTCCCATCAGAGTCATGCATGAGCATTGTTTAGCTCTGTACACTGGCCATGTGACAGTTTTCTTCAGTTATGACTTTGATTGATCCCTTTGGTTCTGGCCTGCTACTCGAGGTTTGAAGATTTAACCTGTAAGTTGGGACATACATGTTGATGGAGAATGCATTAGGACCCACCGTGAATCTTACTGTCCTCTGTTCTGGGACCAAAGTACTGACAGATGCGGCAGAGGAGAGGTAGAGTAAAAGAAAAAGAAAATGATTTAGGTTGTCCCAGCCGTAATAACTTCAGCATGGAGCTGTAATAACTCCAGTATGGTTGAGTGTAGAGGAGCAAAACCAGCACACTTTTCCATTTGCTGTGTTGCCCTCTTTTAGAAACCCTGCACAGGCATAATGTTTGGTTGAGACACACACCCCCTATATGCTCATGCATGGTTGAGAGGAAATGTTGTACTACCCCAAAGCAAGTCTGCCTTCCTTGAGCAACTGGTATCTTTGCTTCTGCTCTAAAGCATCAGACAAGACAAATAAAAACATGGTGACATAATTTATGATTACTGTCAGGATTTTCTGCTTCTAGCTAACTTCCTTCAATTGATTCGATTCTGCCGGAAATTTGTTAGAAGAAGAACAATTTTTAGATTTTTAAAACACTATTTATTCACACATGATGATTATTCAATCTATAAAACCAGTAATAATTACTGCAAAATAGCACCAAATTCTAAATTTACATAAATAATTGTACAAAGGATTCCATTTTCCGCCCACTTCTGTACAAATTCATCCAAGTTCTGGCACAAAGAGTATTAAGTGTAGTCCAGCCGAAGCCTGGCTTTGACATTGATTTTCCACAATGTTACAACATCATAAGCCTGTTCTTTTTGCAATTTATTCCTTCTAGATAAGTAAATAGCCAACTTGGCCTCACCGACTAAAACATTTTAAACCCTGTCTCTAACTCAATTTCTCTTGCCCTTTTCCACACCCCCAATAAATACTGTGATGGAACAAATACATGCTAAAAGTATTAAAAATCCAAGTAAGAATATTAAAAAGAGGATTAAGCCTCTTACATTCAGTAAAAACATGAAAGATATTTTCAAAGGAATTGCAAAAAGGCTAGGCATTCAAAACATTTGTGTTAAACTTTGATAAAAAGGAATTAGTTGCGATCGCACCATGGAGTATCCTCCACTGTAGGTCTCCAGTCCTTTTTTTCAAGGGAGGACTATAAATTGTAGACCATTGTGGCTCACATCCTCTTAGTTTGGTGGTCCAAACCGTTGGGAGCCTGCCCTTCAACTTATCTAAGTGTAGTACTTTTACACAGTTTACATACATAGTCCTTTTTTTTCTGTTTATCTTTTTTTTTATCTTCTCCGGTCCACAACAAAGGTCCATCAGTGTCCTTGAAAGGGGGGTTAAAACTAGGTCTGGAGGTTCATCCAACGAGTCTGGCACAAGTTCATTTCTGCTATATCTCCTTAAAAGCACCCATTCCTTTCCGGAAAGTCTCTCTTTTCAGAGTTCCAGCGCTTTCTGGGTTAGTCCAACAGATGAGACTTCCAAGGCAGAGGTTAAAGTGATGGCATCTGAAAGCAAAGTTCCAGCCACCTGGATCAGTCTTCCAAGGCTCACAATCCTTGAATGACACAAGTTTCTTGATAGTCCAGGCAATGATTGACAACTTATATCAAGTCTTGCATCAAACACTAAAGGTTCTTTCAGCAACCAAATAAGGACCCGTGCTCACATCTGGTCCATTTGAAAAGAGCACAAGCCTTAAAAACCCCTTGATAAAACCCAGGCAAGGTGCTTAAAAAGGGAGATTTAAAACCCGTTAAAAAGAATGCAAAGTCTAGATCTAGATCACCCAGACACCTCAAAACACAACCGGCTACATTCCTCCACTAAATCTGTAGGACCAAATAAAAACCTTTTTACAAATTGCAACCTGAAAATGGCAGCCCTGCTGGCCAGGTGAACTAGGCCCTGACCCCCCTCCTCACGGAGCAAGAACAGGACGGCTTGGGGTACCCAGGGGAATTGATCCCAAAAAAATTGGTTAGTTTGAACTGTATTTCAGCTACCAACCCGTTCGGTGGTTCCAGGCACACCAGGCGGTGCCACAACTAGGAGGCCACCAGATTGTTCACCACCAGTACCCTTCCCCTGTAAGACAGCTGTGGATGTACCCACCGCCACTTCGCCATTTTCTCAGAGATTCTTTTGAGAACGCTGTCCCAGTTCTTTTTTATCATGTTTTCATTGCCCAAGTAAATGCCCAGATATTTCAAACCATCTCTCTTCCATTCTAGACGCTGGGGTAGTACGGGGGGGGGGTTCCCCTCCCACCTTCCAGCCAATAGACCATCACTATTTTGCCAATTAACTTTTGCAGAAGAGACTTTAACAATTATATCGACAACACTGGTCAAGACGTCAACGTCAGTTTGATTTTTTATAAAAACAATGACGTCATCAGCGCACGCTGATAAACTAAATCTATAACTAAAACCGGGCAACGTCAGGCCACTCATAGTTGATCTGTACTTGCAGAGGAGGGGTTCCAGGGAAAGTGCATAGAGGATACCAGACAGAGCACAGCCCTGCCTAACACCTCTATGCACCTTAAAAGGAGCACACAGACTGCCATTAATCTTTAGTACACTCACGATGTCACTGTACAGCACCTTTATCATGGCTATGAAGCCAGCATTGAACCCAAAACTTTCCATGGTTTCCCACAGAAACCAGTGTTCAACGCGGTCAAAAGCCTTTTCTTGATCCAGTGAAATCAGACCAACACCATTCTCCAATGAACTGGAGACCTCCAAAATAACAATATAATATAGATATTATCTACCATAGACCTGCCTGGCACACAGTACGTCTGGTCATGATGGATGACCTCCTCCATTGCTCTCCGTAGTCTCAGGGCCAAGGATTTCGATAAAATCTTGTAGTCTGTGCACAAAAGTGACACCAGACGCCAGTTTTTAATGTCCTGCAGGTTCCCCTTCTTAGCCAGGAGGGTGATGACGGCCCTGCAGCAGGAGAGCGGCAGCACACCATCTTTGAGGCTCTCATTGAATATGTCGAGCAGGTCTACAGAGAAAATATCCCAATAGGCCTTATAGAATTCCACGGTCAGGAATTTTGCAGGGCAGCTCCAAGCTCGTTTGCCGACAGGGGTTCAGCCAGCCTTAAATTTGTCCCGCTGGAAACTTTTGGCAGTCCAGTTAATAAGTCTTCTCTCAAGTCCCTGTTGTCCACCCATTCACTTCTAAAAAGAAATGCATAGAAACTGAGGGCTCTCTCTCTTATCTTGGCCGGCTCAGGCAATTTATGTTCTTCATCTGACAAGAGACAATGGATAAACTTTTCCTGACATCATTTCTTCTCCAGTCCAAAGAAAAAGCTGGAGGAGGCATCCATTTGGGAGATGTCTTTGACCCGAGAGCGAACCAGAGCGCCCTGCACCTTTGTGTTAAACAGGTTAGCCAAAGTGGCTTTTTTAGTCTTAAGGACCTCAAAATACCCTTGATTTCCTGTGGATTCGCATAACCACTCATACTTCACTATATCTATCTCCAGATCTCTAACAGATCTGGCAATGTCAAGTGTGACACCTAGAATGTACTTTGACAGAGATGCCTAATCTGTACTTTTCCATAATCCCACCACTGCCTCAAGGATGTAAAATCATCTTTCATCTGTCTAAAATCAGTCCAATAAAACTCCAAAATATCGCTAAAACACATATCAGCAGTCATATTAAGATTTAAATGCCAGTATGCACTCTTAGGAGATAAATACAATTGTGAAATTGCACACTCCACTAAGGCATGATCAGTAGAACCAACAGGTAAAATCTTACAAATCTTAAAAATATTGAAGTGATGGGAAAAACAATAAAAACAATCTAATCGAGCCAAAGAGGTCCTGCCTTCTTTGTGGTGGGACCATGTGTACTGTCCGCAGTCTGCATGCATCCTTCTCCAAACATCCACCAGACCATGACTGCAGATCAGCCGCTTCAGGGTGCAAACTGATGGTAAATGAGGCTCTGCGTGGTTCCGATCTAGACTGTCATTCATAGTATGTAGTAGTAGTATTCACAGTTAAAATCTCCCCCTAAAAATAAATAATCTGTAACATATAGATCTTTCAGTTTTTCATTTATGACATTAAAGAACCGCACCCACTCTGCCCCTACCGTTTTAGACCAAGAGATGGATTTAACATGAAATCAATGTCTTGTTCATGTTTCATGGAAGTTAAATGCATGTAACACATTTTACATAGGCCTACATGCTTTTACTCGGTTTTGTAAAAGTTTTAAAGAAGTTTTCATCATGACCTAAGTTGTCTCCATATCCGCATATGTCGTCAGAGCAGTTAAACTCGGCCACTGCATTGGTCTAAAACGGGTACGTAGCAGCCGTATTACTCCTTTCTCACTACGGCGAAAACAAACTAGTCCCGAATTAAAACATCGATCATAGAAAAACTGCGACATTACAGAAGGAGAACTTTTACTTTTGAACTGAGTGCGAACGTATTTATTTTATGAAGTTTGTATGAACAGTTTGTAGATGCCAGAGGTCGGAATGAGATTAATTTCTAAAGACATTTTCGGGGTTCACCTTATGGCCTAGAGAGAGGCAAAAGCTGCATTACAGAAGTGCAAACATGCCCAAACGAGCGGCTGGTCAGCGGGATGTCCGGGATTTTTTTTTAAAGAAAAAAAATTACAGGTGAGCTATTAATCTCAATAATGAACCTAGCCTGCTTTTTGTTATCTAAAGACCATCCGACTTGCCACAGGTGTATGCACAGATCCCAGGATGCTACCCTCCAAACTAGCTAAGATGAACAGGCGACCCCCCACATCTCTCTTGTTAATTAGCTTGCTAAAATACATGACTTGTCATTCAGTCAAGACACGCATGTGGCTTGCTGAATCTCCACTAGATGTCGACTCTTTTTAAACATCCAGACATAATCGGCCTAGGAAAAAATTATCACCTTGTCAGAGCTCATCTGACAGTGCCGACAGTTAGCCATAATCAGGACGAATGTGAACAAGAGCAAGAAAAACTGTAGAAAAAAAACATGAATACGAAAGTGTTTGGAAACTGCCATGAGCATGGGGATTTATTGAGGGTTGTAATGAATAAAATAGAAATGACTAATTTTGTTTGATCTTTCATGTTAAATTAATCCAATACTTTGTTTTGTATAGACCTAGTTTGCACGAAAAAACTTCTGCACTGCAATTATTTGCTGAGGCTTTGCAAGGTGCTGGTATCGTCTTTGCTTCACAGATATATAAAGCCTCAATTTCACCCGATCTTGTTTAATTACTTTCTCATACAGTCATGATTTCTTTCTGCGCAGATGCTGCAGCGTTCTTTGCAGTGGATACATCGAGGTTTTAGTCCATATGCAAACACACTCAGGGCAGAGTCCTGCAGTGCCGCTGTTACCCGTTTCAAGATACATCTATTAAATTTAATGGGTCTGGCTGGAGTTTCTTCACTCCAGGTTAAAAATAATAATTTAATACTTTTGTTTGTTTATGACTCCCAAAGAGAATGGTGTTGATATATTGTGTTTGTGGAGAGAACATGGCAGAATATTCCTCCAAGTTTGTGCTGACACCAGAATGTTCCCGCTATCCTGCGCTGCAGAGAAATTTTTCTGCGACTGAATTTGTGATTCAGGAACGGAGAGCGCAGATAAAGTCAGGGACTGTGGACAATATTTTGTTTCTGGACAGAGATCTCTGCATTAAATTAATTTCAGATGTACAATGTTTCAAAGAATTAAAAGGGACATGATTCATTGTAATATAGGCTAATTTACAATCCTTTGGGGATTGTGTTATTTTCTGTCTTTGATCGGTGTTTTAAAACCGTAGCCTATTGGAAAAATTTAAAGGCCATTGTTAGCAGGGCTCCTTACTGTGCGGCAGGAAAATCGAGTGAGAAAATGAAGCAGGACATCACACAAAAGTTCACTTTCTGACGGGCAGCTCAACCTCTCCACTACTCCATCAGGTAGAGAGTGCGTTCACAAAAAGGAATAGGAATACCATCTGAGGTGTTTGTGTGATGAGCTTTTGCTGTCAGTTTATTATGACGCAACCTCTATTCATTAGTACAATAATCAGAAACACCTGTGGACACAAACTAACAGCCGTCCTTCATTTTGAAAGTTTACAATTCACGCCACTGACCACTTGATGCAGACGCACAGTCATTTTCAACTTTAAGCACAGAGTTTAGGAAACTGAAAAAATCAAAAAAGATTATTATGAGAGCATCTGTGCATCATCATCGCAGACCTGGACACCGCACTCAATGCAGCGCTATTTCATCCGGCTGAGGCAATAAGAAAGTTGAGAAAGAAGTGGCGCTTGTTATTCCAGTGTGCGACCGGAGCGGATTCAGCCTCTCCTATGCACAAGCAGGTGCGTCACTCACGTCTATAGACCATGAGAAAGTTGTGAGACTGCACGTAAAATTTTCATATTTAGTACATGTTTTCATCTGCTCCATGTGTAATGGCACGATTGAGATTCTTTGTTCAGATCGTTCGGGCTGAATATTAACTAAAATGAATGAAGAATTAAATAATATTCAATATGTTTCAGATTTTCAGAACGACAAGGGTTGTAAAGGGAACACCTTTTATTACTGCGCATATAGCCTATAGCCGACGGCTGAATAATTATAGGTTATATGAATAATCAATAATTATCCCCAGCAGTTTTAAAAACAAACTGACGCCCTTGTCCAGAAGAGACAGTTACATATTCAAAGCAGTTTTGCTATAATTACGTCCAGTATGTCTGGATTAGTTTATTTTTAGTTTTAAAACTGATTTACCATATTTACATTATGTAATGTATTTTTTTCAGGTCACTGCTAAAATCACTACACGTTAATATTATTATGCGCATTTATATCATTTTGTTAATTTTTATTTTTTTTAAACCCACTATTAAGTTATATCTAATCCTTACCAATCTGTGTTTCCCTGATGTCTCTTCTCCCGCTAGCTTCTCTGACCCGCTTTCTTCTATCCATCTCAGTCGTTGTGTACGGCTGGTATCTGTTCGGTTCCATGCCTCTAGAAGCACCAGAACTGGCTGCATTTTCCACCTCAAAAACCATCTCAAGGCTAAAACTGGAGGAAGAATCTTCCGAGCCTTCAAATATGAGCGCCTCCATCAGGCCTGACAGCAGCAGTTTTCGGACTGTCCAGCCTGAGCAGTTCTGTCGCTGACGTCACATGGAGACGTAGCTTTGAAGCCACGATTAAGCTAACATTTTTGAAACTCTGATTATCACGTAAAATCAAGTCTGTTCGGCTCATAAATTTACACAACCACATACTTTGACAAGATGCATTATGTCATAATACATTTACATTAAATCAGCTTGGTGTCATGAGATTTTTAAGAGATTATTATAGATAATGTAATTATATACACTACCGTTCAAAAGTTTGGGGTCACATTGAAATGTCCTTATTTTTGAAGGAAAAGCACTGTACTTTTCAATGAAGATAACTTTAAACTAGTCTTAACTTTAAAGATATACACTCTATACATTGCTAATGTGGTAAATGACTATTCTAGCTGCAAATGTCTGGTTTTTGGTGCAATATCTACATAGGTGTATAGAGGCCCATTTCCAGCAACTATCACTCCAGTGTTCTAATGGTACAATGTGTTTGCTCATTGGCTCAGAAGGCTAATTGATGATTAGAAAACCCTTGTGCAATCATGTTCACACATCTGAAAACAGTTTAGCTCGGTACAGAAGCTACAAAACTGACCTTCCTTTGAGCAGATTGAGTTTCTGGACCATCACATTTGTGGGGTCAATTAAACGCTCAAAATGGCCAGAAAAAGAGAACTTTCATCTGAAACTCGACAGTCTATTCTTGTTCTTAGAAATGAAGGCTATTCCATGCGAGAAATTGCTAAGAAATTGAAGATTTCCTACAACGGTGTGTACTACTCCCTTCAGAGGACAGCACAAACAGGCTCTAATCAGAGTAGAAAAAGAAGTGGGAGGCCACGTTGCACAACTGAGCAAGAAGATAAGTACATTAGAGTCTCTAGTTTGAGAAACAGACGCCTCACAGGTCCCCAACTGGCATCTTCATTAAATAGTACCCGCAAACACCAGTGTCAACATCTACAGTGAAGAGGTGGCTGCGGGATTCTGGGCTTCAGGGCAGAGTGGCAAAGAAAAAGCCATATCTGAGACTGGCCAATAAAAGAAAAAGATTAAGATGGGCAAAAGAACACAGACATTGGACAGAGGAAGACTGGAAAAAAGTGTTGTGGATGGAGGAATCCAAGTTTGAGGTGTTTGGATCACAAAGAAGAACGTTTGTGAGACGCAGAACAACTGAAAAGATGCTGGATGAATGCCTGACGCCATCTGTTAAGCATGGTGGAGGTAATGTGATGGTCTGGGGTTGCTTTGGTGCTGGTAAGGTGGGAGATTTGTACAGGGTAAAAGGGATTCTGAATAAGGAAGGCTATCACTCCATTTTGCAACGCCATGCCATACCCAGTGGACAGCGCTTGATTGGAGCCAATTTCATCCTACAACAGGACAATGACCCAAAACACACCTCCAAATTGTGCAAGAACTATTTAGAGAAGAAGCAGGCAGCTGGTATTCTATCGGTAATGGAGTGGCCAGCGCAGTCACCAGATTTGAACCCCATTGAGCTGTTGTGGGAGCAGCTTGACCGTATGGTACGCAAGAAGTGCCCATCCAACCAATCCAAATTGTGGGAGCTGCTTCTAGAAGCGTGGGGTGCAATTTCTCCAGATTACCTTAACAAATTAACAGCTAGAATGCCAAAGGTCTGCAATGCTGTAATTGCTGCAAATGGAGGATTCTTTGACGAAAGCAAAGTTTGATGTAAAAAAAATCTTATTTCAAATACAAATCATTATTTCTAACCTTGTCAATGTCTTGACTCTATTTTCTATTCATTTCACAACGTATGGTGGTGAATAAGTGTGACTTTTCATGGAAAACACAAAATTGTTTGGGTGACCCCAAACTTTTGAACGGTAGTGTGTGTATATATATATATATATATATATATATATATATATATATATATATACAGACACACACATATATATTACAGATAGAAAAAGATTTCCTGTAGCAGTCTGTGTTGCAGCGAAACTTAAGAAATATCCGACTGAGGACACTCTCTTGTTGCAGGATAGTCTGATTAAGAGGATGCACAGGGTTTTCCATAATTTCTTTTTGATTTTATGAAGAATCCTTCTTTGCATCATCATCTCCAGATGTTCCACAGCTGTCCCCAGAACCAGCTCTTTAATCAGGTTGTTTAGCCTTTTTAAGTCCCTGGCTCTGATGCTGCTACCCCAACAGATGATAGCTGAAGAGATTACACTCTCCACAACAGACTTGTAGAAGATCTGCAGCATCTTGGTGCAAACCTTGAAGGACCTAAGCTTCCTCAAGAAGTACAGTCTGCTCTGTCCCTTCTTGTAGACGGTTTCACTGTTGCGCCTCCAGTCCAGCCTGTTGTCCAGGTGAACTCTGAGGTATTTACTCTCCTCAACCACCTACACTTCTTCACCCATGATGGAAACAGTGTTTGACTTATCCCTGTTTGTTCAGAAATCTACAATCCTCTCCTTTGTTTTGTTCATATCCAAGGTAAGACGATTTTTTTCCACACTGTCACAAAGCGGTCCACCAGCTCTCTATATTTAGCTTCTTGTCCACCTCTGATACACCCAACAATTGCAGAGTCATCGGAGTATTTCTGCAGATGACAGGTCTCTGATGTATACTGGAAGTCTGAGGTGTACAGAGTGAAAAGGAATGGTGAGAGTACGGTCTCCAGTGGTGCTCCTGTGCTGCTGACCACCTGGTTTGACACACAATTCTTCAGTTTCACAAACTGTGGTCTGTTTGTCAGGTAGTCATTGATCCAGGCAATTGTTGAGGGCTCTACCTGTGTCTTCATGAGTTTCTGAGAAAGCAAATCAGGCTGAATTGTATTAAATGCACTGGAGAAATCAAAGAACATGATCCTCACGGTGCTGCCTGCTTTGTCCAGATGACAGTGGGTTGGTTGAAGCAGGTGGATGATGGCACCTTTAACTCCAACTCCACAGCAATAAGCAAACTGCAGTGGGTCCTGATATATTTGCTTATTCAGGGGGGGCAACAAGAATCTCTCCAGGACCTTCATGATGTGTGATGTCAGGGCAACAGGTCTATAATCATTGATGACTGATGGGTGAGTTCTCATTAGTACTGGAAAAAGACATGTTGTCTTCCACAAAGCTGGAACCTTCTTCTAGCTCAGGCTAAGGTTGAAGAGGTGCTGCAGAATCCCACAGAACTGCTCTGCACAGGCCTTCAGGACTCTGGGGCTGACACCATCTGGACCTGCAGCCTTGTTCTGGTTCAGTTTCTCTAGCTGCCTCTTCACCTGACTTTTGGAGACAGACAAGTGGAAGGGGGAGGGAACGGGTGTAGCACCATCTCCTGATTGGTTGAAGTCAAACTTGTGGAAGCAGAAGAGTCCATAACTGAGGTGAAGGATAAAACATCCGAGGTGTGACAGGAAAGCTGTGGGTCAGAGGAGGCTGGGATGTCTGTTTGGCTGGGGATAGGAGAGGAGGATACTGAGCTTGTTCCTGAACTGAATCTGTTGAAGAATGTGTTCAGTTCATTGGCTCTGTCCAGACTTCCATCTATCTAATCCTTCCTGTGCTCAAAGCCTGTGATCTTTTTTATTCCTGACCAGACATCTCTGATATTGTTCCTCTGTAGTTTGTTCTCTGCCTCTTTGCTGTCTCTGATCTTGACCTTAAGTTGCTTCTGTATGCTCCTCAATAATTCCTTGTCTCCCTCCCTGAAGGCTCTTTTTTTCTTGTTTAGCATTTCGTTCAGGTCACTAGTGATCCAGGGTTTGTTATTAGGGATGCATCTAACTGTTCTGGTGGGGATGATGTTGTCCACACAGAAGTTTATATAGGTAGTCACACACTCAGTCATGGCATTGATCTCCTCTCCGTGTCAAAAAGTCCTCCAGTTTGTGGTCTCAAAACAACCCCGGAGGGCTTCTTCAGCTTCCTTTGACAATTTTCTCACAGTTCGTTTTGTCAAAGGTTGCCTCTGAACAAGTGGGTTATATTCTGAGCAGAGATAAACAAGATTGTGATCTGGTTGTCCCAGAGGAGGTCTTAGTTTGGACATGTATGCATCCTTTACATTTGCATAAATCAAATCTAAGTTCTAGTTTTCTCTTGTGGAGCAGCTGATAAACTGTTGAAATGTTAGAAGTGTAGTAGAAAGTGAGGCATGATTAAAATCACATGATATTGCCATAAATGCATTGGGGTGCTGGGTCTGTAGCTTCGCGACAACGGAACTGATAACATCAGATGCATTGGCTGATGGTGAAATGTAAACAACTGCCAAAATAACACTGGTGAACTCTCCAGGTAAATAAAATGGACGGAAACTTACTGCAGTATCTGAGCCACAGAGACGACACTTCACAGTAACATGTTCTGGATGACACCATCTGTGGTTGAAAAGCACTGCTACTCCATCTCTTTTACTTTACTAGCTCGTCTTCAGATCTCTGTCTGCTCGTATAGTAAGGAACCCTGGCAGAGAGACAGTGGAGTCGGGGATATGATCCTTCAGCCACGTCTCAGTGAAACACATAAAACTGCATCTCCGATACTCTGCCTGAGTCCTTGTAAGGGTTTGGAGTTCATCCATCTTGTTAGCCAGTGATCACATGTTGCCCATTATGATCAATGGAAGAGATGGTTTGATCGATGGAAGAGATGGTTTGAACTTCCTCCTTCTCTGTCTCCTTTTTGCTCCTGCTCTGCATCCACGCCTCCTCCTTTTCAACTCATCAGGGATTTGTGGTGTCAGTTCAGATATTACTTCAACTTTTGCAATGTTAATCAGCTGCTCCCGGCTGTGAACCACCTTGTTGCCATGGTCACCATCATAACAAGTTATCAAAAAGTGAAAAATGAACAGCAAAAATCCTTCCAGCTTCACAGCACTAAAAACTAGAATGTATAGATCCAAAAAAATGCAATCTTCCCAAAGAAAACGGAGGAACAAATGTCTGAAAAACAAAACTCAATGTTTGGCCAACAGAGCCACTCCAACATGCAGCCGCCCAGAGCACCCCAATTCTAGAAATTCATTGCTTGTCATTTTTATGATGCTCTTACGTACTATGGTAGTGAGACCAATCAAAATCAGTATTATTCACAAATTTGTGCACATAAACAAGGAGCTAATACCTATCTGCAGTGGTCATTGGGTGAGAGGCAGGGTAGGTTGCCACTCCATTACAGGGTAACACAGAGATGCACAGTACAAACAACCAAGCACACACACACACTCATACCTAAGGGCGATTTAGAGAGACCTATTGACCTAATGTTTTTGGACTATGGTGAGAACTCAAAGTACCGAGAGAGAACCCACGCATGAACAGAAAACATTCAAATCCAGGACCTTCTTGCTGCAAAGCAACAGTTTTACCAACTTTGCAACCAAGAAGCCCTGAATGAGGATATAAATAATATAAGTATTCAAAAAAATTTTTGGGATCATCAGTAAATAGTTACACCGGATTGTTGCATTTAACCTTTTGGCACTTAATAATTATTTAAAAGGAAAATATCAAATTACAAAGGTAAAAAAATCTAAATATTAAAGACATGAAAATACATTCATCCATTACACTGGCTATTACACTGTTTTTCTAAGCAGATAAGTAATTTTAGTGGCACTTCTTAAAAACAGAAAGTGATTATCTTTTACAGTTGATAATGTGTCATATAATCAGCAGTGTCTGATGGACTATTTCTGTACATAGGACACGGGCTGTTTGCTTGAAAAAAAAGACAATTTTAACCAGATTAATCAGAATATGCCTAACAGATATGCAGGCATTCATTACAGCCAGGCGTCAAAGGATAGCATTGGAATCTGTCCTGTCCCGAAGAATTCAATGTGTTGAATGTGGGTGAAACTGGTCAAACTGAAAAGAATTGATGTCTCTTTTAAGTCATGTGTTTTGGTACCTAATCACATGCAGGAATGTCTTTACTGAAAGCAGTAAATTGCCACTTAAAAATGGTAAAAAACACAATTCATTTGCTCTCAGTAATTTAAAAGCTGTATTGTTTTATATTATATTTTTACCTCTCTGCTTTTTCCTTATCTATGGAGTTGACAAAAGAGCTAAATAGGCTGCTATATATAATCATGTAATTGCTGCAGATTTTCCTCCCAATATTTAAAAAAAATGAACTAACAGCTGTTATGGTATTGTCCGCTTTAAACTGCAAAAGTTGATATTCTTACATTTTTTAATTATTATTTGCTGGGAGAGACCCTTGGATTATTAATAAAAATGCTGATCTGGAGGTTGCAAAAAAAATTTATGCAAACTAATTCATGCAAAAGAGAGAGATTTGGTGGGAATAGAATAATGTTTAGGTTTTTTTTTTTACTGCTACCTAACTATGTTTGTTTTCAGACAAAGGGTTTTCATGGTTTATTATCTTGCATGCATATTACTTTGGACCATTTTCAGCTGGTTAACTTTTCAATCTGTTTCTCTATTTTTCCCTGGGGGAGAGGAGGGTTTTTTTTCCCATACAAGATGTGCCAAAAGGGAGCCGGTAAAGAGCTATGCATGGTGATGGGCTGAGGGGAGGAGGAGTGGTCTCTACCATGCTAGGCTACAATAAAAGGCATTTGTCTGGACCTCCGAGGAGCCCAAAATTTCCAGTAGCACTACAGGCAGCTGCTGAACACAAAAAAGAGACAGGTAGATAAAATAGAAAAATAACTTTCAGCAAATTTGATTTTTGAAAGTACATTTTAAGTTTTGATTCTAAGAACTTTTTTACTTTAGATTAACAGGACAATAGAGAGAAAATGATAAATCTGCTGTGCATCACATTAATTCCCCTTACCCTGGCTGGCAGTGCATACTGTCAATCTCCTTCAGGTGAGTTTATCATTATGAAAAAAACTTTTTCCAATGCAATGGCTTGGTTTTAACTTTAAATCTTTCATGCATGTGTATGTTTGTGCAAAACTGTATATAAAAAAGAAGTGCAGGAGGATCAGCTCTGTAAGAAATCTGAGTTAAATAATACCACAGTAGAAGCTTGTGTAACAACATGTCCATTGTAGACGTGTGTAACAGATTAGTCTCTGGGGTAACCCAGACACCCAGACCTACTCTGACTCACTATTGACTCACTGACTTCCATAAAGACCACCACAGTACCCAGTGGCTGTTGAATAAATTACCCTGTCATTCACTGCAGCTTACTGGTTGCCCTTCTGAATGAGAATTTCTCTGTTAATACCAGATGTTTTACCTGAAATGAGTCCTAATTGGCTCACTGACTGAAACTGAGCTAGTGAAGGTTGTTCTTTTTAGTAATTTAAATGCCAAACAGCAAAAGCATGACATTTGTGCCTTTTTTCATTTCACCATAATTTTAAGCTTAGATAGATAGATAGATAGATAGATAGATAGATAGATAGATTCAAAAAAAGGATAGATCCAACGTACAAGAGACCACACATCTCATTCAGGCGATGCCTCCTGTCATTTTTGAGAATTGATTTGAATAAAAAATGTATAATCTGCCTACTGTCTACAGCATGGAAATGTAGTTATGTGTTCCATTAATTAAAACCTACAAACAGGAGATTGTTTAGTTTTTTTTTTTTTATTTCACTTTCCTTAAGAGTCAATTGCACCAAATGGGGACCAGGACAAAAACAACGGAGACTGTGTGTATTAGTTTTAAGAAAATATTTAATTATTTAATTACCTCATAATGTATGCCATGGTTTATTACATGGAAAAGAAATGTTTGTTTATAGGTACTAACTGGAAGTAGAAAGGGACAACATGGTAACATAGTCGTGGGGCTACAAATTGACGGGAGGAAATTACCAGGAGCCAAACAAATAACATTACCAGAGAGGACTTTGAAATTAGTCTGTCAGAATTTCAAATTCACAGTTGCTTGCAGGTTGACACCTTGAATTTACTGCTGTAACTCTGAGCTTCAAAACCAGGGACAATCACTGCTGTTCTGCAAAAAGAAACAAAGCAAGCCTGAAACCCACCTGTTGTATGGGCTGAATGATATTTAATGCTTTTTCATGAGCCCAGCAAGCTGACTCAGTAGATGTAATAGTAAGTATTTATCAGTTGTTATTCTTCCAAGCAGCAGAGGAGACGACCTCCCTGTCAAGAGAAGAGTTTCACACTATAAGGGGATTAGGCTTTTTTTATCCACTCATTGAAATTTCTTTCATGGGCTTGTGATGTCATAACAGCTTGTGCTTGTGCATATGTGCACATAAACATTATTAAATAACCTGTCTTTTTTATTATGCAAAAGCATTTGTTCATTTGAAGCCAGCTCAGTGAGTAATCTGTGGACCATATTTTTCATAGGAAGAGCCCCCTATCAGTTCGTTGGGGTGTTGCCTGCTTCCTCACATCCTCTGACTTACTGTAGCATTGGGATCTTTTGGAAAGGGGCCATGGCAACAGGCAGCCTGACAAGAGTAGAGTCAAGATTAATGACTCACAGCCAAATGTATAGAGTCCCACGCTGAATTCTAGCCAGATGACTGTCTTTCCCTGTGAGGTAATAGTTTGCTAAGTCTAATGCTTACTGTGACTGTTGGTCATCGAGCCGTGGCCCAGTTACTCAGGCTTGGTGGGAAAAAGGGGCTTGGCTGGAAGTGGGCTATGGCTGGGGTGAATTTGTGTTTAGGCTCAGAAATGAGATGCTGATGGAACCACATTTGATGTTCTGCATTTGTATTCATTTGATTGCAGTGAAGTCCTACAACTAACTTGAATGAGTGTTGGCCCCACATGTGAACTGGTGATCACACACATCATGCACACAGAGACACTTTGTGCTTGTGATTGCTCTGCTGGAAAGAACACAGGGAAGACTCTATTGGAATTAGGGTGGAGGAGTTGGCCTGCTGTGTTTGTCCCAGCTGTGCTTGTTAATCCTTTCTACGCACTGACACAAATTGGCTGGCAGCACAGTACGGCAAAGCTCTGGGATGTTGTAAGCCATCTCAAGAGTTGCTTCTCTGACAAAAGGGTGTGGCATACTGCACACATACTGTCATATAAACACAAAGATGTGTGAGTAGCAAACTTAATGGTTTGTAGCGAGATCATTAAGGCCAGATTCTGTCAATTTACTCCAAAATGAAAATTTTGCAGTTGGAGAATATGGCAACAAATGTTTGACTTGGAACTTTGCGATACCTGTAATACACAGTTTAGTGTTGCAAAGAAACAGATGGTTCCAATCATTTGCTAGTCCAAACTTTTTACCAGAGTGAAAGAGAATTGTGCTTAGTAATGAAATGGGAATAGATCTTGGCTACTTTATTCTTATACAGATGTGCTCACTTAGTTGTTTGCTTTGTTTTCATTAGCAGCTATGTTTTAAAAAAATATTTGTTCTGTTAGGTAACTCTTTTCTATCTAAAATGAAACAATATGGGACTACAATTAATTTTAGAGGGTTAAGTCTAAGGAATGTTGGAGAAAGAAAGGGTCCCCTTCTCCTGGAAGAAGAATAAAAGTAAACCCTACAGGCTGTTGTTTTACAAGCAAAACGTGCCTTGCGTGATCAGGGCAACTTTCTCTGCAGGGGTGACCTCAGTAGCAGCAGAGAGTGTGGCATTACTTTTAATATCCCCGTGTCTCTGTCTGCTACCATTGCCTTAAAGGCATAACTGCTTTCGGTTCTCAGCTTGAAAAAGTACGGTGGTGAAAACGAGTATTGAAACACATCAAGGTTTTTCTCCATAAATATAGCTTTAACAGGGACCACTGACATGAAATTACAACCAGATGTCAGTAGCAACCAATGTAATCCACATGTGTAAAGAGAGAAACAAAAATAAAGCTAGATATTAAAGTAGTATATCGGTACAAAAGTTGAAGGACATAGTAAATAATCATTGAAAACACTTAAGTTTTTTTCAAATAAAACAGCTGTAATATGTCCGGAGAAGAACATGTTGAAAAAGCAGTCATGTGCATTGCTGATATGTGATTTCAACCCATTCTTCCATGTAAACTGTCTTAAAATCTTGATGTTGCTAATGGCCTTTTTGATCTCTGAACTTCTGTCCTGTCCATAGATTTTTAATGGATTTAAGTTAGGTGATTAAGAGATCCATTCTCCATATTTTCTAAATTTGTTAACTTGGCTGTGTGATTCAGATCAGAGCTGGCCATGACAGAAGTAAACTAAGCCCCTGCTTAGGACCTAAAAACAATCAGGCACCTTTTATAAATAGTTGAATATTCACACAGACCATAGATCTAGAATTTTTGTTTTTTTGTTGAGAATGAGAATACCATTAAATTTGACAGTTTCATCATAAAAAAATTATACTTTTATAACCGTTTAAAATCAAATTAAAGAATTAAAGGAATTGACAAGTTTACATTGTAAAAGTGCAATAATGAATGAATAATGAATAATATTCATAATTTGACTATCATATCTTAGTTCCAATCTGTTGCTAGAGTTTATTCTTTTCTTTGTGTTTGAGCGTACTTTGTTTACATATCAAATCAAACTTTATTTATAAAGTGCTTTTCATACAAAATTGCATCACAAAGTGCTTTACAGATTAAAATGACCCCACATAAAACTACATTCCCATCCCTCCCCCACAGATTTAAAAGCATGGTCGGTTATACCCCCCTCCCCCCAACCCAACTCCCATGCTCACACACAGTTAAAAGCAACAGTAAAAAAAGACATTGGGCTGAGTGCAGATGAACCATGCAAGGAAACGCCATCAGAGGAGCCATCTGCACCGGCAGCAGTAGATCAATAGCAGCAAATGAGGCACCGACACCGGGCGCCCAGAGGAGGCAAGGCCAAGATCCCCACCTCCACCTATGCAGCCGCAGCCGACCACCGCTCCCGGGGCAGAGGGCTCCCACAGAGGAAACACTGGAGCGGGGATTGAGATAACAAATTAAAATCTACAGATAAACAGTAAATAAATGTGATAAGATTAGATAGTAAAACACTGATAAAATATAATCATTCATCACATCATTTAAAAATATTAAAATAAAGAGTAAATAAGTATGAGTTTATATAGTAAAACACTGATTAATATTTTAACACTGATAAAATTTAGAATCATTTAGTGTAAAACATTGATAAAGTTTGATCAGGTAACACATGCAGAGCAATCAAGCAGATACTTCTAAATAATCAATTAAAAGCTAGGCTAAAAAGGTGAGTCTTGAGCCTGGTCTTAAAAACATGAACATTCTCTGCGGCCCTGAGGTCCTCTGGCAGCCTGTTCCAGAGGTGAGGGCCATAAAACTGGAAAGACGCCTCACCATGAGTGTATGTCCTGACTTTTGGGATGACAAGGAGATGGCTGCCAGAGGAGCGCAGAGACCGCCAAGGTTCATAAGGTAAAAGTCGTTCTGAAAGATAAGAAGGCCCAAGACCATTAAGACACTTAAAAACCATTAAAAGAACCTTAAAATTGATCCTAAGACAACATGGAGTGTTAAAAGTTCACGTTTGGTCTCATCTCACCAGAGAGAATTCTCCCAGTTTGTCATTAGGCTGTACAACTGTTCTGCAGCAAGCTTTAAGCAAGTCTTGCTTTCTCTTGTGGAGTCTTATGCAGTAAGTTTATATAAAGGCCAAGGTGAAGTGCATTAGTTATTGTTTACATAGAAAACTGTGCCTCCTAATTTCAGACCTTTCTGAAGCTCTCAGCAAGTGGTCCACAGCCCTTTTACTGCGCTACTGATTTTTCTTTTGATTCCTCTGCCAGAGGTCTTGTGAGGAGCACCTAGTGTTTGGCTGTTTATTGTAAAATTCTGTCGTTTCTACTTTCAGATTATTTCCCCAATGTGGTTTACCCTTTACCAACATTCTTTATTACACCTAATTAATGGACTTCTTTTTTTTATTATTTTGAGGATTACTTGGTGTGAGAATGTTATGTTAATAGTCCCAATAGAAATGTATTTGTTAGAAATAAGTTAATTGATTCAATATATTTTTCCAGCGTTATGCCTAAGAGGGACTTTTAAATGTATATGTCCACAGTACAGTTATTTAAGGCCATGACTAGGATTCACACTGGTGCTACTATGCTTCATACATCTCATATATCAGACTTAAAAACCAGATGCAGAAGCTGGTTTTCTGATTTAGACTGAACAGTGCTTCAACTAACAAAGTAGAATGAAGCCTTTTGTCTGCTCTAATTTCCTCAAGTTTTGTCTTGGCAGTAAAGTTAGGGGCATTACATTGGGCGAGGTGATGCTAACTAACGTCATGTTTTTGGTAGAGATTTGATGAGCCAGTTAGTCCTTCTGGATTGCTCAGGTTTCAGTCACTCCCCATGCAGAGAGTTTACGAGGCAGGAGAAGTTGAGTCATTTCTAACTCACAAAAAGGCCAAAGCGATCCTCATCCAGCTTGTAAACATTACACTTCTTTGAAAAAGACCAGTAATAAGCAGCTGCAAGAAGGCTCTACATAGCTCATAAAATGCTTGGCATCTTGCTGACTAGTTGGAAGGTGTTGCAGTTTGGTAAAAGCAGTCACTAGTAAACCCAAGTTTAGGATGAAAAAAAGTTTAAAAATGTGTAAAGTTGGATAGTTCAAGACAGTAGTTTTGTCAGCAATACTGCTTGATTCTTGTATAGTTGTATTTAATACCAAAAATCTTAAATGTAACTTTTGTATCACTAAACTGGATTAGATTGGCAGATTATATTAGATATTTAATTCAGGAAATCGGCATAAACGAGACGCACGTGACCTGCAGACAGGATGGCTGCGTAGCGCGGTTGCTCTTGCCCTCCCCCTCCCCCTCCAAACTTTTATATACTATCCATCTATCTCGCATCGTTAACTGAACAACTCTCTGCCCGGAGTCCCAGCAATTACCGCATACACGATAGCTGAAGGTTTGAGAAGCAAAGTTGGGTTTGACCCTCTGAAAGACGACAAAAATCTTGAGACATTTAAGCTAGCTGTATCGTCCATACTAACTTCCGCAATGAAAGAGCAGCAAATCTTTATTGAGAAACAATTCGCGAAATTTGAAGAACAGCTGGACAACATAAAAACAGAGGTAACGAAGAACTCAAATGAAATTAAGAAGCTGAATTGTGATGCGGGCTCATCGCATAGGACCATAGCACAATACCGGATCCCGCACCCTGATCTGCAAGATGCTGCATTACACAGACTGGGACCACATCCTGAAGGCAGCCAGAGGCTCTCGGATTGATGTCAACGGCAAAGAGATCCGCTTTGCAGCGGGCTACAATAACTACACCATTAAATGGCGCCGCTCATTCTCACAAGCAATGGAGACAGCGAGGAAACTCAGCTTCATTCCGTTCCTGATTTACCCGGCCAAGTTAAAGCTGTCCCGCGGATCAGAAATGCACCTCTTTGAGACCCAGGCAGAGGCTGAAGACTTTCTCGGCGCTCAGACTCAGACGGCGGACGGACGAATGACTCTGATGTAACCCACTGGTAATAACACGGAATCTCTAGATAAGTAAAGTATTATCCCATGTAACCATAATAACATACCTCAGAGCATAGGCCTACTTGAAGATACTGTGACTCTATTTTCCTGGTAAAATGAGGGATGCTGTTTTTTGTTGGCTTTTATAATGCTTACTTTAGTGATCTAAGAATACATGCAAATGGCACAGGAATAGTCCACTCTTTCATAATTATTCCCTACTCAACGGGGGTGGGGGCATTCTCATCTCCGTACTGGAGCTCTAGGTGTATCCATGTTTTAGCTGATGTTTATAATGAGAATGGGCTTCGTGATTTTAATGATTTGAGACTGTTTAGAGACCAATTACATGGATCATCTTTATTTCTGTACTTCCACCTAGGATCATCTATGAAAGCATATGGAGTTCCATGGAATTCTCCTCCTACTGCTCACCTTTTGCACTCCATACTGTGCAACAAAGGACAAAAAAAGAGGTTTTGGTTTCCCGAATTTATTCACTTATCCGGGACGCTTCTTATAAAACCCTTCCTATTGTACATGTGTGGTCTAATGAAATGAAGCACTACATCGGAGGTGACTCATTGAACTGGGAAAAGATCTGATCCTCAATTGTCTTTGCTTCTAAAAATCCAAACCATCATCTGATCAATTTCAATTATATCCACAGGACTTACCTAACTCCGAGAAGAAACTTTCTCATGAAACGTTTATCATCTCCAAATTGCACCCTGTGCTCAGATGGACTTACAGGCTCACATGGCAATGGCAGATAAGATCCAGGAATTGCTGTAATTTCTAAGTCTATTTGCATCTCATGTTAAAACATGGTCTGTCTTATCCTGTAAGAGTTTTATATAGATCCAAATTTGGGGGGGTTGTCGCCTGGTCCTGCTTTTTTTTTTTTTCTATTAGATTGCAATGTACCTTTTACTTGTATCGGACTGCTGTACTTATTTTGCTTAAAAAAACAATAAAAAAGTTGTTCACAAAAAAAGAAGTCGGCATGAAATTCTAAACACACATAAAAGCGCAAGGAATAAAACTTAGTAAAATATGGTTTGGAAAGAAAGACGCTTAGGAATATTTTGGTCACTGATTGGAAAAATTGGAATTTCCAATTTCCAACTCAGTGGCAACTAAGCTGAAAATGGACTGATTTCAGCCACCATATCTCTGTGCCTCTCTCAATTAAAATAAATTTTTTTGAACATGTCATGTAAAGAACAAGTATAAATCAAAAAGGATGAAGGGAATAAAATATTAGAGTAAGCCAATCTAATCAAAGGGTAAAAATGAAAGATAAATTATGACAACCTAAATGCTATGCTATCAAGTACTTTACCCCCTTTTTCATTGCACAAGCTGGATTGACCTAAATCCTAAATATGGCATGTTTTATTGTTTGAACCAGTGGTGTCCAAAGTTAGTACTCAAGGGCTGATGGTTCATTAGCAGGCCTCTGCAGAAGTTTGACAAGCTAAGGATGTAGTTGGACCATTTCAATCAGCTAGTTGGAGGAGAGACGCATCTAAAACTAGCAAGACACCATACCTCTAGTACTGGAGCTGGACACCTATGGTTTAAACAGTGTTCATACTTATTTATGGAGGCATGTTTAATCATTTCATCAATCCTCTGCACAAAAGTAAATGCTATCGTGATGGAGCATCCAATAATCTAATAATCACCAACATACTGTACAGCTCAACCGGATTGTGCATGTAATGCATGCAATCATGTGGATCAGAATTCTTAATTGTTGATGGAAAATGTAATCTGGAAAAAGGATAAAAGAATAGAGTCTGGTTTCATGTTGGTTCAAATCCTAAATTTTAAACACATGGCTGTGGTGACTCAGTTTTGTTTTAAGACAAGGTATATTGGATTGGTTCCAACATACCTTGCCAAAGCAATAATTGGACTAACTGATATACCATTTTTGCCCAAGAGAAAGGGTGATCATACAAGAGAAGCAAGGTTAATGAGACCCAGATGAAACACATCAAGGCTACAAAACGGTCATAAAGCCAGGAAATGAAAACAAACGGTAACACAAAACATAAGAAGCTAGCAAAGTTTGGATGTGGGTTGTTTTGGAACTTTATTCCCCATTACTTGTTTTTGCATATGTTTGTATGATGAGAAATGTTTATGAATTAGGCAGAGCTGAAGGCAAAGAGCCAGTTGCTCCTTTTCTTTCCTGTGATACCCAGGAGGAAAGGGTTCCTTTTCCTGTGAAGAGCCAGCTAGACACTATTCCAGACATGGTTCTGGTAAGAAATGTCAAGATAGATTCTGGCATCCCCATGCAGAAACAGACAGAAACACATTTGTGTGTGGGTGTGTATGTGTATGAAGTGGGAGTTTAGGTGGGGTTGACTTGGCAGGGGGGGAGGCTCAGTCACTTCTACCATTGTTACAGAAAAAATCAAAACATACAAAAGCATGCCATTTTACAGATTAGCATTGTTTATATCATAGATGAAAAAAGCGAAGTAAACAACCATCAGAATTATTACAGCATTGACGGACTGAATGTTACAGGTTTATTAAACCTGAAGTGCCATATTTGTTTGTGGTGGTCTGCTACATCTGTTCATTTGTTGCTTGTAAGTCATTGGGTCCGGCCAGCACTTGCTGGCTGGGTTCTCCTTAAGTAAGCAAGCCCTGTGAGGTCTAAACAGTGAGGCCAAGGAGATGATGGGAACCCACGGTAAGACAAAGATAAGATATCATTTTGAGCTCCATGAGTTGCGTCGGTTGGACAGTGAGGATTTGGAAGCAGTGCTCTGAGGAAAGAATTTGTGTTCTTCATTAGATATACACTAACACAAATCAGATGGAGTGCATGAAAGCAAAGCTTTTCATTTTGAAAGTTAATGCTGAGGAAACAAAAGCTTGTAATTGCCAAAACTGACAGCCCCAGGAAGGAGACAGGAGAGGAGTATTAATTCCAGGGGTTGGTTCCCTGCCTGATACCCAGTAAAATGTTTAATGAACCACACTCAACCACACATATTTATATTTCAACAATCAACAGTGTGTTTGAAGAGCCAAGCAAAAGTTTTTCTCTTGAACTGTATCACTATTTGTCATGTTACAACCACAAACTTGAATGCATTTTGTTGGAATTTTACATGACAAACTAAAACTAAGCACATAATAGAAATATGGAAAGAAAAGGATACAATGTTATTATTTGTTTTCTACTTCTAAAAATCTAAAATTTTGGCATTTATTGATTTAAAACTTTATAACCCCTGTAACTTTTTTGTGGTATCTCTCCCAGCTTTAGACATCTAGGGACTAAAATGTTTTCCTATTCTTTTTTGCAAAATTGCTCAAACTCGGTAAGATTTTACCTCTTACTGTATTGTTATTACGATCACCCTGCTTGAAGGGTAAGCTTTGTCCCTTTATTAACTCCTTTGCATCCTCTTACAGATGTTCCCTGTATTTAGCCCCAACTCAAACTAGTTTCCCTGTCTGTGCTGAAAAAAAGTATCCACATAGTATGATACTACCACCAATTTTTAGAGTGTGGATAGAGTTTTAAGAGATGTGCAGTGTTAGGTTTGTTTTACATTTTGATGCCATTTTTCTAGAGTACTTCTTCCAAGTGTTACTTTGCCCCAAACTGTTTTGGCCCATTCTTAATTTGGACTTCTTACAGATTTATTTCATTAATGGCTTTTTTTTATCACTCTATACATCCATGCTGCTCCTCCAAAATGAGTGAGGGGCTCCAGAGGGTTTTTGATTAAAGCTCTCCTTGCACAACCTTATACACTCAATTTCAGATGATGATTAAACAGGGCTTTGTGAGACACTTTAAATGTTTCCACAGGTTTACCCTTCACAGGTTGATGAAGTTCCTGATTTCACAGTGTTCTTTAGCAAACCTCAGGCTTCACTAAACAGGTGCATTTGTAATTTGAAAGTCAAAGTATCATAAACATGTTGGTATTTCTTTGTATGTTTTCCTCTCTTTTTTAGTCAAGGCTGAACTGGGTGTAAACGTCACCCTGCCCTGCAGGGTTCATCCAGAAGAAGTTTTTCTCTTTGGCAGTCTGAAAGTCACATGGACCAAAGTGGCAAAAGATGAATCCCAGACTGAGGATGTGCTGATATCAATGGGTTTACACGAGAGGACTTACGGAAACTATGAGAATCGGGCCTTTTTGGTGGACCTAGAAAATGGTGATGCCTCCTTAATGTTAACTGACATCTCCATGGAGGACATGGGAAGGTACCGCTGTGAGATCATGAATGGGATAGAAGACATCGTACAAGATGTCATCTTAGAGGTACAAAATGATCTCACTGAAGGTAAATACTTTTTTAGCAACACAATAATTTTGCTTAAGCACCAGTAAGTAAATGATTGTTAATCCTTTATAATGTATGTCCAGAATCATGATTTACATCTTACTGTAGAGTCATGTCTTTTTTTATACCTTACATTTATTCTAGGTTTTGTTTTTTTATACAAAGCTGGTATATTTAAAAAAAACAGACAAAAAAGCAAGTGGATTTGTGTTGTGTTCTAGTTCAATTTGAAGTCAAAGTTTCATTGTTTTAAGGTGAAAAAATCTGCTAGAATTACACCAAACATAGAGTTTTGAGTTTAAAAGTTGGAGGTTCCTGAACAGTACCAAATTTCAATATGACTGGCTCGCACATAGGCAAGAGTGTTCTACTATCACTTTGTTTGTCATTATATCATAGGCACAGATAATACTGTACAGCCTCTATTACTGAACATGTTGGTTTAACCTCCACGTGTAGATGCATAAGATGTGGAGTAATACATTGTTAGCATTACAGTTAGCATCACACCGTGCACTGAGTAAACCCCACTGTTCAGTTTTGACTCAAAATTTCTCATTTGTATTCGCAATCTTAAAATCCATTGTGACTGCATTGCACATGAAAATGTTGTGGTAGAAAGTTAATGTACTTCTATCAGAGTACAAAGTATTGCACAATGTCTATTTTTGAACAAACTGCTACAACATTTGAATGCAGAAAAACAAAAGAAATAGAGTGTAGCTGGCTTATATTATCAAACGTAGTTAGCCTGGTCGGTGGTCACATTATATCCAATTCCCACTGGTTATCTAGCTTCCAACTGGAACATGGTTAGGTGTGATGTAACATTATTCTCAGATCTAACATCCACCTCACAAAGACAATGGATCAAAGCAACAATTATGTGGGGTTTGACTTTATTCACAGATTTGAATGAGGAATCCCAAGCCAATTGGAACGCAGGGATATTCACTTAGAGGCTATTGATGTCCTTTCTTTTCTTGATTGGTATTAGCAATAAAGAACAGAATTTTAGACCAAAATAACATCAGTGCAAAATTCATTTTAAATCAAATTATCCTTTGTGTACTTTGATTAATCTTAAACAGCTTTAGGAAAGCAATTTGATAAATATACATCCTTTGTGCAAATAAGCATGCAGCTTCATGGTGATATCTTCAAGCAGACTTAGTCCAAATACCAAATCTCACATTTCCCTCAGTCATATTGCCATTATTTGGCTGGTATAGTTATGCCATTTACATACACATTTACTATGAACTGTAAATGTAATTAATTCCCCTCTATACCACCTGTTACCTCCAACAAGATAGCTGAGGGTTAGAACCATTCAACTCCTGAAACATCAGTAGTTCAGCATTACATAGCATGACTGAAAAACGGAAGGGTTTTATCCTGAAAGAAATATTTTAAAATCTTCTCTACTTTGTTAGTTGTGACTGGTCACAAAGATACAAATTATTTAACTTCTTCAGTTGCAGTTCTAAAAGTGGTCATTCATAAAAAACAATGTTAGAGGTTTATATACAATAGATGTATTGACTGGATACTAATCTTCGGAGCCCTAATTTCAAACATGCATGTTTGAGAAAGAAATGGGTTAGAAACGAATAAGATTTTTCCAAAACTGTTGATTGGAGAAGTATTTGACACTCCCTCTTTCTGACTTGGCAGAGTCGGCAAACAAAGACTTAAAACTCACTAAAGAATGTGTGTTCTGTTGTTCAAAATATAGATTCATTTAAGGTTTTTATGTTCTGCTAAAGCATGTTCTGTGTCATTCAGGTGTCTTATTCCCTTACTCCCCCCATCATGGGCGCTACAATCTGAATTTTGATGAAGCTATGATGGCCTGTGCCAGACAGGATGCTGTAATTGGTTCCTTTGATCAGCTGCTGGAGGCCTGGAAAGATGGTCTGGATTGGTGCAATGCTGGCTGGCTGAAAGATGGTACAGTGCAGTATCCAATCACCAAACCCAGACAGCCCTGTGGCGGTGCCAACAACTTACCTGGTGTCAGAAACTACGGACACAGAAACAAAAAGATGAGCCGCTTTGATGTGTTCTGCTATGCTTCCAAACTCCAGGGTAGGATTTTTTTTTTTCCATTTTTTTTTCTTTTGTTTTTTTTTGTTTTTTTTCTTTGGTTTTTTCATTTTGTTTTCAACTTCTAGAATAAGGCTTACGTGTTAAATTTCAGTTCTTTTATTGGGCAACATCCATCCTCCTTTTGGCATGTGGCTATTAAAGGAAGTTCATCTTAGCAGCTTTTTTTGCACTCTTTACTATCAGGTCGCTTCTATTGGTTGGTCCAGCCAGAACGGCTGAACTATGATGAGGCTGTGCAGGCCTGCCTAGACGACGGTGCAACGATTGCCAAGGTTGGCCACATATATGCTGCCTGGAAGCTTGAGGGCTACGATCGCTGTGACCCTGGCTGGTTGGCTGATGGAAGTGTCCGCTACCCTATCTCCAGGCCCCGTAAGAACTGCAGTCCTACAGAGGCTGCAGTGCGTTTTATTGGATTTCCAGATAAACAGTTTAAGTCTTTTGGTGTCTACTGCTTCAAGGCTGACAAGTGAGAGTATAAAAACATGTAGGGAAACCATGGCCACCAAAGAGCCGCAACAGCAGCCATAAGAATAAACAATAAAGCAAATGAGTTTTAGATTTTAATTTGTCTAAGTATTACCTTCCGGATGCTCTAAATACTTGCACTCATGTGAGTGTCATACAATTTAAATCCATAAGCAATAACCACCAAAATATAAGTCAAAATTGGGGTAATTTGTTCTACATTTCTAGCAGAGTGCTTTTTGTTAAGACTGTTTGGTAAAAGGCAAAAGTGGGAATGAAGTGACTGAGACAACAGCTTATGGAGGAGCATAATCCAAGTTTAGTTTGTTTTCTACAAAATGTGTAACAAAAAAGGTTTGACTGAAATTACACTCCTAGAATGTAGGATACTTTTAAACGTGTCACAACCAATGCTACTTTAAATTTTGCATAAGTGTACATACCATCAAAAATAAGCTGATTTCAATGTAATGAACATAATGTGGCTACAGTTGTTGAGCTATTGATATACACACATTATACTGCAAGAAGGAATCAATTAGATTAATTGTCAGAATTGAAGCGGTTTGTTAATATACATAAATGTTTCTCCTAAACTGCAAAAATGTTTTTTGACCAGAAAAGCTGTGAGCAAATCAACTACAAAGATAATCGATTGATCAAAATTACTTTTATCATGTTTTCTGCGTTTCAGTTCAATTAGCTAAAATTACAAATGTCGAGATGTTATGTTTAACCCTTTCTATTTTCTAACATGACTTTTTAAATAAGTTTTTTAATGACTTCACAATGTATTTTAAAAGAAATAGTACAAAGTCTAGACTTACTTGCAGATTTTTTTATATGATAAGATTTATATTCTTTTCTATTCATTGTGCAAGACAAGTACAAATAATCCTCCTTTTATCTGGTATAAAACTAAACTTAAAACATGTAATTGAGTGATAATGATAGCAATCAGTAGTCATGAAAGCAAGTAGAATTTTTGTTTAGCTTTGTTTGACTTTTTTCTTACTTTGATCATTGACATATGGTACTTACAACAGATTATCTTTTGTTCAGTTTCACATACAAAATATTAAGCTATTTTGTATTGTACCTTTTTACAATGATGCAAATAAAAATAAAAATGAAACTTTCAAAAATGTTTTCTCCAGGCTTTTCTTAAGGGAAAATAAAATTATTACAATGTCTTATGTGAGAATGCAGATGTAAATTAACAGTAGTAAAATCAGAGGGTTATGTGTACAGTTTTTTGCAAAAGCATTCATGTTTAACATTTTGTCACACAGACTTCAACATGAGAGACCAACACAAAGTAGTGCAAATGCAGAACTGTAAAAATGAAGATCTTTCAAAAATTACAAATATGAAAAACATGAAAAAAGTGGAGTGCATTGGAATTTAGCCCCTTTTACTCTACCACAAATCTAGTACCACCAGCTGGGTTCAGAAGATGCCTATTAGTAATTAGCAATGAGAGCATTAATCAGAGTAGCAGTCAAAAGGTCCATGGTAACTCTAGAGAAGCTGAAGCTTAGGTTGGAGAATCTGATAAGACAACTAACAATCAAACACTCCACAAATCTAGTCTTAAGAAGAAGAGTGATAAAAAGAGAGGCTTTGTTTAAAAAATTAAAATAAAAACTCTTGCAAGCCTAGCAAGCAACACCGAACCTGTGGAAAAAGATGCTCTAATCATTTGAGAGGAAAAAATATTTTGCCTACAAGCAAAAGACTGTGTGCTGGTAAAATCATTGTAGCACTCCATCTTCCTTGTATAAAATGGTTTTAACTGCATCATGCTGAGGGAATTTATTTCTTCAAAACAGGGTAGTTGTTCCCAGATGGGAAAATGCATGACTAATTTTTATTTTATAAGTAAAATATTTTGAAAGTTATACATTCAACATTTTGCTTTCATTTTACAGTGATACACTACATTATGTTGGGCTGTCACATAAAATATCAGCTAAATACATTACAATTTCATCTTGTGAAGTTACTAAATGTAAACATTTTAATAAAATTTTGCAGGGCACTGCTAATGTATGCAAAATGTTGCAGACTTTTAGAAAAAAAGTCATGATTCTTAGCACAAATGTTTTCTTATTTAAAATTTCTTTCTTTGTCATCAATCGTAACCAAATACTGCTTTTGCTTACATGAAAGCTTTTTGTCATCTTGTTTGAATAGACAAGTAAATATTGACGAGTTGCACAGGTAACACTAATCTTTGATTTCCAAAAACTAAATGTGATGCAACCTTTTAAGCAAGCCTGCTTTGGTAACATTTTCAAAAAAACTAAATTATGAATGACAATCATGGATACAGAAATGTAATCACGAATGACACAATAGTAACATTTTAGATGAGGCTAGTGACTGTGTTGCCTGTCCACACCAAGAAGGCGCGAACAGTTTGGGTGCATTTTCTTTCTGAAAGAAACTTGAAAGTCTTGATAGAGCCCAGCAAGACCTGCACAAGCTGAGGATGCCTAGGATTTTCCACTGTAACATCTGCATTTCATGACTCCAGACTGCCAGTCTGACACTCTCTGGGGAACCTTGGAGAAGTCTTTGATCACAAGTCAAGTCTTGTTTAGAAGCAAACTGAGCTTTTACAGTGATATACATCAGTTATGTTAACTTGTGTGAAGTTTGCATCAATCAATTTAATGTTAATTCTCCAGTAACAGTGCACTGTGCCAGCAATAAAATTGTGAGCCTAAAAATGACTTTTTTATGAGAGGGAAGGGACTACAGATTAAAGATAATATTTTTGAAAGGCTTGTCGATCTGTGATTCTGATTCCTTTCTGTATAACAGAGCGGTGCACAGACATGCACTGTTTGAAATATATTTTTATTTGAAAGAGATTTATTTGCTATAAAAAATAAAAATAAAAAAAATTAAAATCTACCATTGATGTTATGTTATGGTTCAAATAAAGAGTAGATCTTTACCATACTGTGTGAGAGCCATGCAAGCAGAGAAACAGCACAAGGATTTCAGTCAAATAGCACAACCTGCTGGTGAAACCTCAGCAGGATCAGCATCTATCTAATTATCTCAAGAATGCAGTGAAAAACTGTAAAGCAGCTGATTTCATCAGTGGTAAAACACCATAAAAAGAACCAAACTGAATATCAAACATCCATATATTTATTTGGTGAGTTAAGCGGGAAAAACAGTTTAATCTCTTAAAAATAAAACAAATTCACAAACATGCCATACATTCACATTGTAAAGTAGAAACAAAATAGTTGTTATATAAATATAAAATTGTATAATGTGCACAACAGGGAAAAACGCACTTAAACATTCACAGGCAGACCAAATAAAGCAACATTGCTCCAATAGAAATGTTGCAGACACATATCCATTCACGTGTAAAAACATATTTTGTCAGCTCTACAGAACACAATTATTGCTTATCTTGCCCTTCATATCTTTTGGTCCATTGTGGTATTAAAGTATGCTAAAGGACATATAAACAGAATATATTGCGTAAAGTAAGTACATTTCTATCTTTATTGCATCAGGTTTTAAAATTTTGAGCATGTCTTGTCTTCTGTTGGACATACAAAACATACACATATGAAGAGCACTGCTGAAACCAGTGACATCAACACATTTTACTTGACAGTATAAAATATACATAGAGATTAAAAAAAAGCAGCTGGAAAATAAATTATTTGCATCTCTTTCACCCTAACAGCTTTAGTGTTCAAGTCTCTGAGTGTTTCACAAAAATACATTCTTTCAATGGCTGATTTGTCATGTAGCGAAAGCAGTGAAGCGCAGTAAAAAAGTCAAGGAAAACTAAAACAGATTTTAGGCTAAAACACAAACAAAACATGTGAAAGAAACATTATTTGGCGTTTTACTATTAACAGCATAACAGTAATGTAAACATGCTTGTAACCAAAGGACTGTGAGCTTGATAAAAAATTCAGGCTGGTCAAGCTACACATGGTGTTTTATTTTGTTTTTTTCATTTTAAAGCAGGACATCAACTTCTGTCTGTGTTTAAAGGTTTTGTCAATAAGTACTCAGAGAGGAACTGTATCATCTTCAAAAGGAAGGTCAGTAACATTTGAAAGACATCGTCGATACATGCATGTACATAAACGTTGGTCATAAGCAGAAAACAGTGAAAGCTGGTAGTTGGATCTGTGAAAGCTGTCAGCAAAAAGATTTCCCCCACTGAGAACTAGGCTGTGTTGTTATTGCCTGTGAAAAAGTTTTCAAAGAATGTTTCCAAGCCTTTTTAGTCTCTATTGCTAAAGGATAAATAGTTTTTTGTTATTTATACATAACACTAATGCATTGTACTCATTATTAGCCCTATTTGCATTCTGAGAAGAGTTAAAACTGATGACATGTAATGCATTTCATTAAAATTGTAAAAACAGATATTTATGTATACACATCCATGCATTCCAGCTTTAAATAGGACAACAAAATAAATTCTTTTCATGTGACATAAGCTGGATTATTCAATGTTCTAAATGTATATATGGAACATTTCCTCTGCCTTTAAATAGCACAGTTGGTGTACAAATGCATCAGACAGCAAAGATGAATGTTTCATATAATTAGAAAATTGATAAAGGAAAAAAAAGTGTCTGCTTAAAATAATATCATAAGAGAGAACTTATTGTTTCCAGAAGCCAGCTGAAAGAGTTCCTCAGTGTGAGCGTAGCAGTCTCTCTTGAAATGAATTGTCATTTCAAACTATTTCAGTGGCACTTCATAAGATTTAATTGTCTCCAAAATGTACGAAATGTGCAGGTTATCCTTTGGTTTCCGTGGATGAGCTTATTTTAATGCACTTTTTTCTGTTCCTCCTTTATTGCAACCATCAAGGAAGTGTTCTTGATTTCTCTTGGAAATCAATGCTTAATCCTCTTCTGTACTGTTCTGTCTCTGTAGCGCTGATGGTGGTGGCGTGAGGTCTCACCTTGCCATTTTTTGAAATTATTGACACTGTAGAGAGTATGGGGTTGATGTCTCCTCATGAATGACCTCTGATAGATTGATGCTAAAAGAGAAAATAAATGTATTTTTATCTTGAAAATGTTTAAATCTTGAGCAAAATGTGTTATTTGCAGGAGTAATAATTACTGGTCGTACGGGTTAAACAGGTGATTTTAGGTATATCCCATCGTCCATCGCGACGACAGCGGATGGTTGGAACATGCCTCTGAATGAAGCCTGTTCGACACTGGTACCTCACCAGTGTGTTGATTTCATACCTCTCACGCTTTCTACCAAAGGAATGTGCATTTTCAACCACAGGGGGCTGGCTACAGGCCACTGGAAAAATAAAGGATAGCATTACTTAAATAAGGAATTGGAAAGTGTATGTAATATATTAAAAATACATTTCTCGTAGCATATTTTATTTATGTTTTATTACCTGTGCCTTTTTTGCATGTGAAGGTTAGGTGATAGTTGCAAGGGACATCGTTCCACTGACCGTCCTCATGCCAAATCATCACTACACAGTCTTCTCCAGATGAAAAGAAGCTGTCAGGCTGGTTGGGCCTCCAGTTTTCATATTGCTGAAAATACAGCAAATAAATCTCATTATGTTTTGTGTCTTGTTTCTCAGTTTAACCTCCCAGTATATACAAGTCAGTGCTAATGATTTTGCAAACTGTGTATTTGCACTTATTGTATGCTTAGGGATGGCACTGTTCGGCTGTACTGTTCATAAAGATATCACACTGTTGATAAAGTTGTGCCCAATCTATTCTTATGAGAACCAGCAGGCTTGTTTAATTAAAAACCCAGCTTGATACCCACCAGCTTACAGATGTACAACTACGACCACACATACACACTCTTTTTGTCAACAAAGACTGTGCTTTTTGAGCAGCAGTTCACCATCCGTGCACTTTGATTCATGTCCACAAGAGGGGGAAGCTGGATCTCTGTGGCTAAACCTAACAATCATCAGACCAAACATCAGAATGAGCCTCCAAGACTCACCAGAGATAATATAAGGTGAAGAAAACTAAGAATGTCTAAAATAAGCTTTATTGTTTGCTTTACAAACCCTGCACTTTGGTACAATATTTAAAAAACAGTTGGATCATTTCATTCTTAACTTAAATATTCCCCACAGTCACATATCAACAGTTTATAACGTGACTTTATATCTATGACATGTTTGGTATTCATGTTTAATGCACTAAGCATGTTTTTGTTAGCACTTTTCATCAGGCAGTTAGAATGTCTATGATTTTAGGTGTACCTCTGCCAATGAAAAGCAGTAAATGTACATGAGTGTCCATGCAGTGTACACACAGCTGTGAAGCTGTGGGCCATTCAGGCTGCAGTTGATACTAACTGTAGTCTTTCAGCAAGTTCTAGGTTCAAACACTTTCTTCAAAGCTGTGACTACACCCCCCCCCACACACACACACACTCTTCCTATCATGGCTCTAGGCTCTAGTGCTCTGTCATTATGGTTAACTAACATACTCTGACTTCCTGCTCTGCTCACCTCAGTCCAACAAATGGTTGACCCGTCAACTGCTTGACAAGTCTGGATCTCAATTCAAATATTCAAACAAACGCTTCACCTCGATCTAAACACACATCCAAATATATTTTAACAAGTGTCTTCTCTGTGCTCGCTTTTTAGCCTTAACTTATTGTCTCTATGCTTTTCAGCAGTAATTACTACTTCACAGTTTTAAAATCATCTTATTATTTATTTGGATTTAGTTGAGTTGACCACCCACCTAAACCCCTGGGGTGCTTTTAGACAATTTCTTTTAAAGCTAAAGCTGAGCACAGGTGCTGTCCATCTGTGTGTCTGTTTGGTGGCCCTTCCCCCGTGTGACTGTCTGCTGGTTGGAGTCTCTCAGGAGGGAGAGAGGATAAAGAGGGACTATAAACGCCATTCACAGCCTCATCACCTCTAAATTGGTCTGTGCTTATCTTTTAACCCCTAGGCTGTTATTCCGCTTCCTTTTTATTTCTGATTTTGGGGGATATCAAATTAGTCTATAGCTACAACATGTATGGAAACTGTAATTAGCCCTTATTCGGTAAGGTGAGGGGAATTGCAGCAAACATGAACTTAAGCCTGGTTCACACGGCAGGATTTTAAAATTGTCGCAAGACTTTCAGACAACACACACAGAGATAAAATAATCACAGATATTCCTGTTTTGGTTCTACAGTGTGTGGTGTGCGGACACACGGCAATGACGAGATCCCACATATGAACCAGTTTTTACTAGCGGACATTCTGAGCTCAGATCGGAATTCTCACAAAACCTCTCGAGATAAAATATGACTAGTAAAGGCAAAGGAGTAAATAAACAAGGGGACCGAGAAGGAGGCAATGGCAATGCTTTGTGGACTAACAGAGAGGTGAGTTATTGTTTTTCTTTTTCCACAGAAACGTCGTGACACACTTTGTTCTGAATGACCTCTGTTTCTATGCGCTTGTGGACTGTGGTCAAGTGAGCCGACACTTGGAAATAATAATAGACGCTTCCAAGGCATATCGCGGCTTTCTGATTGGCTACAGATCACATTCAACAGGCTGCATACTCGTGTGTCCTCGCAACACACCACACACGCTGCAATATCGGGCCAAGAGAATCCAACATGTATTTTCCGCGATTTGTGAACGGAGTAGTCCCGACGTCCTCCCGAGCAGGCCAGAGCGCTCTGAACACACCACACACACGGCAGGAATATCTGTTAGGATTATTTTAAGAGACATCCTAATAACCAAGCATGTTTAAAGGGGGGAATTGGGGCAGAAATTGGCCTAGAAATCATGCTGTGAGAACCAGGCATTACACTGTTTTACAAAAGTATCCAGACCCCTTGGAAACATTTATTGTCATTTACAAACAGAAACTTCAATGTGCTTTAGTATTTTTTATGATAGCCCAAAACAAGGTAGCACACCCTTTTTTCACCATTTCAAATCTGAAAAGTGTAGCGTGCATTTATATTGAGCACCTAAAGCCAATACCTTGTGCAACCACATTTCACTGTAATTACAACTAAATAATATTTTGGTGTATATACCTATATGTATTTTTTAATTTTGGTCTTATCTGACAGCTCTGTTTTCCACATGTTTGAGGGGGTTCCCTACATGGTTTATGGCAAACAGAAAATTTGTGTTTATGGCTTTGTTTCAACATGTATTTTTTCAGACCATTCTTGCACAAAATTCACATTTGTGGAGTGCATAAAGTTTTGTATACCCCAAAGTCTGTTTTAAATTATTGCCATACATTATCAATTACATTTAGGTCTGAACATGGACTGGGCCATTCTAACATTAAAATGCTTTAATCTGAACCACTCCATTGTACACATAGGTGTAGGTTTAGGATTACTGTCCAGTCAGAAAGTGATCATCTGCTCTAGGTTAAATTTATTGCGGCCTTTAACAGGTTTCCTTACAGGATTGCTATGTATTTAGCTGTATTTTTTCTTCTCATCAATTCTGACCAGTGTCCCTCGGACCAGAAAGTTTTACGTTTAAACATGTGGCTGCTTCTCTGAATAATGCTCTTCTTGACCAGGCTGTAAGCTTAGGTGAATGCCCACGTCTTGGTAGGTTTGCATTTGTGCCACACTCTTTCTTTTCTCAGCTGATGTATTGAACAGTGCTCTGTGAGATGTCCAAAGCTTGGCACATTGTTTTATAACCTGACACTGTTTTAAACATCTCCACAACTTTATCCCTGACCTGTCTGCTCTGTTCCTTGGTCTTAATGATTCAAGACAATGATGTTCTCTAATAAACCTTGAAGCCCTTCAAAAGAACAGCTTTAATTATACTGAGACTCAACTACACAGAAGTAAACACTGTTTTCTTCTTTTTATGCTACAGAAGGCAATTGGTTGCACTGAATTTTATTTAAGGGCTTTAGAGTAAAGAAGATTTAATTTAAATTAGGTATTTTTTAGATTTGTATTTGTAAAAAACTCTATATTTTTTGTTTTGGTTTAGCACATAAAGTCCTAAAAATTACATTTTGTGGCTTGTGATTGTAACTCCCACAAAATATGAAAAATCTCAAGGCACTGTTTAAGCTGTTTTTCTAAACATTGCATTCATGAAAGATCTGTATCTATTTCCACTTACACATTGTAACTTACCGAAGAGACTGACTTCCACATAGTGGACTAGCACTAATTAAGTGATTTAGTAGGGACTTACAGCCTGATCTACATCAGCTTTATTGCCAAAGGGAGCAACTCTCCCAAGATGACCGCATCCGTCATCTCTATCACTTCCAAATATTTACACAGCATATGTTTGGGGAGAACAATATATACATCAGGAGACAGCGTCTTACCACGGGGCTGCCATCGGTCCAGCGGAAGTCATTGTCAAACATCTTATCATTCAGGCCAACCCACTGGTAGTCCTGTCCAAGACCTGCCATTTAAGACAGAAAAGCAGATGATTACGTTCCTCTTCTATTTCTTCTAAGTTTTAGAATGTGCAGTTACAAAAAGTGAAAAAGAAAAAATGATATCAACAAGTATTTTTACTGTCTTAATCACCTCCCTGCACTCTTTGTTCTGCTACTGCTTAGTTCTTTTCAAATACCTTGTGTTGTTTCACTTTTCTCTTGGACAGCAACCATCATGATGAAGCAAAGCATGATCCTGTCCTTATTAGGGATTTTCAACAAGAACAACATTTTGCTTACGGTTGACAAACTGTTGCTCCTCGTGGGAAAGGATGCTGGTGAGATGAGCTCCCTGTATGCGGCACTCTCGCTCAGCGGAGTCCCAACCTTTCCTCTGGGGGAAGAACTTGTAGCAATGGCCCTGAAACTTGTGCCAACCATAGTCACATGTTTCAGTGTCTGACAGCAGAAAACATGAGATGGAGATTTAGTGTGCAAGAAGTATAAGATTTAGAATTTTACTGCCTCTTTTAACCAAACCTATTCCAACAAAGTGTCAAAAACCTTGGATAAATTGAAACTGGCATGCCATGGGATTTCTCTCATAGTATTTCTTTACAAGTCTTCTAAAAAATATCACAAAATCAAACTATGATTACATCTTAGAATCAAAGGTCAGCTAGTGTTGCATACATCCTGAGTTTTGGATACCTTCAATTAATGTAAACTAAAAACAGGAGTTTTAAAATGTATTTCTGTATGGGGTTTTTTTCCCTGGCAAAGTCTCTGACCAGTTTCCATCATACTTTTGATATATTTTGGGAAATAGACTAAGCATTATTTTTTGTTTACCATGATAGAGTGAAATCTATCATACTTTTCTCCTCACTAATGCCTTTTGTGAAAGGAGATTATTTTTGATAGATCTTTTATAACACCTTTGAGGATTTTGGGTTCTGGTAAAGGAATCAAAGGTGCAAATGCCAGGAAAATACTTTGTGGACAGACGATCTGCATTTTAGCCTCATCAGTTTCATTACAACTGATGGCAGGTGTAAACTCAAGAAGAATAAACGCTGAAATTAAATAAAAAGGTCCTGGAGCAAGGTTTTAGGTGTCCACAATTACTTTACACAACCAGGTTATTGCACTTTTTTCAGTTTTTTGTCTTTGTACCCCTATAGATTTGTTTCTTTTTCAGCAAGATTCTACAGGGTATGTATCACATTATATGTGGAAGAGGTTTGGAAATCAACTATCATGATATAAATTATTTAAGACCCAATAACTTGCAATTTTGACAGTACTGTGTACACTTTTGCGTGACACTTATTTATATATCTGTATGTTTCTCACTAAGAGAAACAACAGGGTAAACCAAAAATATTACAAGGGTATTGTGTTGTTCTTCTGTGAGCTAGTTTCCCCTTTTTCATTTGACAACATATTTCCATACAGCTGTGTCTGGGTACATAATGTGGGTGGAAATCCAGGGGGAGTTATCTGTACAAAACTCAGGGTGTAGTCTAGTTAGGAATAGTCAGCCAGAAGTTTTTTTTCTGTTGCACATATGTAACAACTATATGCAGGAGCTTAAAAATCATTTGTGAATCTACTTCATATATTGGAGTGTGTGGGGCAGGGTGCTGTCATCTTTGTATAGAGAACAGCAGATAACAGGAGACCAAAGGGCTTCCTGTGAACAGAAATTCTTCTAAAGAGAACTCCTAAATATTTTTTTAAGAAGGGTGGAAAGTCCTGTTAGCAGATTGAATCAGTCATCAGTTATATATATATATATATATATATATATATATATATATATATATATATATATATATATATATATATATATATATATATATATAACTTTGCACAGTACTGTGCAAATATTTTAGGCAGGTGTAAAAAAACGCTGTAAGCTAAGAATGCTGTCAAAAATCAAAGTGTTAATCATTTATTTTCGTCAATCAACAAAAGTGGAGTGAATGAACCGAAGAGGAATCCAAATAAAATCAATATTTGATGTGATCACTCTTTGCCTTCAGAACAGCATCAATTCTTCTAGGTACAATTACATGCATTTTTTGTAGTTTGTAGTTCCAAAACATCTTGGAAAACTAACGACAGATCTTCTGTTTTTGTAGGCTTTCTCACATCTTTCTATCTCTTCATGTTATTCCAGACACACTGATGTTAAGATCAGCGCTCTGTGGGGGCCATACAGTGGCTTGCAAAAGTATTCGGCCCCCTTGAACTTTTCCACATTTTGTCACATTACAGCCACAAGCATGAATCAATTTTATTGGAATTCCACGTGCAAGACCAATACAAAGTGGTGTACATGTGAGAAGTGGCACGAAAATCATACATGATTCCAAACATTTTTTACAAATAAATAACTGAAAAGTGGGGTGTGCGTAATTATTCAGCCCCCAAAATCAAAGCTTTGTAGAACCACCTTTTGCTGCAATTACAGCTGCCAGTCTTTTAGGGTATGTCTCTACCAGCTTTGCACATCTAAAGACTGAAATTCTTGCCCATTCTTCTTTGCAAAACAGCTCCAGCTCAGTCAGATAAGATGAACAGCATTTGTGAACAGCAGTTTTCAGATCTTGCCACATATTCTCGATTGGATTTAGATCTGGACTTTGACTGGGCCATTCTAACACATGGATATGTTTTGTTTTAAACCATTCCATTGTTACCCTGGCTTTATGTTTAAGGTTGTTGTCCTGCTGGAAGGTGAACCTCCGCCCCAGTCTCAAGTCTTTTCCAGACTCCAAGAGTTTTTCTTCCAAGATTGCCCTGTATGTGGCTCCATCCATCTTCCCATCAACTCTGACCAGCTTCCCTGTCCCTGCTGAAGACAAGCACCCCCAGAGCATGATGCTTCCACCACCATATTTGACAGTGGGGATGGTGTGTTCAGAGTGATGTGCAGTGTTAGTTTTCCGCCACACATAGCGTTTTGCATTTTGGCCAAAAAGTTCCATTTTGGTCTCATCTGACCAGAGCACCTTCTTCCACATGTTTGCTGTGTCCCCCACATGGCTTGTGGCAAACTGCAAACGGGACTTCTTATGGTTTTCTTTTAACAATGGCTTGCTTCTTGCCACTCTTCCATAAAGGCCAACTTTGTGCAGTGCACGACTAATAGTTGTCCTATGGACAGATTCCCCCACCTGAGCTGTAGATCTCTGCAGCTCGTCCAGAGTCACCATGGGCCTCTTGGCTGCAGTTCTGATCAGCGCTCTTCTTGTTCGGCCTGTGAGTTTAGGTGGACGGCCTTGTCTTGGAAGGTTTACAGTTGTGCCATACTCCTTCCATTTCTGAATGATCGCTTGAACAGTGCTCCGTGGGATGTTCAAGGCTTGGGAAATCTTTTTGTAGCCTAAGCCTGCTTTAAATTTCTCAATAACTTTATCCCTGACCTGTCTGGTGTGTTCTTTGGACTTCATGGTGTTGTTGCTCCCAACATTCTCTTAGACAACCTCTGAGGCCATCACAGGGCAGCTGTATTTGTACTGACATTAGATTACACACAGGTGCACTCTATTTAGTCATTAGCACTCATCAGGCAATGTCTATGGGCAACTGACTGCACTCAGACCAAAGGGGGCTGAATAATTACGCACACCCCACTTTTCAGTTAATTATTAGTAAAAAATGTTTGGAATCATGTATGATTTTCATTCCACTTCTCACGTGTACACCACGTTGTATTGGTCTTTCACTTGGAATTCCAATAAAATTGATTCATGTTTGTGGCTGTAATGTGACCAAATGTGGAAAAGTTCAAGGGGGCCGAATACTTTTGCAAGCAACTGTACCATCACTCCCAGGACTTCTTGATCTTCTTTACGCTGAAGATAGTTCTTAATGAATTTGGCTGGTATATTTGGGGTTGTTGTCTGCAGCAGAATAAATTTGTGGCCAATCAAATGCCGCCCTGATGGTATTGGCATGATGTATAAGTATCTGCCTGTATTTCTCAACATTGAGAACACCATTAATCCTAACCAAATCTCCAACTCAATTTGCAGAAATGCAGCTCCAAACGATCAAGGAACCTCCACCATTCTTCACTGTGGCCTGCAGACATTCATTATTGTACAGCTCTCCATCCCTTTGAAGAACAAACTGCCTTCTGCTACAGCCAAATACTTGTGTTCTGCACCCCAGTTCCTATGTTTTCATGCATACTTGAGTCGCTTCGCCTTGTTTCCACGTCAGAGGTATGGGTTTTTGGCTGCAAGTCTTCCATGAAGACCACTTCTGGCCAGACTTCTCCGGACAGTAGACAGTGGTTTCTGCCTGTTCTGAGCTGATGACACTGCTGGACATATTCTGATTTCGAAGGGTAATAAGCTTGGTGTGTCTTGCATCTGTTGCACTAAGTTTCCTTGGCCGACCATTGTGTCTATGATCCTCAACGTTGCTTATCTCTGTGCTTCTTCAAAAGACATTGAACAGAACATCTTGAAACCCCAGTCTGCTTTGAAATCTTTCTCTAGGAGAGACCTTGATGATGCAGTATAACTACCTTGTGTCTTGTTGCTGTGCTTGATCTTGCCATGACATGAAACTATCTTCCACAAACTCTCCTTGGTAGCAGAGTTTGGCTATTTCTCACCCAGTTTTAAGCCTCATACACGCTGTTTCTGTTTCAGTTAAAGACTGTTTCAACCTACATGTGACGTTGATGATCATTAGCACCTGTTTGGTGTAATTGGTTGATCATACGCCTGACAAATCATCCTACAAAATTTCTGATTTTGTACAAGTGTAACAATAAGAATTCATGCTGGTTTAAATGCACAAGGTAGAGACCCCAAATATTGATTTGATTTAGATTTTGTTTGCTCACTTGTCATTTTGTAAATTACAAAAGATAAACAATATTTATTTACATTCCTGAAATCATCCTTTGTTAAAAGCAGTTTTTCACACCTGCCTCAAACTTTTGCACAGTACTGTATATATACCGTAATTTTCTGACTATAAGCTACTACTTTTTTTACATGCTTTGGACCCTGCATCCTATTCAAGAATGCGGGTAATTTATAGATTTTTTTAACAGGCTAACGGCCTCCAGGGGGCACTATAGAAGAAAGCGCAAAAGTGAGAAACGTGGGGAAAGATTATGCCCCGATTAAGACACTACCGGTAGTTTTCATGCACACTCCCTTATCATGTAAAACACATGAAGAAATGCAGCTTTTAAGTTAAAGGCAATCGAGCTGGCCATCAAAGAAGGAAATAGCTACAGCACGTAAGATTGACATCAAAGAATCGATTGTGAGACCCTGGAGGAAGCAGCGGGAAGAACTGAGTCAACGTAAAACACGACAAAAGCATTCAGAGGACATAAAGACACTGAAGAAGACGACTTTAGTTGCTTTAATTAGGAAGATGAACATAGAGTCCAATGACTTTTCTGGTAGGCTAAAGTATGTTTTAATTTCTAACTAGACATGTTACTGTAATGTTGGTGCAGTGTTTTATTTTCTAACCAGACATGTTACTGTCGTATTGTGTTGGTGCTGAACTGTCGATTTTCAGGCAGAGCTTGAAAAAAAAGGATGTCTTAAATTAAAACTAGAAAAGCACTCTGACCTCTGCCAGGGCCACTCCCCTCTTCATTGTCTATTGTGTGTAAACATGGATTTCTGAAAATTATATCTACCTGGAGATGACTGTTAATTGTTATTTTTGGTAAGTTAAGATTCATAGAAATTTTAGTCCACTGGCTGCAAAGTAAATAAGATGAAATATGAAGTATTCAGAGAAAAAGTGTGCAACTAATTACATTTTAAAGTAAGATTTGAGCATTTTTAAGACTTTATTTCCATGATTCATAAAAATTTGTAACTGGCAAGACATAGCTTGATAAGCATTGTTTTTGGTCTATGGGTATACAAAAGGTATGTTTAGAAGTATGATATTGATTTTTTGTAAAAAAAAAAAATAATAATAATTAAAATCTACATTCAATAGGCTGCATCCATCAAAACAATCTGAATCCATCTTTGGATGCACAGCAAAACAGGTAATTTTCAGTCTAATTGTAGTACGACTTATTTAGCAATGCAGCTGTCTTTTCCAAGCATTTAGGAAATTTATTTTGCCTTGCTTTATTGACCTGCTGGTACTTTGCTTAGTTAAAAGGGAAAGAAATTTCACACCTAACAGGCCCGAATTTCTGTAATAGCATAAGCAGACAATATGTCAACTATCTGTTACTGACACCAAAGGGGATTAAAGGTTTTCAAATAGTATTATGCAAAATAAACCTTGAGGCAGCACTTCAATGAGACAAGAACTGATAGCATTTGCTCAGCTAATGACCGGGAGAAATGTAAAACAATCCTTAGCTCATCCATGGTCAGTGGTACGTCTAGAAATAGACTTAACAAAAATGTTCTGCATTGTTTATATAGTATTAGGATCATAACTAGTTAAAGCTCCAAAATTTTACCTTAAAAAGAAGCTGTTCTAAAATGCTCCAACCTATCATGTCATATAGACCTCAGTCTAACTAGTAATATAAATCATTGTCGCCAGTTGTATATCTAATGAACTGGGTCTGTTAAAATTCAGAAAGCCTATACAAAGAAAAAAGTCTGAGCTCATAAGCTTACCTTCCTCACAGTAAAGCCCAGAGTAACTTGGGAGACACACACATGTGAAGGAAGCCAGTCCATCGACACATGTCCCTCCATTACGGCACGGGTTTGACTGGCACTCATCAATGTCTGCATGAAAAACACAGCCAATACAAGAGGAATCAAAATTTCCGGTTTATGTGATATGAGTTTTAGTATTAATCAATATCATACCTGTTTCACACCGATGACCAGTGTAACCAAGAGAACAGTCACATGAATAGATGCTGCCACTCTTGAAGCAAGACCCTCCATTCAGACAAATGTTGTCTTTACATGAATAAATTCCTGTTGAGTAAAACATAATAACACTTAGTTAAAGTACTCTGAGCATAAGGACTTTGCTGAGTTTGATAAAAAGACATAGAATAAAACCTACCAGAAATTTCGACAGGCTCACCAACAACTGTGTGGCCCAAATCAAGTCTTATTGGGGCAGAGGTGGTTGTTTCTTCTTCTTTAGCGATGTCTCTTCCATGAGGGTATGGGGATGTTGATATTTCACTGTACTGTTTTCCATCTTCCTCAGAAAATGATTGTGGTTGGGTGGCTGAAAATGTGGCTAATACTAGTTGGTTTGGGGCTTGTGTAGTTGATGTTGTGAATTCTTCATGTGTACTTGTGGTAGTTTTAGTATCACCTGTACTGATGTCAATGATAGATCCTTCTAAGGTGCTTTCAAGATGAACAGTTTCCATTGTTGATGATGCTGTAGCATTTGCATTGAATACAGTCTGGATATCTTCTGGGATCAGGGTTTGCACATTATTTCTGGAAATCTGTGGTACCTTTGTAACTTTCCGGTCTACTGAAACACTGTCAGAGCTGGATGACATAGCTTCATAGCTGGATGGCCTGTTTGCTTTCATTGTGCTAACGTTTGAGCTGCTGAAGCTTTCAGAACTACTTTCAGAGCTGGAAACTGAGACAAAATTGGTGGTACTCTTTGCCACAGCTTTGTAAGTTTCTGACAGCCCAGCTGGCATAGTTTTCTCACCTTCAGTAATATCTATAACTGACTGGGAAGACTCACTTGTAGAGGGTTTTGACATTAACAGTGTGGAAACAACCACAGCAGTATTGTTTGGTTTTGGGGTTTCAATGTACTGAGGAACATATTTAAAAAAATTGTGGTTTCCTGCACCATTTTTTGGCGCTGGATTTTCAATGTCAGGATAAAAGCTACTATGTGGCGATGGTGATTTTCCAAGATTCACATTAGGAAATGGTTTTGGCACAGCTGTCACATTAATTTCTGAACCGGAACCAGCCTGAGTCATAGAATAATTACGAGGATGAAAAGTGGATGATTCTTCAACCTGACTTTCTTCATTACTTACAGACATTGGGTAAATTGTGGATTGTGATAAATCTTCAAAAGAAGGGTCTGGTTGGGGGTGGTGTGTCTTTGTAATCTCGGACCCCATTTGTTCAAACAGCTTCTGAGAAGTTGTTACGGAGGAATCAGTTGTAGAAACAACTTTAAAGGGAGATAATGTTGCAGTGGGCAGGGAATACTTTGAAGATCTTGAGAGATCAGTGGCTGAAACTGGATTTGCAGTTACTGGTGAAGGAGTAAAAATACTATTCCCAGTGATTAATTCAAAAAATAATTTTGAGGGGGGAAGGGTAAAACTGACAGAGCCAGTAGCATCAGGGTTGTGGGGATGTTTTGCATCCAAAGCTGTGTTGGGTTTTATAAAATAATTTGAAATTGGTCTAAATGATCTTGACTCACTCGACCTGGCATCTGAATGATCTGCCTTAAAGTTGGAAACATCTTTAATGCAAGGCTCAGCAAAGTAAGTCTCTCTGTTTGTCATATGTGGGGCTTGGGTTAAGAACAAAAATTCTTTGGCAGGTTGTGTAGCAGAATGGCTTGTCAATGATCCAATCCTAGTTTCATCTATTTCAGCCTCGTCTGTTACAACAAAAAATTCATTCTGAGATTTTGTGGTGAGTTCAATGTGCCTTTCATCTGAAGAGCTTGTTGTAGTAGTTGCCTGGGAAGATATTTCCAGGAAGGGTCGCTGAGTCCCTGCTTGCATTTCTAGGGTAGTGTCATCTTTGTATTCAGATGCTTCATTGCCTGAAAACCCTACCTCAGTAAAATCATCATCTTCTAAATCAGACTCTGATGATAACACCTCTTTATTGGTGAAAGAAAAATAAGGAGAATCAGTGGATAATTTTGTCATAAGCTCAAATGATGAAATAAATGAAACTTTTCCATCAAACTCAGTTGTCTGAGGCATGAGCTTTTTGCTTTCATCTGTGACTGTAGGTGAGGTAAATGTGCTCTGCAAAGACATAACTGGCACTGGTGTTAATTTCTTAGTACTAAATAGAGAAGCTGATATGGCCTCTTGATGATCAAAAACTTTTGATAATTTATTCTGAGATGAGGCTGTTGACAGTGTTGGTCTTAATGTGCTACTCACTGAAGAAAGTCTAGTGGTTGTCCTTGATATGGTGAAAGGAGAAAAGGCAGAATCAAATGAACCATCTCCACCATAAAACTGTGATCCGAAAATAGGGTTGGAAACTGTGTTAGAACTACTGATGGTTGTTCTCTCTGAAGTTATTTGGACTCCTACTGCTTCAGGAAATTTTAATGTATCTTGACTGTTGAGAGAAGCAGATATTTCCCCAAAAGTAGAAGGTTGGGAGACAGATTGCTTAGCATGGTCTCCTGAAAAGCCATTATCGAAAAGGGAACTAGAAGAGAAACTTTCTGTTGATGAACTCAAGGTTCCAGAACTTTCCTGACGTTCTACAGTAGCAGGAGAATATTTCTCTGCCTTTTCAGTAATTGAGGAAGCTGAGGGGATAGTTTTTTGTTCTGTGGAATAGTTATCAACTTGCTCGGCTGTCGTTGTCGCTGTACTGATTAATGAGGAGCCCGTTGGAGATGCCATGTGTTTGCTGGTCATTTCACTGGGGTATCCACTTGTGTATGGATTTGTGCTGCCTTCATCTGTAACGGCTGAAGTTGAAGTTTCCACTGAAGTTGAGGATTGTACTTCAGCATGGATTGTGCTAACAGTCTGTATTGTTTCATGAGATACCAAAGTCTGTTTTACTGTGCTTTGGATTAATCGATCTGGGGTAGCAGCAGTTTTTGAAACATCACTTGTTTCAGATGTGTATGATACTGACACTGACGGTGACTTTGTGCTTATTGTTGGATAAACTGCTGTTGTCTTCATTGACTTGTTGGTGACATCAAAAAGTGTTTGTCCAGCAGTTGCTTTATCTGTAACAATGGTAAGTGAAGCTGCGGCAGTGTCCATAACAGCTCCATTGACTGAAGGAAGGGCCTCTACCATTGGAGGCATTGTGTCAATATCGTCAAACTGATCCGTTAGAGTAATGGATGATGAGGCTGATGGAGTAATTGGAGATACTGTTGACGGGCTCATGGGTTTACCCTCAGAGACTGGAGAAATTGAATGCACTTCTGTAAAAGAAGCTATCAATGTTTTATCTGTTTTAGGTCCCATTGTTGTTGTAAGTGACTGAGTTGGTGGTGGGACAGAACTGTATTGAACTGAAATCTCATCTTCCACAGACGTTGTCTGGATATACATACTTGGCGTTTGGGCAGCAGAACCTGTTCTATCTTGTGGTGGAATGGGAGATGTTCCAGTTCCTTGAGTAAGAGATGGACGCGGAGACAATGTACTTTGTTCTGGTGTTCCGGAACCGTCCTCAAAAAGACTTGTGTTAACAACATGTTCTTTTTCAGGAGACACAGATGTTGATTTCATTTCATCATAGACAAATGGGGCTGTGGAGACAGTTGTTTTTAAAGGGTGGCTTTTCACAGAAGAGTCTGATGCTGTGACTGATGAAGACTCTGTAAACACTATTGGGGATGCAGCAGCAACTGTCACAACTGATTTGTCAGTAAAAGGAACAGAGCCTTCTCCAGAACCTTCGGGATCTGTGCTTGTTTGGCCTGTCATTATTTCAGGAGATTCTGTTGTCTCGTTTCTGTGAACAGATGAAGATATTCCTGTAACAGTAGAGACTGGTGTGAACATGTGTGACGTTTGGTCTCCTGAAAACTGTTCCTCTACTGAAGAACTGGCAGAAGAACTTTCTGTTCTGGTTGTGACTGTAGAAAGTGAAGGTCTCGATGTTTGACCTGTTTGAAAACTGTAATCATCCTCAACTGGCAGAGCTGTTGTTTTCTCTGTGCTGAACAATGAGGAACCGGTAGGAGATGCAATGTCCATTTGAGACATTTCACTTGTTGGTTTACTTGTCCTATCTTCTTTCAGAATTAGAGATGTTGAATTTTCCTCTGGCATTGCTGGCTTTTCCTCGGACTTAAAGGTAGTAAAAGTCTGATATGTTTCAGATGACACTGATGTTGGTTCCTTTGTGCTAAGGAGGGATGAAGCTGAAGTAACAGCTGTTTTGGAAGTTTCCATTGTTTCAGCCTTTCTTGATGCTGAGACTGATGATGATAGAATATTAAAAGCAGAAGAGCCAGCCGTACTTTTAGTGGCAGGTGTGTCAGTAGACTCTGTGATGTTTTCACCAGAAATACCTTCATCAGTGCTCAAAGAGGTTGATGCTGCTTCAGGAGATATTGTTGCTGTTTCTGTGTCAATACTGTAGAGACTTGGAGATGCACCAATTACAGTAATAGACGATATGAACCGCTCTGTACTCATGGTTCCAGAACCTTCCTGACGTTCTGCAGTAGCAGGAGAATATTTCTCTGCCTTTTCAGTAATTGAGGAAGCTGAGGGGATAGTTTTGTGTTCTGTGGAATAGTTGTCAACTTGCTCGGCTGTCGTTGTCTCTGTACTGATTAATGAGGAGCCCGTTGGAGATGCCATGTGTTTGCTGGTCATTTCACTGGGGTATCCACTTGTGTATGGATTTGTGCTGCCTTCATCTGTAACGGCTGAAGTTGAAGTTTCCACTGAAGTTGAGGATTGTACTTCAGCATGGATTGTGCTAACAGTCTGTATTGTTTCATGAGATACCAAAGTCTGTTTTACTGTGCTTTGGAATAATCTATCTGGGGTAGCAGCAGTTTTTGAAACATCACTTGTTTCAGATGTGTATGATACTGACACTGACGGTGACTTTGTGCTTATTGTTGGATAAACTGCTGTTGTCTTCATTGACTTGTTGGTGACATCAAAAAGTGTTTGTCCAGCAGTTGCTGTATCTGTAACAATGGTAAGTGACGCTGCGGCAGTTTCATTAACAGATCCACTGACTGAAGGAAGGGCCTCTACCATTGGAGGCATTGTGTCAATATCGTCAATCTGATCCGTTAGAGTAATGGATGATGAGGCTGATGGAGTAATTGGAGATACTGTTGACGGGCTCATGGGTTTACCCTCAGAGACTGGAGAAATTGAATGCACTTCTGTAAAAGAAGCTATCAATGTTTTATCTGTTTTAGGTCCCATTGTTGTTGTAAGTGACTGAGTTGGTGGTGGGACAGAACTGTATTGAACTGAAATCTCATCTTCCACAGACGTTGTCTGGATATACATACTCTGCGTTTGGGCAGCAGAACCTGTTCTATCTTGTGGTGAAATGGTAGATATTCCAGTTCCTTGAGTAATAGACGGAAGCGGAGACAATGTACTTTGTTCTGGTGTTCCTGAACCGTCCTCAAAAAGACTTATGTTAACAACATGTTCTTTTTCAGGAGACACAGATGTTGATTTCACTTCATCATAGACAAATGGGGCTGTGGAGACAGTTGTTTTTAAAGGGTCGCTTTTCACAGAAGAGTCTGATGCTGTGACTGATGAAGACTCTGTAAACACTATTGGGGATGCAGCAGCAACTGTCACAACTGATTTGTCAATAAAAGGAACAGAGCCTTCTCCAGAACCTTCGGGATCTGTGCTTGTTTGGCCTGTCATTATTTCAGGAGATTCTGTTGTCTCGTTTCTGTGAACAGATGAAGATATTCCTGTAACAGTAGAGACTGGTGTGAACATGTGTGACGTTTGGTCTCCTGAAAACTGTTCCTCTACTGAAGAACTGGCAGAAGAACTTTCTGTTCTGGTTGTGACTGTAGAAAGTGAAGGTTTCGATGTTTGACCTGTTTGAAAACTGTAATCATCCTCAACTGGCAGAGCTGTTGTTTTCTCTGTGCTGAACAATGAGGAACCGGTAGGAGATGCAATGTCCATTTGAGACATTTCACTTGTTGGTTTACTTGTCCTATCTTCTTTCGGAATTAGAGATGTTGAATTTTCCTCTGGCATTGCTGGCTTTTCCTCTGACTTAAAGGTAGTAAAAGTCTGATATGTTTCAAATGACACTGATGTTGGTTCCTTTGTGCTAAGGAGTGATGAAGCTGAAGTAACAACTGTTTTGGAAGTTTCCATTGTTTCAGCCTTTCTTGATGCTGAGACTGATGATGATAGAATATTAAAAGCAGAAGAGCCAGTCGCACTTTTAGTGGCAGGTGTGTCAGTAGACTCTGTGATGTCTTCACCAGAAATACCTTCATCAGTGCTCAAAGAGGTTGATGCTGGTTCAGGAGATATTGTTGCTGTTCCTGTGTCAATATTGTAGAGACTTGGAGATGCACCAATTACAGTTATAGACGATATGAACCGCTCTGTACTCATGGTACCAGAACCTTCCTGACGTTCTGCAGTAGCAGGAGAATATTTATCTGCCTTTTCAGTAATTGAGGAAGCTGAGGGGATAGTTTTGTGTTCTGCGGAATAGTTGTCAACTTGCTCGGCTGTCGTTGTCTCTGTACTGATTAATGAGGAGCCCGTTGGAGATGCCATGTGTTTGCTGGTCATTTCACTGGGGTATCCACTTGTGTATGGACTTGTGCTGCCTTCATCTGTAACGGCTGAAGATGAAGTTTCCACTGAAGTTGAGGATTGTACTTCAGCATGGATTGTGTTAACAGTCTGTATTGTTTCATGAGATACCAAAGTCTGTTTTACTGTGCTTTGGATTAATCCATCTGGGGTAGCAGCAGTTTTTGAAACATCACTTGTTTCAGATGTGTATGATACTGACACTGACGGTGACTTTGTGCTTATTGTTGGATAAACTGCTGTTGTCTTCATTGACTTGTTGGTGACATCAAAAAGTGTTTGTCCAGCAGTTGCTGTATCTGTAACAATGGTAAGTGACTCTGCGGCAGTTTCATTAACAGATCCACTGACTGAAGGAAGGACCTCTACCATAGGAGGCATTGTATCAATATCGTCAAACTGATCCGTTAGAGTAATGGATGATGAGGCTGATGGAGTAATTGGAGATACTGTTGACGGGCTCATGGGTTTACCCTCAGAGACTGGAGAAATCGAATGTACTTCTGTAAAAGAAGCTATCAATGTTTTATCTGTTTTAGGTCCCATTGTTGTTGTAAGTGACTGAGTTGGTGGTGGGACAGAACTGTATTGAACTGAAATCTCATCTTCCACAGACGTTGTCTGGATATACATACTTGGCGTTTGGGCAGCAGAACCTGTTCTATCTTGCGGTGAAATGGTAGATATTCCAGTTCCTTGAGTAGTAGACGGAAGCGGAGAAAATGTACTTTGTTCTGGTGTTCCTGAACCGTCCTCAAATAGACTTGTGTTAACAACATGTTCTTTTTCAGGAGACACAGATGTTGATTTCACTTCATCATAGACAAATGGGGCTGTGGAGACAGTTGTTTTTAAAGGGTCGCTTTTCACAGAAGAGTCTGATGCTGTGACTGATGAAGACTCTATAAACACTATTGGGGATGCAGCAGCAACTGTCACAACTGATTTGTCAATAAAAGGAACAGAGCCTTCTCCAGAACCTTCGGGATCTGTGCTTGTTTGGCCTGTCATTATTTCAGGAGATTCTGTTGTCTCGTTTCTGTGAACAGATGAAGATATTCCTGTAACAGTAGAGACTGGTGTGAACATGTGTGACGTTTGGTCTCCTGAAAACTGTTCCTCTACTGAAGAACTGGCAGAAGAACTTTCTGTTCTGGTTGTGACTGTAGAAAGTGAAGGTTTCGATGTTTGACCTGTTTGAAAACTGTAATCATCCTCAACTGGCAGAGCTGTTGTTTTCTCTGTGCTGAACAATGAGGAACCGGTAGGAGATGCAATGTCCATTTGAGACATTTCACTTGTTGGTTTACTTGTCCTATCTTCTTTCGGAATTAGAGATGTTGAATTTTCCTCTGGCATTGCTGGCTTTTCCTCTGACTTAAAGGTAGTAAAAGTCTGATATGTTTCAAATGACACTGATGTTGGTTCCTTTGTGCTAAGGAGTGATGAAGCTGAAGTAACAACTGTTTTGGAAGTTTCCATTGTTTCAGCCTTTCTTGATGCTGAGACTGATGATGATAGAATATTAAAAGCAGAAGAGCCAGTCGCACTTTTAGTGGCAGGTGTGTCAGTAGACTCTGTGATGTCTTCACCAGAAATACCTTCATCAGTGCTCAAAGAGGTTGATGCTGGTTCAGGAGATATTGTTGCTGTTCCTGTGTCAATATTGTAGAGACTTGGAGATGCACCAATTACAGTTATAGACGATATGAACCGCTCTGTACTCATGGTACCAGAACCTTCCTGACGTTCTGCAGTAGCAGGAGAATATTTATCTGCCTTTTCAGTAATTGAGGAAGCTGAGGGGATAGTTTTGTGTTCTGCGGAATAGTTGTCAACTTGCTCGGCTGTCGTTGTCTCTGTACTGATTAATGAGGAGCCCGTTGGAGATGCCATGTGTTTGCTGGTCATTTCACTGGGGTATCCACTTGTGTATGGACTTGTGCTGCCTTCATCTGTAACGGCTGAAGATGAAGTTTCCACTGAAGTTGAGGATTGTACTTCAGCATGGATTGTGTTAACAGTCTGTATTGTTTCATGAGATACCAAAGTCTGTTTTACTGTGCTTTGGATTAATCCATCTGGGGTAGCAGCAGTTTTTGAAACATCACTTGTTTCAGATGTGTATGATACTGACACTGACGGTGACTTTGTGCTTATTGTTGGATAAACTGCTGTTGTCTTCATTGACTTGTTGGTGACATCAAAAAGTGTTTGTCCAGCAGTTGCTGTATCTGTAACAATGGTAAGTGACTCTGCGGCAGTTTCATTAACAGATCCACTGACTGAAGGAAGGACCTCTACCATAGGAGGCATTGTATCAATATCGTCAAACTGATCCGTTAGAGTAATGGATGATGAGGCTGATGGAGTAATTGGAGATACTGTTGACGGGCTCATGGGTTTACCCTCAGAGACTGGAGAAATCGAATGTACTTCTGTAAAAGAAGCTATCAATGTTTTATCTGTTTTAGGTCCCATTGTTGTTGTAAGTGACTGAGTTGGTGGTGGGACAGAACTGTATTGAACTGAAATCTCATCTTCCACAGACGTTGTCTGGATATACATACTTGGCGTTTGGGCAGCAGAACCTGTTCTATCTTGCGGTGAAATGGTAGATATTCCAGTTCCTTGAGTAGTAGACGGAAGCGGAGAAAATGTACTTTGTTCTGGTGTTCCTGAACCGTCCTCAAATAGACTTGTGTTAACAACATGTTCTTTTTCAGGAGACACAGATGTTGATTTCACTTCATCATAGACAAATGGGGCTGTGGAGACAGTTGTTTTTAAAGGGTCGCTTTTCACAGAAGAGTCTGATGCTGTGACTGATGAAGACTCTATAAACACTATTGGGGATGCAGCAGCAACTGTCACAACTGATTTGTCAATAAAAGGAACAGAGCCTTCTCCAGAACCTTCGGGATCTGTGCTTGTTTGGCCTGTCATTATTTCAGGAGATTCTGTTGTCTCGTTTCTGTGAACAGATGAAGATATTCCTGTAACAGTAGAGACTGGTGTGAACACGTGTGACGTTTGGTCTCCTGAAAACTGTTCCTCTACTGAAGAACTGGCAGAAGAACTTTCTGTTCTGGTTGTGACTGTAGAAAGTGAAGGTCTCGATGTTTGACCTGTTTGAAAACTGTAATCATCCTCAACTGGCAGAGCTGTTGTTTTCTCTGTGCTGAACAATGAGGAACCGGTAGGAGATGCAATGTCCATTTGAGACATTTCACTTGTTGGTTTACTTGTCCTATCTTCTTTCGGAATTAGAGATGTTGAATTTTCCTCTGGCATTGCTGGCTTTTCCTCGGACTTAAAGGTAGTAAAAGTCTGATATGTTTCAGATGACACTGATGTTGGTTCCTTTGTGCTAAGGAGGGATGAAGCGGAAGTAACAGCTGTTTTGGAAGTTTCCATTGTTTCAGCCAATCTTGATGCTGAGACTGATGATGATAGAATATTAAAAGCAGAAGAGCCAGCCGTACTTTTAGTGGCAGGTGTGTCAGTAGACTCTGTGATGTTTTCACCAGAAATACCTTCATCAGTGCTCAAAGAGGTTGATGCTGCTTCAGGAGATATTGTTGCTGTTCCTTTGTCAATACTGTAGAGACTTGGAGATGCACCAATTACAGTTATAGATGATATGAACCGCTCTGTACTCATGGTTCCAGAAACTTCCTGATGTTCTGCAGTAGCAGGAGAATATTTCTCTGCCTTTTCAGTAATTGAGGAAGCTGAGGGGATAGTTTTTTGTTCTGTGGAATAGTTATCAACTTGCTCGGCTGTCGTTGTCTCTGTACTGATTAATGAGGAGCCCGTTGGAGAGGCCATGTGTTTGCTGGTCATTTCACTGGGGTATCCACTTGTGTATGGATTTGTGCTGCCTTCATCTGTAACGGCTGAAGTTGAAGTTTCCACTGAAGTTGAGGATTGTACTTCAGCATGGATTGTGCTAACAGTCTGTATTGTTTCATGAGATACCAAAGTCTGTTTTACTGTGCTTTGGATTAATCCATCTGGGGTAGCAGCAGTTTTTGAAACATCACTTGTTTCAGATGTGTATGATACTGACACTGACGGTGACTTTGTGCTTATTGTTGGATAAACTGCTGTTGTCTTCATTGACTTGTTGGTGACATCAAAAAGTGTTTGTCCAGCAGTTGCTGTATCTGTAACAATGGTAAGTGACGCTGCGGCAGTTTCATTAACAGATCCACTGACTGAAGGAAGGGCCTCTACCATTGGAGGCATTGTGTCAATATCGTCAATCTGATCCGTTAGAGTAATGGATGATGAGGCTGATGGAGTAATTGGAGATACTGTTGACGGGCTCATGGGTTTACCCTCAGAGACTGGAGAAATTGAATGCACTTCTGTAAAAGAAGCTATCAATGTTTTATCTGTTTTAGGTCCCATTGTTGTTGTAAGTGACTGAGTTGGTGGTGGGACAGAACTGTATTGAACTGAAATCTCATCTTCCACAGACGTTGTCTGGATATACATACTCTGCGTTTGGGCAGCAGAACCTGTTCTATCTTGTGGTGAAATGGTAGATATTCCAGTTCCTTGAGTAATAGACGGAAGCGGAGACAATGTACTTTGTTCTGGTGTTCCTGAACCGTCCTCAAAAAGACTTATGTTAACAACATGTTCTTTTTCAGGAGACACAGATGTTGATTTCACTTCATCATAGACAAATGGGGCTGTGGAGACAGTTGTTTTTAAAGGGTCGCTTTTCACAGAAGAGTCTGATGCTGTGACTGATGAAGACTCTGTAAACACTATTGGGGATGCAGCAGCAACTGTCACAACTGATTTGTCAATAAAAGGAACAGAGCCTTCTCCAGAACCTTCGGGATCTGTGCTTGTTTGGCCTGTCATTATTTCAGGAGATTCTGTTGTCTCGTTTCTGTGAACAGATGAAGATATTCCTGTAACAGTAGAGACTGGTGTGAACATGTGTGACGTTTGGTCTCCTGAAAACTGTTCCTCTACTGAAGAACTGGCAGAAGAACTTTCTGTTCTGGTTGTGACTGTAGAAAGTGAAGGTTTCGATGTTTGACCTGTTTGAAAACTGTAATCATCCTCAACTGGCAGAGCTGTTGTTTTCTCTGTGCTGAACAATGAGGAACCGGTAGGAGATGCAATGTCCATTTGAGACATTTCACTTGTTGGTTTACTTGTCCTATCTTCTTTCGGAATTAGAGATGTTGAATTTTCCTCTGGCATTGCTGGCTTTTCCTCTGACTTAAAGGTAGTAAAAGTCTGATATGTTTCAAATGACACTGATGTTGGTTCCTTTGTGCTAAGGAGTGATGAAGCTGAAGTAACAGCTGTTTTGGAAGTTTCCATTGTTTCAGCCTTTCTTGATGCTGAGACTGATGATGATAGAATATTAAAAGCAGAAGAGCCAGTCGCACTTTTAGTGGCAGGTGTGTCAGTAGATTCTGTGATGTCTTCACCAGAAATACCTTCATCAGTGCTCAAAGAGGTTGATGCTGGTTCAGGAGATATTGTTGCTGTTCCTGTGTCAATATTGTAGAGACTTGGAGATGCACCAATTACAGTTATAGACGATATGAACCGCTCTGTACTCATGGTTCCAGAACCTTCCTGACGTTCTGCAGTAGCAGGAGAATATTTATCTGCCTTTTCAGTAATTGAGGAAGCTGAGGGGATAGTTTTGTGTTCTGCGGAATAGTTGTCAACTTGCTCGGCTGTCGTTGTCTCTGTACTGATTAATGAGGAGCCCGTTGGAGATGCCATGTGTTTGCTGGTCATTTCACTGGGGTATCCACTTGTGTATGGACTTGTGCTGCCTTCATCTGTAACGGCTGAAGATGAAGTTTCCACTGAAGTTGAGGATTGTACTTCAGCATGGATTGTGCTAACAGTCTGTATTGTTTCATGAGATACCAAAGTCTGTTTTACTGTGCTTTGGATTAATCCATCTGGGGTAGCAGCAGTTTTTGAAACATCACTTGTTTCAGATGTGTATGATACTGACACTGACGGTGACTTTGTGCTTATTGTTGGATAAACTGCTGTTGTCTTCATTGACTTGTTGGTGACATCAAAAAGTGTTTGTCCAGCAGTTGCTGTATCTGTAACAATGGTAAGTGACTCTGCGGCAGTTTCATTAACAGATCCACTGACTGAAGGAAGGACCTCTACCATAGGAGGCATTGTATCAATATCGTCAAACTGATCCGTTAGAGTAATGGATGATGAGGCTGATGGAGTAATTGGAGATACTGTTGACGGGCTCATGGGTTTACCCTCAGAGACTGGAGAAATCGAATGTACTTCTGTAAAAGAAGCTATCAATGTTTTATCTGTTTTAGGTCCCATTGTTGTTGTAAGTGACTGAGTTGGTGGTGGGACAGAACTGTATTGAACTGAAATCTCATCTTCCACAGACGTTGTCTGGATATACATACTTGGCGTTTGGGCAGCAGAACCTGTTCTATCTTGCGGTGAAATGGTAGATATTCCAGTTCCTTGAGTAGTAGACGGAAGCGGAGAAAATGTACTTTGTTCTGGTGTTCCTGAACCGTCCTCAAATAGACTTGTGTTAACAACATGTTCTTTTTCAGGAGACACAGATGTTGATTTCACTTCATCATAGACAAATGGGGCTGTGGAGACAGTTGTTTTTAAAGGGTCGCTTTTCACAGAATAGTCTGATGCTGTGACTGATGAAGACTCTGTAAACACTATTGGGGATGCAGCAGCAACTGTCACAACTGATTTGTCAATAAAAGGAACAGAGCCTTCTCCAGAACCTTCGGGGTCTGTGCTTGTTTGGCCTGTCATTATTTCAGGAGATTCTGTTGTCTCGTTTCTGTGAACAGATGAAGATATTCCTGTAACAGTAGAGACTGGTGTGAACATGTGTGACGTTTGGTCTCCTGAAAATTGTTCCTCTACTGAAAAACTGGCAGAAGAACTTTCTGTTCTGGTTGTGACTGTAGAAAGTGAAGGTCTCGATGTTTGACCTGTTTGAAAACTGTAATCATCCTCAACTGGCAGAGCTGTTGTTTTCTCTGTGCTGAACAATGAGGAACCGGTAGGAGATGCAATGTCCATTTGAGACATTTCATTTGTTGGTTTACTTGTCCTATCTTCTTTCAGAATTAGAGATGTTGAATTTTCCTCTGGCATTGCTGGCTTTTCCTCGGACTTAAAGGTAGTAAAAGTCTGATATGTTTCAGATGACACTGATGTTGGTTCCTTTGTGCTAAGGAGTGATGAAGCTGAAGTAACAGCTGTTTTGGAAGTTTCCATTGTTTCAGCCTTTCTTGATGCTGAGACTGATGATGATAGAATATTAAAAGCAGAAGAGCCAGCCGTACTTTTAGTGGCAGGTGTGTCAGTAGACTCTGTGATGTCTTCACCAGAAATACCTTCATCAGTGCTCAAAGAGGTTGATGCTGCTTCAGGAGATATTGTTGCTGTTCCTGTGTCAATATTGTAGAGACTTGGAGATGCACCAATTACAGTTATAGACGATATGAACCGCTCTGTACTCATGGTTCCAGAACCTTCCTGACGTTCTGCAGTAGCAGGAGAATATTTATCTGCCTTTTCAGTAATTGAGGAAGCTGAGGGGATAGTTTTGTGTTCTGTGGAATAGTTGTCAACTTGCTCGGCTGTCGTTGTCTCTGTACTGATTAATGAGGAGCCCGTTGGAGATGCCATGTGTTTGCTGGTAATTTCACTGGGGTATCCACTTGTGTATGGACTTGTGCTGCCTTCATCTGTAACGGCTGAAGTTGAAGTTTCCACTGAAGTTGAGGATTGTACTTCAGCATGGATTGTGCTAACAGTCTGTATTGTTTCATGAGATACCAAAGTCTGTTTTACTGTGCTTTGGATTAATCCATCTGGGGTAGCAGCAGTTTTTGAAACATCACTTGTTTCAGATGTGTATGATACTGACACTGACGGTGACTTTGTGCTTATTGTTGGATAAACTGCTGTTGTCTTCATTGACTTGTTGGTGACATCAAAAAGTGTTTGTCCAGCAGTTGCTGTATCTGTAACAATGGTAAGTGACGCTGCGACAGTTTCATTAACAGATCCACTGACTGAAGGAAGGACCTCTACCATAGGAGGCATTGTATCAATATCGTCAAACTGATCCGTTAGAGTAATGGATGATGAGGCTGATGGAGTAATTGGAGATACTGTTGACGGGCTCATGGGTTTACCCTCAGAGACTGGAGAAATCGAATGCACTTCTGTAAAAGAAGCTATCAATGTTTTATCTGTTTTAGGTCCCATTGTTGTTGTAAGTGACTGAGTTGGTGGTGGGACAGAACTGTATTGAACTGAAATCTCATCTTCCACAGACGTTGTCTGGATATACATACTTGGCGTAGGGGCAGCAGAACCTGTTCTATCTTGCGGTGAAATGGTAGATATTCCAGTTCCTTGAGTAGTAGACGGAAGCGGAGACAATGTACTTTGTTCTGGTGTTCCTGAACCGTCCTCAAATAGACTTGTGTTAACAACATGTTCTTTTTCAGGAGACACAGATGTTGATTTCACTTCATCATAGACAAATGGGGCTGTGGAGACAGTTGTTTTTAAAGGGTCGCTTTTCACAGAAGAGTCTGATGCTGTGACTGATGAAGACTCTGTAAACACTATTGGGGATGCAGCAGCAACTGTCACAACTGATTTGTCAATAAAAGGAACAGAGCCTTCTCCAGAACCTTCGGGGTCTGTGCTTGTTTGGCCTGTCATTATTTCAGGAGATTCTGTTGTCTCGTTTCTGTGAACAGATGAAGATATTCCTGTAACAGTAGAGACTGGTGTGAACATGTGTGACGTTTGGTCTCCTGAAAACTGTTCCTCTACTGAAAAACTGGCAGAAGAACTTTCTGTTCTGGTTGTGACTGTAGAAAGTGAAGGTCTCGATGTTTGACCTGTTTGAAAACTGTAATCATCCTCAACTGGCAGAGCTGTTGTTTTCTCTGTGCTGAACAATGAGGAACCGGTAGGAGATGCAATGTCCATTTGAGACATTTCATTTGTTGGTTTACTTGTCCTATCTTCTTTCAGAATTAGAGATGTTGAATTTTCCTCTGGCATTGCTGGCTTTTCCTCGGACTTAAAGGTAGTAAAAGTCTGATATGTTTCAGATGACACTGATGTTGGTTCCTTTGTGCTAAGGAGTGATGAAGCTGAAGTAACAGCTGTTTTGGAAGTTTCCATTGTTTCAGCCTTTCTTGATGCTGAGACTGATGATGATAGAATATTAAAAGCAGAAGAGCCAGCCGTACTTTTAGTGGCAGGTGTGTCAGTAGACTCTGTGATGTCTTCACCAGAAATACCTTCATCAGTGCTCAAAGAGGTTGATGCTGCTTCAGGAGATATTGTTGCTGTTCCTGTGTCAATATTGTAGAGACTTGGAGATGCACCAATTACAGTTATAGACAATATGAACCGCTCTGTACTCATGGTTCCAGAATCTTCCTGATGTTCTGCAGTAGCAGGAGAATATTTCTCTGCCTTTTCAGTAATTGAGGAAGCTGAGGGGATAGTTTTGTGTTCTGTGGAATAGTTGTCAACTTGCTCGGCTGTCGTTGTCTCTGTACTGATTAATGAGGAGCCCGTTGGAGATGCCATGTGTTTGCTGGTCATTTCACTGGGGTATCCACTTGTGTATGGATTTGTGCTGCCTTCATCTGTAACGGCTGAAGTTGAAGTTTCCACTGAAGTTGAGGATTGTACTTCAGCATGGATTGTGCTAACAGTCTGTATTGTTTCATGAGATACCAAAGTCTGTTTTACTGTGCTTTGGATTAATCCATCTGGGGTAGCAGCAGTTTTTGAAACATCACTTGTTTCAGATGTGTATGATACTGACACTGACGGTGACTTTGTGCTTATTGTTGGATAAACTGCTGTTGTCTTCATTGACTTGTTGGTGACATCAAAAAGTGTTTGTCCAGCAGTTGCTGTATCTGTAACAATGGTAAGTGACGCTGCGGCAGTTTCATTATCAGATCCACTGACTGGAGGATGGGCCTCTACCATTGGAGGCATTGTGTCAATATCGTCAAACTGATCCGTTAGAGTAATGGATGATGAGGCTGATGGAGTAATTGGAGATACTGTTGACGGGCTCATGGGTTTACCCTCAGAGACTGGAGAAATCGAATGCACTTCTGTAAAAGAAGCTATCAATGTTTTATCTGTTTTAGGTCCCATTGTTGTTGTAAGTGACTGAGTTGGTGGTGGGACAGAACTGTATTGAACTGAAATCTCATCTTCCAAAGACGTTGTCTGAATATACATACTTGGCGATTGGGCAGCAGAACCTGTTCTATCTTGCGGTGAAATGGTAGATATTCCAGTTCCTTGAGTAGTAGACGGAAGCGGAGACAATGTACTTTGTTCTGGTGTTCCTGAACCGTCCTCAAAAAGACTTGTGTTAACAACATGTTCTTTTTCAGGAGACACAGATGTTGATTTCACTTCATCATAGACAAATGGGGCTGTGGAGACAGTTGTTTTTAAAGGGTCGCTTTTCACAGAAGAGTCTGATGCTGTGACTGATGAAGACTCTGTAAACACTATTGGGGATGCAGCAGCAACTGTCACAACTGATTTGTCAATAAAAGGAACAGAGCCTTCTCCAGAACCTTCGGGGTCTGTGCTTGTTTGGCCTGTCATTATTTCAGGAAATTCTGTTGTCTCGTTTCTGTGAACAGATGAAGATATTCCTGTAACAGTAGAGACTGGTGTGAACATGTGTGACGTTTGGTCTCCTGAGAACTGTTCCTCTACTGAAGAACTGGCAGAAGAACTTTCTGTTCTGGTTGTGACTGTAGAAAGTGAAGGTCTCGATGTTTGACCTGTTTGAAAACTGTAATCATCCTCAACTGGCAGAGCTGTTGTTTTCTCTGTGCTGAACAATGAGGAACCGGTAGGAGATGCAATGTCCATTTGAGACATTTCATTTGTTGGTTTACTTGTCCTATCTTCTTTCAGAATTAGAGATGTTGAATTTTCCTCTGGCATTGCTGGCTTTTCCTCGGACTTAAAGGTAGTAAAAGTCTGATATGTTTCAGATGACACCGATGTTGGTTCCTTTGTGCTAAGGAGTGATGAAGCTGAAGTAACAGCTGTTTTGGAAGTTTCCATTTTTTCAGCCTTTCTTGATGCTGAGACTGATGATGATAGAATATTAAAAGCAGAAGAGCCAGCCGTACTTTTAGTGGCAGGTGTGTCAGTAGACTCTGTGATGTCTTCACCAGAAATACCTTCATCAGTGCTCAAAGAAGTTGATGCTGCTTCAGGAGATATTGTTGCTGTTCCTGTGTCAATACTGTAGAGACTTGGAGATGCACCAATTACAGTTATAGACGATATGAACCGCTCTGTACTCATGGTTCCAGAATCTTCCTGATGTTCTGCAGTAGCAGGAGAATATTTCTCTGCCTTTTCAGTAATTGAGGAAGCTGAGGGGATAGTTTTGTGTTCTGTGGAATAGTTGTCAACTTGCTCGGCTGTCGTTGTCTCTGTACTGATTAATGAGAAGCCCGTTGGAGATGCCATGTGTTTGCTGGTCATTTCACTGGGGTATCCACTTGTGTATGGACTTGTGCTGCCTTCATCTGTAACGGCTGAAGTTGAAGTTTCCACTGAAGTTGAGGATTGTACTTCAGCATGGATTGTGCTAACAGTCTGTATTGTTTCATGAGATACCAAAGTCTGTTTTACTGTGCTTTGGATTAATCCATCTGGGGTAGCAGCAGTTTTTGAAACATCACTTGTTTCAGATGTGTATGATACTGACACTGACGGTGACTTTGTGCTTATTGTTGGATAAACTGCTGTTGTCTTCATTGACTTGTTGGTGACATCAAAAAGTGTTTGTCCAGCAGTTGCTGTATCTGTAACAATGGTAAGTGACGCTGAGGCAGTTTCATTAACAGATCCACTGACTGAAGGAACGGCCTCTACCATAGGAGGCATTGTATCAATATCGTCAAACTGATCCGTTAGAGTAGTGGATGATGAGGCTGATGGAGTAATTGGAGATACTGTTGACGGGCTCATGGGTTTACCCTCAGAGACTGGAGAAATCGAATGCACTTCTGTAAAAGAAGCTATCAATGTTTTATCTGTTTTAGGTCCCATTGTTGTTGTAAGTGACTGAGTTGGTGGTGGGACAGAACTGTATTGAACTGAAATCTCATCTTCCACAGACGTTGTCTGGATATACATACTTGGCGTTTGGGCCGCGGAACCTGTTCTATCTTGCGGTGAAATGGTAGATATTCCAGTTCCTTGAGTAGTAGACGGAAGCGGAGACAATGTACTTTGTTCTGGTGTTCCTGAACCGTCCTCAGAAAGACTTGTGTTAACAACATGTTCTTTTTCAGGAGACACAGATGTTGATTTCACTTCATCATAGACAAATGGGGCTGTGGAGACAGTTGTTTTTAAAGGGTTGCTTTTCACAGAAGAGTCTGATGCTGTGACTGATGAAGACTCTGTAAACACTATTGGGGATGCAGCAGCAACTGTCACAACTGATTTGTCAATAAAAGGAACAGAGCCTTCTCCAGAACCTTCGGGATCTGTGCTTGTTTGGCCTGTCATTATTTCAGGAGATTCTGTTGTCTCGTTTCTGTGAACAGATGAAGATATTCCTGTAACAGTAGAGACTGGTGTGAACATGTGTGACGTTTGGTCCCCTGAAAACTGTTCCTCTACTGAAGAACTGGCAGAAGAACTTTCTGTTCTGGTTGTGACTGTGGAAAGTGAAGGTCTCGATGTTTGACCTGTTCGAAAACTGTAATCATCCTCAACTGGCAGAGCTGTTGTTTTCTCTGTGCTGAACAATGAGGAACCGGTAGGAGATGCAATGTCCATTTGAGACATTTCACTTGTTGGTTTACTTGTCCTATCTTCTTTCGGAATTAGAGATGTTGAATTTTCCTCTGGCATTGCTGGCTTTTCCTCGGACTTAAAGGTAGTAAAAGTCTGATATGTTTCAGATGACACTGATGTTGGTTCCTTTGTGCTAAGGAGTGATGAAGCTGAAGTAACAGCTGTTTTGGAAGTTTCCATTGTTTCAGCCTTTCTTGATGCTGAGACTGATGATGATAGAATATTAAAAGCAGAAGAGCCAGCCGTACTTTTAGTGGCAGGTATGTCAGTAGACTCTGTGATGTCGTCACCAGAAATACCTTCATCAGTGCTCAAAGAGGTTGATGCTGCTTCAGGAGATATTATTGCTGTTCCTGTGTCAATACTGTAGAGACTTGGAGATGCACCAATTACAGTTATAGACGATATGAACCGCTCTGTACTCATGGTTCCAGAACCTTCCTGACGTTCTGCAGTAGCAGGAGAATATTTCTCTGCCTTTTCAGTAATTGAGGAAGCTGAGGGGATAGTTTTTTGTTCTGTGGAATAGTTGTCAACTTGCTCGGCTGTCGTTGTCTCTGTACTGATTAATGAGGAGCCCGTTGGAGATGCCATGTGTTTGCTGGTCATTTCACTGGGGTATCCACTTGTGTATGGATTTGTGCTGCCTTCATCTGTAACGGCTGAAGTTGAAGTTTCCACTGAAGTTGAGGATTGTACTTCAGCATGGATTGTGCTAACAGTCTGTATTGTTTCATGAGATACCAAAGTCTGTTTTACTGTGCTTTGGATTAATCCATCTGGGGTAGCAGCAGTTTTTGAAACATCACTTGTTTCAGATGTGTATGATACTGACACTGACGGTGACTTTGTGCTTATTGTTGGATAAACTGCTGTTGTCTTCATTGACTTGTTGGTGACATCAAAAAGTGTTTGTCCAGCAGTTGCTGTATCTGTAACAATGGTAAGTGACGCTGCGGCAGTTTCATTAACAGATCCACTGACTGGAGGATGGGCCTCTACCATTGGAGGCATTGTGTCAATATCGTCAAACTGATCCGTTAGATTAATGGATGATGAGGCTGATGGAGTAATTGGAGATACTGTTGACGGGCTCATGGGTTTACCCTCAGAGACTGGAGAAATCGAATGCACTTCTGTAAAAGAAGCTATCAATGTTTTATCTGTTTTAGGTCCCATTGTTGTTGTAAGTGACTGAGTTGGTGGTGGGACAGAACTGTATTGAACTGAAATCTCATCTTCCACAGACGTTGTCTGGATATACATACTTGGCGTTTGGGCAGCGGAACCTGTTCTATCTTGCGGTGAAATGGTAGATATTCCAGTTCCTTGAGTAGTAGACGGAAGCGGAGACAATGTACTTTGTTCTGGTGTTCCTGAACCGTCCTCAAAAAGACTTGTGTTAACAACATGTTCTTTTTCAGGAGACACAGATGTTGATTTCACTTCATCATAGACAAATGGGGCTGTGGAGACAGTTGTTTTTAAAGGGTCGCTTTTCACAGAAGAGTCTGATGCTGTGACTGATGAAGACTCTGTAAACACTATTGGGGATGCAGCAGCAACTGTCACAACTGATTTGTCAATAAAAGGAACAGAGCCTTCTCCAGAACCTTCGGGATCTGTGCTTGTTTGGCCTGTCATTATTTCAGGAGATTCTGTTGTCTCGTTTCTGTGAACAGATGAAGATATTCCTGTAACAGTAGAGACTGGTGTGAACATGTGTGACGTTTGGTCTCCTGAAAACTGTTCCTCTACTGAAGAACTGGCAGAAGAACTTTCTGTTCTGGTTGTGACTGTGGAAAGTGAAGGTCTCGATGTTTGACCTGTTTGAAAACTGTAATCATCCTCAACTGGCAGAGCTGTTGTTTTCTCTGTGCTGAACAATGAGGAACCGGTAGGAGATGCAATGTCCAGTTGAGACATTTCACTTGTTGGTTTACTTGTCCTATCTTCTTTCGGAATTAGAGATGTTGAATTTTCCTCTGGCATTGCTGGCTTTTCCTCGGACTTAAAGGTAGTAAAAGTCTGATATGTTTCAGATGACACTGATGTTGGTTCCTTTGTGCTAAGGAGTGATGAAGCTGAAGTAACAGCTGTTTTGGAAGTTTCCATTGTTTCAGCCTTTCTTGATGCTGAGACTGATGATGATAGAATATTAAAAGCAGAAGAGCCAGCCGTACTTTTAGTGGCAGGTGTGTCAGTAGACTCTGTGATGTCGTCACCAGAAATACCTTCATCAGTGCTCAAAGAGGTTGATGCTGCTTCAGGAGATATTGTTGCTGTTCCTGTGTCAATACTGTAGAGACTTGGAGATGCACCAATTACAGTTATAGACGATATGAACCGCTCTGTACTCATGGTTCCAGAACCTTCCTGACGTTCTGCAGTAGCAGGAGAATATTTCTCTGCCTTTTCAGTAATTGAGGAAGCTGAGGGGATAGTTTTTTGTTCTGTGTAATAGTTGTCAACTTGCTCGGCTGTCGTTGTCTCTGTACTGATTAATGAGGAGCCCGTTGGAGATGCCATGTGTTTGCTGGTCATTTCACTGGGGTATCCACTTGTGTATGGATTTGTGCTGCCTTCATCTGTAACGGCTGAAGTTGAAGTTTCCACTGAAGTTGAGGATTGTACTTCAGCATGGATTGTGCTAACAGTCTGTATTGTTTCATGAGATACCAAAGTCTGTTTTACTGTGCTTTGGATTAATCCATCTGGGGTAGCAGCAGTTTTTGAAACATCACTTGTTTCAGATGTGTATGATACTGACACTGACGGTGACTTTGTGCTTATTGTTGGATAAACTGCTGTTGTCTTCATTGACTTGTTGGTGACATCAAAAAGTGTTTGTCCAGCAGTTGCTGTATCTGTAACAATGGTAAGTGACGCTGCGGCAGTTTCATTATCAGATCCACTGACTGGAGGATGGGCCTCTACCATTGGAGGCATTGTGTCAATATCGTCAAACTGATCCGTTAGAGTAATGGATGATGAGGCTGATGGAGTAATTGGAGATACTGTTGACGGGCTCATGGGTTTACCCTCAGAGACTGGAGAAATCGAATGCACTTCTGTAAAAGAAGCTATCAATGTTTTATCTGTTTTAGGTCCCATTGTTGTTGTAAGTGACTGAGTTGGTGGTGGGACAGAACTGTATTGAACTGAAATCTCATCTTCCACAGACGTTGTCTGGATATACATACTTGGCGTTTGGGCAGCGGAACCTGTTCTATCTTGCGGTGAAATGGTAGATATTCCAGTTCCTTGAGTAGTAGACGGAAGCGGAGACAATGTACTTTGTTCTGGTGTTCCTGAACCGTCCTCAAAAAGACTTGTGTTAACAACATGTTCTTTTTCAGGAGACACAGATGTTGATTTCACTTCATCATAGACAAATGGGGCTGTGGAGACAGTTGTTTTTAAAGGGTCGCTTTTCACAGAAGAGTCTGATGCTGTGACTGATGAAGACTCTGTAAACACTATTGGGGATGCAGCAGCAACTGTCACAACTGATTTGTCAATAAAAGGAACAGAGCCTTCTCCAGAACCTTCGGGATCTGTGCTTGTTTGGCCTGTCATTATTTCAGGAGATTCTGTTGTCTCGTTTCTGTGAACAGATGAAGATATTCCTGTAACAGTAGAGACTGGTGTGAACATGTGTGACGTTTGGTCTCCTGAAAACTGTTCCTCTACTGAAGAACTGGCAGAAGAACTTTCTGTTCTGGTTGTGACTGTGGAAAGTGAAGGTCTCGATGTTTGACCTGTTTGAAAACTGTAATCATCCTCAACTGGCAGAGCTGTTGTTTTCTCTGTGCTGAACAATGAGGAACCGGTAGGAGATGCAATGTCCAGTTGAGACATTTCACTTGTTGGTTTACTTGTCCTATCTTCTTTCGGAATTAGAGATGTTGAATTTTCCTCTGGCATTGCTGGCTTTTCCTCAGACTTAAAGGTAGTAAAAGTCTGATATGTTTCAGATGACACTGATGTTGGTTCCTTTGTGCTAAGGAGTGATGAAGCTGAAGTAACAGCTGTTTTGGAAGTTTCCATTGTTTCAGCCTTTCTTGATGCTGAGACTGATGATGATAGAATATTAAAAGCAGAAGAGCCAGCCGTACTTTTAGTGGCAGGTGTGTCAGTAGACTCTGTGATGTCGTCACCAGAAATACCTTCATCAGTGCTCAAAGAGGTTGATGCTGCTTCAGGAGATATCGTTGCTGTTCCTGTGTCAATACTGTAGAGACTTGGAGATGCGCCAATTACAGTTATAGACGATATGAACCGCTCTGTACTCATGGTTCCAGAACCTTCCTGACGTTCTGCAGTAGCAGGAGAAAATTTATCTGCCTTTTCAGTAATTGAGGAAGCTGAGGGGATAGTTTTGTGTTCTGTGGAATAGTTGTCAACTTGCTCGGCTGTCGTTGTCTCTGTACTGATTAATGAGGAGCCCGTTGGAGATGCCATGTGTTTGCTGGTCATTTCACTGGGGTATCCACTTGTGTATGGATTTGTGCTGCCTTCATCTGTAACGGCTGAAGTTGAAGTTTCCACTGAAGTTGAGGATTGTACTTCAGCATGGATTGTGCTAACAGTCTGTATTGTTTCATGAGATACCAAAGTCTGTTTTACTGTGCTTTGGATTAATCCATCTGGGGTAGCAGCAGTTTTTGAAACATCACTTGTTTCAGATGTGTATGATACTGACACTGACGGTGACTTTGTGCTTATTGTTGGATAAACTGCTGTTGTCTTCATTGACTTGTTGGTGACATCAAAAAGTGTTTGTCCAGCAGTTGCTGTATCTGTAACAATGGTAAGTGACGCTGCGGCAGTTTCATTAACAGATCCACTGACTGAAGGAAGGACCTCTACCATACGAGGCATTGTATCAATATCGTCAAACTGATCCGTTAGAGTAATGGATGATGAGGCTGATGGAGTAATTGGAGATACTGTTGACGGGCTCATGGGTTTACCCTCAGAGACTGGAGAAATCGAATGCACTTCTGTTAAAGAAGCTATCAATGTTTTATCTGTTTTAGGTCCCATTGTTGTTGTAAGTGACTGAGTTGGTGGTGGGACAGAACTGTATTGAACTGAAATCTCATCTTCCACAGACGTTGTCTGGATATACATACTTGGCGTTTGGGCAGCGGAACCTGTTCTATCTTGCGGTGAAATGGTAGATATTCCAGTTCCTTGAGTAGTAGACGGAAGCGGAGACAATGTACTTTGTTCTGGTGTTCCTGAACCGTCCTCAAAAAGACTTGTGTTAACAACATGTTCTTTTTCAGGAGACACAGATGTTGATTTCACTTCATCATAGACAAATGGGGCTGTGGAGACAGTTGTTTTTAAAGGGTTGCTTTTCACAGAAGAGTCTGATGCTGTGACTGATGAAGACTCTGTAAACACTATTGGGGATGCAGCAGCAACTGTCACAACTGATTTGTCAATAAAAGGAACAGAGCCTTCTCCAGAACCTTCGGGATCTGTGCTTGTTTGGCCTGTCATTATTTCAGGAGATTCTGTTGTCTCGTTTCTGTGAACAGATGAAGATATTCCTGTAACAGTAGAGACTGGTGTGAACATGTGTGACGTTTGGTCTCCTGAAAACTGTTCCTCTACTGAAGAACTGGCAGAAGAACTTTCTGTTCTGGTTGTGACTGTGGAAAGTGAAGGTCTCGATGTTTGACCTGTTCGAAAACTGTAATCATCCTCAACTGGCAGAGCTGTTGTTTTCTCTGTGCTGAACAATGAGGAACCGGTAGGAGATGCAATGTCCATTTGAGACATTTCACTTGTTGGTTTACTTGTCCTATCTTCTTTCGGAATTAGAGATGTTGAATTTTCCTCTGGCATTGCTGGCTTTTCCTCGGACTTAAAGGTAGTAAAAGTCTGATATGTTTCAGATGACACTGATGTTGGTTCCTTTGTGCTAAGGAGTGATGAAGCTGAAGTAACAGCTGTTTTGGAAGTTTCCATTGTTTCAGCCTTTCTTGATGCTGAGACTGATGATGATAGAATATTAAAAGCAGAAGAGCCAGCCGTACTTTTAGTGGCAGGTGTGTCAGTAGACTCTGTGATGTCGTCACCAGAAATACCTTCATCAGTGCTCAAAGAGGTTGATGCTGCTTCAGGAGATATCGTTGCTGTTCCTGTGTCAATACTGTAGAGACTTGGAGATGCACCAATTACAGTTATAGACGATATGAACCGCTCTGTACTCATGGTTCCAGAACCTTCCTGACGTTCTGCAGTAGCAGGAGAATATTTCTCTGCCTTTTCAGTAATTGAGGAAGCTGAGGGGATAGTTTTTTGTTCTGTGTAATAGTTGTCAACTTGCTCGGCTGTCGTTGTCTCTGTACTGATTAATGAGGAGCCCGTTGGAGATGCCATGTGTTTGCTGGTCATTTCACTGGGGTATCCACTTGTGTATGGATTTGTGCTGCCTTCATCTGTAACGGCTGAAGTTGAAGTTTCCACTGAAGTTGAGGATTGTACTTCAGCATGGATTGTGCTAACAGTCTGTATTGTTTCATGAGATACCAAAGTCTGTTTTACTGTGCTTTGGATTAATCCATCTGGGGTAGCAGCAGTTTTTGAAACATCACTTGTTTCAGATGTGTATGATACTGACACTGACGGTGACTTTGTGCTTATTGTTGGATAAACTGCTGTTGTCTTCATTGACTTGTTGGTGACATCAAAAAGTGTTTGTCCAGCAGTTGCTGTATCTGTAACAATGGTAAGTGACGCTGCGGTAGTTTCATTAACAGATCCACTGACTGAAGGAAGGGCCTCTACCATAGGAGGCATTGTATCAATATCGTCAAACTGATCCGTTAGAGTAATGGATGATGAGGCTGATGGAGTAATTGGAGATACTGTTGACGGGCTCATGGGTTTACCCTCAGAGACTGGAGAAATCGAATGCACTTCTGTAAAAGAAGCTATCAATGTTTTATCTGTTTTAGGTCCCATTGTTGTTGTAAGTGACTGAGTTGGTGGTGGGACAGAACTGTATTGAACTGAAATCTCATCTTCCACAGACGTTGTCTGGATATACATACTTGGCGTTTGGGCAGCAGAACCTGTTCTATCTTGCGGTGAAATGGTAGATATTCCAGTTCCTTGAGTAGTAGACGGAAGCGGAGACAATGTACTTTGTTCTGGTGTTCCTGAACCGTCCTCAAAAAGACTTGTGTTAACAACATGTTCTTTTTCAGGAGACACAGATGTTGATTTCACTTCATCATAGACAAATGGGGCTGTGGAGACAGTTGTTTTTAAAGGGTCGCTTTTCACAGAAGAGTCTGATGCTGTGACTGATGAAGACTCTGTAAACACTATTGGGGATGCAGCAGCAACTGTCACAACTGATTTGTCAATAAAAGGAACAGAGCCTTCTCCAGAACCTTCGGGATCTGTGCTTGTTTGGCCTGTCATTATTTCAGGAGATTCTGTTGTCTCGTTTCTGTGAACAGATGAAGATATTCCTGTAACAGTAGAGACTGGTGTGAACACGTGTGACGTTTGGTCTCCTGAAAACTGTTCCTCTACTGAAGAACTGGCAGAAGAACTTTCTGTTCTGGTTGTGACTGTAGAAAGTGAAGGTCTCGATGTTTGACCTGTTTGAAAACTGTAATCATCCTCAACTGGCAGAGCTGTTGTTTTCTCTGTGCTGAACAATGAGGAACCGGTAGGAGATGCAATGTCCATTTGAGACATTTCACTTGTTGGTTTACTTGTCCTATCTTCTTTCAGAATTAGAGATGTTGAATTTTCCTCTGGCATTGCTGGCTTTTCCTCAGACTTAAAGGTAGTAAAAGTCTGATATGTTTCAGATGACACTGATGTTGGTTCCTTTGTGCTAAGGAGTGATGAAGCTGAAGTAACAGCTGTTTTGGAAGTTTCCATTGTTTCAGCCTTTCTTGATGCTGAGACTGATGATGATAGAATATTAAAAGCAGAAGAGCCAGCCGTACTTTTAGTGGCAGGTGTGTCAGTAGACTCTGTGATGTCTTCACCAGAAATACCTTCATCACTGCTCAAAGAAGTTGATGCTGCTTCAGGAGATATTGTTGCTGTTCCTGTGTCAATACTGTAGAGACTTGGAGATGCACCAATTACAGTTATAGACGATATGAACCGCTCTGTACTCATGGTTCCAGAACCTTCCTGACGTTCTGCAGTAGCAGGAGAAAATTTATCTGCCTTTTCAGTAATTGAGGAAGCTGAGGGGATAGTTTTGTGTTCTGTGGAATAGTTGTCAACTTGCTCGGCTGTCGTTGTCTCTGTACTGATTAATGAGGAGCCCGTTGGAGATGCCATGTGTTTGCTGGTCATTTCACTGGGGTATCCACTTGTGTATGGATTTGTGCTGCCTTCATCTGTAACGGCTGAAGTTGAAGTTTCCACTGAAGTTGAGGATTGTACTTCAGCATGGATTGTGCTAACAGTCTGTATTGTTTCATGAGATACCAAAGTCTGTTTTACTGTGCTTTGGATTAATCCATCTGGGGTAGCAGCAGTTTTTGAAACATCACTTGTTTCAGATGTGTATGATACTGACACTGACGGTGACTTTGTGCTTATTGTTGGATAAACTGCTGTTGTCTTCATTGACTTGTTGGTGACATCAAAAAGTGTTTGTCCAGCAGTTGCTGTATCTGTAACAATGGTAAGTGACGCTGCGGCAGTTTCATTTTCAGATCCACTGACTGGAGGATGGGCCTCTACCATTGGAGGCATTGTGTCAATATCGTCAAACTGATCCGTTAGAGTAATGGATGATGAGGCTGATGGAGTAATTGGAGATACTGTTGACGGGCTCATGGGTTTACCCTCAGAGACTGGAGAAATCGAATGCACTTCTGTAAAAGAAGCTATCAATGTTTTATCTGTTTTAGGTCCCATTGTTGTTGTAAGTGACTGAGTTGGTGGTGGGACAGAACTGTATTGAACTGAAATCTCATCTTCCACAGACGTTGTCTGGATATACATACTTGGCGTTTGGGCAGCGGAACCTGTTCTATCTTGCGGTGAAATGGTAGATATTCCAGTTCCTTGAGTAGTAGACGGAAGCGGAGACAATGTACTTTGTTCTGGTGTTCCTGAACCGTCCTCAAAAAGACTTGTGTTAACAACATGTTCTTTTTCAGGAGACACAGATGTTGATTTCACTTCATCATAGACAAATGGGGCTGTGGAGACAGTTGTTTTTAAAGGGTTGCTTTTCACAGAAGAGTCTGATGCTGTGACTGATGAAGACTCTGTAAACACTATTGGGGATGCAGCAGCAACTGTCACAACTGATTTGTCAATAAAAGGAACAGAGCCTTCTCCAGAACCTTCGGGATCTGTGCTTGTTTGGCCTGTCATTATTTCAGGAGATTCTGTTGTCTCGTTTCTGTGAACAGATGAAGATATTCCTGTAACAGTAGAGACTGGTGTGAACATGTGTGACGTTTGGTCTCCTGAAAACTGTTCCTCTACTGAAGAACTGGCAGAAGAACTTTCTGTTCTGGTTGTGACTGTGGAAAGTGAAGGTCTCGATGTTTGACCTGTTCGAAAACTGTAATCATCCTCAACTGGCAGAGCTGTTGTTTTCTCTGTGCTGAACAATGAGGAACCGGTAGGAGATGCAATGTCCATTTGAGACATTTCACTTGTTGGTTTACTTGTCCTATCTTCTTTCGGAATTAGAGATGTTGAATTTTCCTCTGGCATTGCTGGCTTTTCCTCGGACTTAAAGGTAGTAAAAGTCTGATATGTTTCAGATGACACTGATGTTGGTTCCTTTGTGCTAAGGAGTGATGAAGCTGAAGTAACAGCTGTTTTGGAAGTTTCCATTGTTTCAGCCTTTCTTGATGCTGAGACTGATGATGATAGAATATTAAAAGCAGAAGAGCCAGCCGTACTTTTAGTGGCAGGTGTGTCAGTAGACTCTGTGATGTCGTCACCAGAAATACCTTCATCAGTGCTCAAAGAGGTTGATGCTGCTTCAGAAGATATTGTTGCTGTTCCTGTGTCAATACTGTAGAGACTTGGAGATGCACCAATTACAGTTATAGACGATATGAACCGCTCTGTACTCATGGTTCCAGAACCTTCCTGACGTTCTGCAGTAGCAGGAGAATATTTCTCTGCCTTTTCAGTAATTGAGGAAGCTGAGGGGATAGTTTTTTGTTCTGTGTAATAGTTGTCAACTTGCTCGGCTGTCGTTGTCTCTGTACTGATTAATGAGGAGCCCGTTGGAGATGCCATGTGTTTGCTGGTCATTTCACTGGGGTATCCACTTGTGTATGGATTTGTGCTGCCTTCATCTGTAACGGCTGAAGTTGAAGTTTCCACTGAAGTTGAGGATTGTACTTCAGCATGGATTGTGCTAACAGTCTGTATTGTTTCATGAGATACCAAAGTCTGTTTTACTGTGCTTTGGATTAATCCATCTGGGGTAGCAGCAGTTTTTGAAACATCACTTGTTTCAGATGTGTATGATACTGACACTGACGGTGACTTTGTGCTTATTGTTGGATAAACTGCTGTTGTCTTCATTGACTTGTTGGTGACATCAAAAAGTGTTTGTCCAGCAGTTGCTGTATCTGTAACAATGGTAAGTGACGCTGCGGCAGTTTCATTATCAGATCCACTGACTGGAGGATGGGCCTCTACCATTGGAGGCATTGTGTCAATATCGTCAAACTGATCCGTTAGAGTAATGGATGATGAGGCTGATGGAGTAATTGGAGATACTGTTGACGGGCTCATGGGTTTACCCTCAGAGACTGGAGAAATCGAATGCACTTCTGTAAAAGAAGCTATCAATGTTTTATCTGTTTTAGGTCCCATTGTTGTTGTAAGTGACTGAGTTGGTGGTGGGACAGAACTGTATTGAACTGAAATCTCATCTTCCACAGACGTTGTCTGGATATACATACTTGGCGTTTGGGCAGCGGAACCTGTTCTATCTTGCGGTGAAATGGTAGATATTCCAGTTCCTTGAGTAGTAGACGGAAGCGGAGACAATGTACTTTGTTCTGGTGTTCCTGAACCGTCCTCAAAAAGACTTGTGTTAACAACATGTTCTTTTTCAGGAGACACAGATGTTGATTTCACTTCATCATAGACAAATGGGGCTGTGGAGACAGTTGTTTTTAAAGGGTCGCTTTTCACAGAAGAGTCTGATGCTGTGACTGATGAAGACTCTGTAAACACTATTGGGGATGCAGCAGCAACTGTCACAACTGATTTGTCAATAAAAGGAACAGAGCCTTCTCCAGAACCTTCGGGATCTGTGCTTGTTTGGCCTGTCATTATTTCAGGAGATTCTGTTGTCTCGTTTCTGTGAACAGATGAAGATATTCCTGTAACAGTAGAGACTGGTGTGAACATGTGTGACGTTTGGTCTCCTGAAAACTGTTCCTCTACTGAAGAACTGGCAGAAGAACTTTCTGTTCTGGTTGTGACTGTGGAAAGTGAAGGTCTCGATGTTTGACCTGTTTGAAAACTGTAATCATCCTCAACTGGCAGAGCTGTTGTTTTCTCTGTGCTGAACAATGAGGAACCGGTAGGAGATGCAATGTCCAGTTGAGACATTTCACTTGTTGGTTTACTTGTCCTATCTTCTTTCGGAATTAGAGATGTTGAATTTTCCTCTGGCATTGCTGGCTTTTCCTCGGACTTAAAGGTAGTAAAAGTCTGATATGTTTCAGATGACACTGATGTTGGTTCCTTTGTGCTAAGGAGTGATGAAGCTGAAGTAACAGCTGTTTTGGAAGTTTCCATTGTTTCAGCCTTTCTTGATGCTGAGACTGATGATGATAGAATATTAAAAGCAGAAGAGCCAGCCGTACTTTTAGTGGCAGGTGTGTCAGTAGACTCTGTGATGTCGTCACCAGAAATACCTTCATCAGTGCTCAAAGAGGTTGATGCTGCTTCAGGAGATATCGTTGCTGTTCCTGTGTCAATACTGTAGAGACTTGGAGATGCACCAATTACAGTTATAGACGATATGAACCGCTCTGTACTCATGGTTCCAGAACCTTCCTGACGTTCTGCAGTAGCAGGAGAATATTTCTCTGCCTTTTCAGTAATTGAGGAAGCTGAGGGGATAGTTTTTTGTTCTGTGTAATAGTTGTCAACTTGCTCGGCTGTCGTTGTCTCTGTACTGATTAATGAGGAGCCCGTTGGAGATGCCATGTGTTTGCTGGTCATTTCACTGGGGTATCCACTTGTGTATGGATTTGTGCTGCCTTCATCTGTAACGGCTGAAGTTGAAGTTTCCACTGAAGTTGAGGATTGTACTTCAGCATGGATTGTGCTAACAGTCTGTATTGTTTCATGAGATACCAAAGTCTGTTTTACTGTGCTTTGGATTAATCCATCTGGGGTAGCAGCAGTTTTTGAAACATCACTTGTTTCAGATGTGTATGATACTGACACTGACGGTGACTTTGTGCTTATTGTTGGATAAACTGCTGTTGTCTTCATTGACTTGTTGGTGACATCAAAAAGTGTTTGTCCAGCAGTTGCTGTATCTGTAACAATGGTAAGTGACGCTGCGGTAGTTTCATTAACAGATCCACTGACTGAAGGAAGGGCCTCTACCATAGGAGGCATTGTATCAATATCGTCAAACTGATCCGTTAGAGTAATGGATGATGAGGCTGATGGAGTAATTGGAGATACTGTTGACGGGCTCATGGGTTTACCCTCAGAGACTGGAGAAATCGAATGCACTTCTGTAAAAGAAGCTATCAATGTTTTATCTGTTTTAGGTCCCATTGTTGTTGTAAGTGACTGAGTTGGTGGTGGGACAGAACTGTATTGAACTGAAATCTCATCTTCCACAGACGTTGTCTGGATATACATACTTGGCGTTTGGGCAGCAGAACCTGTTCTATCTTGCGGTGAAATGGTAGATATTCCAGTTCCTTGAGTAGTAGACGGAAGCGGAGACAATGTACTTTGTTCTGGTGTTCCTGAACCGTCCTCAAAAAGACTTGTGTTAACAACATGTTCTTTTTCAGGAGACACAGATGTTGATTTCACTTCATCATAGACAAATGGGGCTGTGGAGACAGTTGTTTTTAAAGGGTCGCTTTTCACAGAAGAGTCTGATGCTGTGACTGATGAAGACTCTGTAAACACTATTGGGGATGCAGCAGCAACTGTCACAACTGATTTGTCAATAAAAGGAACAGAGCCTTCTCCAGAACCTTCGGGATCTGTGCTTGTTTGGCCTGTCATTATTTCAGGAGATTCTGTTGTCCCGTTTCTGTGAACAGATGAAGATATTCCTGTAACAGTAGAGACTGGTGTGAACATGTGTGACGTTTGGTCTCCTGAAAACTGTTCCTCTACTGAAGAACTGGCAGAAGAACTTTCTGTTCTGGTTGTGACTGTGGAAAGTGAAGGTCTCGATGTTTGACCTGTTTGAAAACTGTAATCATCCTCAACTGGCAGAGCTGTTGTTTTCTCTGTGCTGAACAATGAGGAACCGGTAGGAGATGCAATGTCCATTTGAGACATTTCACTTGTTGGTTTACTTGTCCTATCTTCTTTCAGAATTAGAGATGTTGAATTTTCCTCTGGCATTGCTGGCTTTTCCTCAGACTTAAAGGTAGTAAAAGTCTGATATGTTTCAGATGACACTGATGTTGGTTCCTTTGTGCTAAGGAGTGATGAAGCTGAAGTAACAGCTGTTTTGGAAGTTTCCATTGTTTCAGCCTTTCTTGATGCTGAGACTGATGATGATAGAATATTAAAAGCAGAAGAGCCAGCCGTACTTTTAGTGGCAGGTGTGTCAGTAGACTCTGTGATGTCTTCACCAGAAATACCTTCATCACTGCTCAAAGAAGTTGATGCTGCTTCAGGAGATATTGTTGCTGTTCCTGTGTCAATACTGTAGAGACTTGGAGATGCGCCAATTACAGTTATAGACGATATGAACCGCTCTGTACTCATGGTTCCAGAACCTTCCTGACGTTCTGCAGTAGCAGGAGAAAATTTATCTGCCTTTTCAGTAATTGAGGAAGCTGAGGGGATAGTTTTGTGTTCTGTGGAATAGTTGTCAACTTGCTCGGCTGTCGTTGTCTCTGTACTGATTAATGAGGAGCCCGTTGGAGATGCCATGTGTTTGCTGGTCATTTCACTGGGGTATCCACTTGTGTATGGATTTGTGCTGCCTTCATCTGTAACGGCTGAAGTTGAAGTTTCCACTGAAGTTGAGGATTGTACTTCAGCATGGATTGTGCTAACAGTCTGTATTGTTTCATGAGATACCAAAGTCTGTTTTACTGTGCTTTGGATTAATCCATCTGGGGTAGCAGCAGTTTTTGAAACATCACTTGTTTCAGATGTGTATGATACTGACACTGACGGTGACTTTGTGCTTATTGTTGGATAAACTGCTGTTGTCTTCATTGACTTGTTGGTGACATCAAAAAGTGTTTGTCCAGCAGTTGCTGTATCTGTAACAATGGTAAGTGACGCTGCGGCAGTTTCATTAACAGATCCACTGACTGGAGGATGGGCCTCTACCATTGGAGGCATTGTGTCAATATCGTCAAACTGATCCGTTAGAGTAATGGATGATGAGGCTGATGGAGTAATTGGAGATACTGTTGACGGGCTCATGGGTTTACCCTCAGAGACTGGAGAAATCGAATGCACTTCTGTAAAAGAAGCTATCAATGTTTTATCTGTTTTAGGTCCCATTGTTGTTGTAAGTGACTGAGTTGGTGGTGGGACAGAACTGTATTGAACTGAAATCTCATCTTCCACAGACGTTGTCTGGATATACATACTTGGCGTTTGGGCAGCGGAACCTGTTCTATCTTGCGGTGAAATGGTAGATATTCCAGTTCCTTGAGTAGTAGACGGAAGCGGAGACAATGTACTTTGTTCTGGTGTTCCTGAACCGTCCTCAAAAAGACTTGTGTTAACAACATGTTCTTTTTCAGGAGACACAGATGTTGATTTCACTTCATCATAGACAAATGGGGCTGTGGAGACAGTTGTTTTTAAAGGGTTGCTTTTCACAGAAGAGTCTGATGCTGTGACTGATGAAGACTCTGTAAACACTATTGGGGATGCAGCAGCAACTGTCACAACTGATTTGTCAATAAAAGGAACAGAGCCTTCTCCAGAACCTTCGGGATCTGTGCTTGTTTGGCCTGTCATTATTTCAGGAGATTCTGTTGTCTCGTTTCTGTGAACAGATGAAGATATTCCTGTAACAGTAGAGACTGGTGTGAACATGTGTGACGTTTGGTCTCCTGAAAACTGTTCCTCTACTGAAGAACTGGCAGAAGAACTTTCTGTTCTGGTTGTGACTGTGGAAAGTGAAGGTCTCGATGTTTGACCTGTTCGAAAACTGTAATCATCCTCAACTGGCAGAGCTGTTGTTTTCTCTGTGCTGAACAATGAGGAACCGGTAGGAGATGCAATGTCCATTTGAGACATTTCACTTGTTGGTTTACTTGTCCTATCTTCTTTCGGAATTAGAGATGTTGAATTTTCCTCTGGCATTGCTGGCTTTTCCTCGGACTTAAAGGTAGTAAAAGTCTGATATGTTTCAGATGACACTGATGTTGGTTCCTTTGTGCTAAGGAGTGATGAAGCTGAAGTAACAGCTGTTTTGGAAGTTTCCATTGTTTCAGCCTTTCTTGATGCTGAGACTGATGATGATAGAATATTAAAAGCAGAAGAGCCAGCCGTACTTTTAGTGGCAGGTGTGTCAGTAGACTCTGTGATGTCGTCACCAGAAATACCTTCATCAGTGCTCAAAGAGGTTGATGCTGCTTCAGGAGATATTGTTGCTGTTCCTGTGTCAATACTGTAGAGACTTGGAGATGCACCAATTACAGTTATAGACGATATGAACCGCTCTGTACTCATGGTTCCAGAACCTTCCTGACGTTCTGCAGTAGCAGGAGAATATTTCTCTGCCTTTTCAGTAATTGAGGAAGCTGAGGGGATAGTTTTTTGTTCTGTGTAATAGTTGTCAACTTGCTCGGCTGTCGTTGTCTCTGTACTGATTAATGAGGAGCCCGTTGGAGATGCCATGTGTTTGCTGGTCATTTCACTGGGGTATCCACTTGTGTATGGATTTGTGCTGCCTTCATCTGTAACGGCTGAAGTTGAAGTTTCCACTGAAGTTGAGGATTGTACTTCAGCATGGATTGTGCTAACAGTCTGTATTGTTTCATGAGATACCAAAGTCTGTTTTACTGTGCTTTGGATTAATCCATCTGGGGTAGCAGCAGTTTTTGAAACATCACTTGTTTCAGATGTGTATGATACTGACACTGACGGTGACTTTGTGCTTATTGTTGGATAAACTGCTGTTGTCTTCATTGACTTGTTGGTGACATCAAAAAGTGTTTGTCCAGCAGTTGCTGTATCTGTAACAATGGTAAGTGACGCTGCGGCAGTTTCATTATCAGATCCACTGACTGGAGGATGGGCCTCTACCATTGGAGGCATTGTGTCAATATCGTCAAACTGATCCGTTAGAGTAATGGATGATGAGGCTGATGGAGTAATTGGAGATACTGTTGACGGGCTCATGGGTTTACCCTCAGAGACTGGAGAAATCGAATGCACTTCTGTAAAAGAAGCTATCAATGTTTTATCTGTTTTAGGTCCCATTGTTGTTGTAAGTGACTGAGTTGGTGGTGGGACAGAACTGTATTGAACTGAAATCTCATCTTCCACAGACGTTGTCTGGATATACATACTTGGCGTTTGGGCAGCGGAACCTGTTCTATCTTGCGGTGAAATGGTAGATATTCCAGTTCCTTGAGTAGTAGACGGAAGCGGAGACAATGTACTTTGTTCTGGTGTTCCTGAACCGTCCTCAAAAAGACTTGTGTTAACAACATGTTCTTTTTCAGGAGACACAGATGTTGATTTCACTTCATCATAGACAAATGGGGCTGTGGAGACAGTTGTTTTTAAAGGGTCGCTTTTCACAGAAGAGTCTGATGCTGTGACTGATGAAGACTCTGTAAACACTATTGGGGATGCAGCAGCAACTGTCACAACTGATTTGTCAATAAAAGGAACAGAGCCTTCTCCAGAACCTTCGGGATCTGTGCTTGTTTGGCCTGTCATTATTTCAGGAGATTCTGTTGTCTCGTTTCTGTGAACAGATGAAGATATTCCTGTAACAGTAGAGACTGGTGTGAACATGTGTGACGTTTGGTCTCCTGAAAACTGTTCCTCTACTGAAGAACTGGCAGAAGAACTTTCTGTTCTGGTTGTGACTGTGGAAAGTGAAGGTCTCGATGTTTGACCTGTTTGAAAACTGTAATCATCCTCAACTGGCAGAGCTGTTGTTTTCTCTGTGCTGAACAATGAGGAACCGGTAGGAGATGCAATGTCCAGTTGAGACATTTCACTTGTTGGTTTACTTGTCCTATCTTCTTTCGGAATTAGAGATGTTGAATTTTCCTCTGGCATTGCTGGCTTTTCCTCGGACTTAAAGGTAGTAAAAGTCTGATATGTTTCAGATGACACTGATGTTGGTTCCTTTGTGCTAAGGAGTGATGAAGCTGAAGTAACAGCTGTTTTGGAAGTTTCCATTGTTTCAGCCTTTCTTGATGCTGAGACTGATGATGATAGAATATTAAAAGCAGAAGAGCCAGCCGTACTTTTAGTGGCAGGTGTGTCAGTAGACTCTGTGATGTCGTCACCAGAAATACCTTCATCAGTGCTCAAAGAGGTTGATGCTGCTTCAGGAGATATCGTTGCTGTTCCTGTGTCAATACTGTAGAGACTTGGAGATGCGCCAATTACAGTTATAGACGATATGAACCGCTCTGTACTCATGGTTCCAGAACCTTCCTGACGTTCTGCAGTAGCAGGAGAAAATTTATCTGCCTTTTCAGTAATTGAGGAAGCTGAGGGGATAGTTTTGTGTTCTGTGGAATAGTTGTCAACTTGCTCGGCTGTCGTTGTCTCTGTACTGATTAATGAGGAGCCCGTTGGAGATGCCATGTGTTTGCTGGTCATTTCCCTGGGGTATCCACTTGTGTATGGATTTGTGCTGCCTTCATCTGTAACGGCTGAAGTTGAAGTTTCCACTGAAGTTGAGGATTGTACTTCAGCATGGATTGTGCTAACAGTCTGTATTGTTTCATGAGATACCAAAGTCTGTTTTACTGTGCTTTGGATTAATCCATCTGGGGTAGCAGCAGTTTTTGAAACATCACTTGTTTCAGATGTGTATGATACTGACACTGACGGTGACTTTGGGCTTATTGTTGGATAAACTGCTGTTGTCTTCATTGACTTGTTGGTGACATCAAAAAGTGTTTGTCCAGCAGTTGCTGTATCTGTAACAATGGTAAGTGACGCTGCGGCAGTTTCATTATCAGATCCCCTGACTGGAGGAAGGGCCTCTACCATTGGAGGCATTGTGTCAATATCGTCAAACTGATCCGTTAGAGTAATGGATGATGAGGCTGATGAAGTAATTGGAGATACTGTTGACGGGCTCATGGGTTTACCCTCAGAGACTGGAGAAATTGAATGCAATTCTGTAAAAGAAGCTATCGATGTTTTATCTGTTTTAGGTCCCATTGTTGTTGTAAGTGACTGAGTTGGTGGTGGGACAGAACTGTATTGAACTGAAATCTCATCTTCCACAGACGTTGTCTGGATATACATACTTGGCGTTTGGGCAGCAGAACCTGTTCTATCTTGCGGTGAAATGGTAGATATTCCAGTTCCTTGAGTAGTAGACGGAAGCGGAGACAATGTACTTTGTTCTGGTGTTCCTGAGCCGTCCTCAAAAAGACTTGTGTTAACAACATGTTCTTTTTCAGGAGACACAGATGTTGATTTCACTTCATCATAGACAAATGGGGCTGTGGAGACAGTTGTTTTTAAAGGGTCGCTTTTCACAGAAGAGTCTGATGCTGTGACTGATGAAGACTCTGTAAACACTATTGGGGATGCAGCAGCAACTGTCACAACTGATTTGTCAATAAAAGGAACAGAGCCTTCTCCAGAACCTTCGGGATCTGTGCTTGTTTGGCCTGTCATTATTTCAGGAGATTCTGTTGTCTCGTTTCTGTGAACAGATGAAGATATTCCTGTAACAGTAGAGACTGGTGTGAACATGTGTGACGTTTGGTCTCCTGAAAACTGTTCCTCTACTGAAGAACTGGCAGAAGAACTTTCTGTTCTGGTTGTGACTGTGGAAAGTGAAGGTCTCGATGTTTGACCTGTTTGAAAACTGTAATCATCCTCAACTGGCAGAGCTGTTGTTTTCTCTGTGCTGAACAATGAGGAACCGGTAGGAGATGCAATGCCCAGTTGAGACATTTCACTTGTTGGTTTACTTGTCCTATCTTCTTTCGGAATTAGAGATGTTGAATTTTCCTCTGGCATTGCTGGCTTTTCCTCGGACTTAAAGGTAGTAAAAGTCTGATATGTTTCAGATGACACTGATGTTGGTTCCTTTGTGCTAAGGAGTGATGAAGCTGAAGTAACAGCTGTTTTGGAAGTTTCCATTGTTTCAGCCTTTCTTGATGCTGAGACTGATGATGATAGAATATTAAAAGCAGAAGAGCCAGCCGTACTTTTAGTGGCAGGTGTGTCAGTAGACTCTGTGATGTCGTCACCAGAAATACCTTCATCAGTGCTCAAAGAGGTTGATGCTGCTTCAGGAGATATCGTTGCTGTTCCTGTGTCAATACTGTAGAGACTTGGAGATGCGCCAATTACAGTTATAGACGATATGAACCGCTCTGTACTCATGGTTCCAGAACCTTCCTGACGTTCTGCAGTAGCAGGAGAAAATTTATCTGCCTTTTCAGTAATTGAGGAAGCTGAGGGGATAGTTTTGTGTTCTGTGGAATAGTTGTCAACTTGCTCGGCTGTCGTTGTCTCTGTACTGATTAATGAGGAGCCCGTTGGAGATGCCATGTGTTTGCTGGTCATTTCCCTGGGGTATCCACTTGTGTATGGATTTGTGCTGCCTTCATCTGTAACGGCTGAAGTTGAAGTTTCCACTGAAGTTGAGGATTGTACTTCAGCATGGATTGTGCTAACAGTCTGTATTGTTTCATGAGATACCAAAGTCTGTTTTACTGTGCTTTGGATTAATCCATCTGGGGTAGCAGCAGTTTTTGAAACATCACTTGTTTCAGATGTGTATGATACTGACACTGACGGTGACTTTGGGCTTATTGTTGGATAAACTGCTGTTGTCTTCATTGACTTGTTGGTGACATCAAAAAGTGTTTGTCCAGCAGTTGCTGTATCTGTAACAATGGTAAGTGACGCTGCGGCAGTTTCATTATCAGATCCCCTGACTGGAGGAAGGGCCTCTACCATTGGAGGCATTGTGTCAATATCGTCAAACTGATCCGTTAGAGTAATGGATGATGAGGCTGATGAAGTAATTGGAGATACTGTTGACGGGCTCATGGGTTTACCCTCAGAGACTGGAGAAATTGAATGCAATTCTGTAAAAGAAGCTATCGATGTTTTATCTGTTTTAGGTCCCATTGTTGTTGTAAGTGACTGAGTTGGTGGTGGGACAGAACTGTATTGAACTGAAATCTCATCTTCCACAGACGTTGTCTGGATATACATACTTGGCGTTTGGGCAGCGGAACCTGTTCTATCTTGCGGTGAAATGGTAGATATTCCAGTTCCTTGAGTAGTAGACGGAAGCGGAGACAATGTACTTTGTTCTGGTGTTCCTGAGCCGTCCTCAAAAAGACTTGTGTTAACAACATGTTCTTTTTCAGGAGACACAGATGTTGATTTCACTTCATCATAGACAAATGGGGCTGTGGAGACAGTTGTTTTTAAAGGGTCGCTTTTCACAGAAGAGTCTGATGCTGTGACTGATGAAGACTCTGTAAACACTATTGGGGATGCAGCAGCAACTGTCACAACTGATTTGTCAATAAAAGGAACAGAGCCTTCTCCAGAACCTTCGGGATCTGTGCTTGTTTGGCCTGTCATTATTTCAGGAGATTCTGTTGTCTCGTTTCTGTGAACAGATGAAGATATTCCTGTAACAGTAGAGACTGGTGTGAACATGTGTGACGTTTGGTCTCCTGAAAACTGTTCCTCTACTGAAGAACTGGCAGAAGAACTTTCTGTTCTGGTTGTGACTGTGGAAAGTGAAGGTCTCGATGTTTGACCTGTTTGAAAACTGTAATCATCCTCAACTGGCAGAGCTGTTGTTTTCTCTGTGCTGAACAATGAGGAACCGGTAGGAGATGCAATGTCCAGTTGAGACATTTCACTTGTTGGTTTACTTGTCCTATCTTCTTTCGGAATTAGAGATGTTGAATTTTCCTCTGGCATTGCTGGCTTTTCCTCGGACTTAAAGGTAGTAAAAGTCTGATATGTTTCAGATGACACTGATGTTGGTTCCTTTGTGCTAAGGAGTGATGAAGCTGAAGTAACAGCTGTTTTGGAAGTTTCCATTGTTTCAGCCTTTCTTGATGCTGAGACTGATGATGATAGAATATTAAAAGCAGAAGAGCCAGCCGTACTTTTAGTGGCAGGTGTGTCAGTAGACTCTGTGATGTCGTCACCAGAAATACCTTCATCAGTGCTCAAAGAGGTTGATGCTGCTTCAGGAGATATTGTTGCTGTTCCTGTGTCAATACTGTAGAGACTTGGAGATGCGCCAATTACAGTTATAGACGATATGAACCGCTCTGTACTCATGGTTCCAGAAACTTCCTGACGTTCTGCAGTAGCAGGAGAATATTTCTCTGCCTTTTCAGTAATTGAGGAAGCTGAGGGGATAGTTTTTTGTTCTGTGTAATAGTTGTCAACTTGCTCGGCTGTCGTTGTCTCTGTACTGATTAATGAGGAGCCCGTTGGAGATGCCATGTGTTTGCTGGTCATTTCACTGGGGTATCCACTTGTGTATGGATTTGTGCTGCCTTCATCTGTAACGGCTGAAGTTGAAGTTTCCACTGAAGTTGAGGATTGTACTTCAGCATGGATTGTGCTAACAGTCTGTATTGTTTCATGAGATACCAAAGTCCGTTTTACTGTGCTTTGGATTAATCCATCTGGGGTAGCAGCAGTTTTTGAAACATCACTTGTTTCAGATGTGTATGATACTGACACTGACGGTGACTTTGTGCTTATTGTTGGATAAACTGCTGTTGTCTTCATTGACTTGTTGGTGACATCAAAAAGTGTTTGTCCAGCAGTTGCTGTATCTGTAACAATGGTAAGTGACGCTGCGGCAGTTTCATTAACAGATCCACTGACTGGAGGAAGGACCTCTACCATAGGAGGCATTGTATCAATATCGTCAAACTGATCCGTTAGAGTAATGGATGATGAGGCTGATGGAGTAATTGGAGATACTGTTGACGGGCTCATGGGTTTACCCTCAGAGACTGGAGAAATTGAATGCACTTCTGTAAAAGAAGCTATCGATGTTTTATCTGTTTTAGGTCCCATTGTTGTTGTAAGTGACTGAGTTGGTGGTGGGACAGAACTGTATTGAACTGAAATCTCATCTTCCACAGACGTTGTCTGGATATACATACTTGGCGTTTGGGCAGCAGAACCTGTTCTATCTTGCGGTGAAATGGTAGATATTCCAGTTCCTTGAGTAGTAGACGGAAGCGGAGACAATGTACTTTGTTCTGGTGTTCCTGAACCTTCCTCAAAAAGACTTGTGTTAACAACATGTTCTTTTTCAGGAGACACAGATGTTGATTTCACTTCATCATAGACAAATGGGGCTGTGGAGACAGTTGTTTTTAAAGGGTCGCTTTTCACAGAAGAGTCTGATGCTGTGACTGATGAAGACTCTGTAAACACTATTGGGGATGCAGCAGCAACTGTCACAACTGATTTGTCAATAAAAGGAACAGAGCCTTCTCCAGAACCTTCGGGATCTGTGCTTGTTTGGCCTGTCATTATTTCAGGAGATTCTGTTGTCTCGTTTCTGTGAACAGATGAAGATATTCCTGTAACAGTAGAGACTGGTGTGAACATGTGTGACGTTTGGTCTCCTGAAAACTGTTCCTCTACTGAAGAACTGGCAGAAGACCTTTCTGTTCTGGTTGTGACTGTGGAAAGTGAAGGTCTCGATGTTTGACCTGTTTGAAAACTGTAATCATCCTCAACTGGCAGAGCTGTTGTTTTCTCTGTGCTGAACAATGAGGAACCGGTAGGAGATGCAATGTCCATTTGAGACATTTCACTTGTTGGTTTACTTGTCCTATCTTCTTTCAGAATTAGAGATGTTGAATTTTCCTCTGGCATTGCTGGCTTTTCCTCGGACTTAAAGGTAGTAAAATTCTGATATGTTTCAGATGACACTGATGTTGGTTCCTTTGTGCTAAGGAGTGATGAAGCTGAAGTAACAGCTGTTTTGGAAGTTTCCATTGTTTCAGCCTTTCTTGATGCTGAGACTGATGATGATAGAATATTAAAAGCAGAAGAGCCAGCCGTACTTTTAGTGGCAGGTGTGTCAGTAGACTCTGTGATGTCGTCACCAGAAATACCTTCATCAGTGCTCAAAGAGGTTGATGCTGCTTCAGGAGATATCGTTGCTGTTCCTGTGTCAATACTGTAGAGACTTGGAGATGCGCCAATTACAGTTATAGACGATATGAACCGCTCTGTACTCATGGTTCCAGAACCTTCCTGACGTTCTGCAGTAGCAGGAGAAAATTTATCTGCCTTTTCAGTAGTTGAGGAAGCTGAGGGGATAGTTTTGTGTTCTGTGGAATAGTTGTCAACTTGCTCGGCTGTCGTTGTCTCTGTACTGATTAATGAGGAGCCCGTTGGAGATGCCATGTGTTTGCTGGTCATTTCACTGGGGTATCCACTTGTGTATGGATTTGTGCTGCCTTCATCTGTAACGGCTGAAGTTGAAGTTTCCACTGAAGTTGAGGATTGTACTTCAGCATGGATTGTGCTAACAGTCTGTATTGTTTCATGAGATACCAAAGTCTGTTTTACTGTGCTTTGGATTAATCCATCTGGGGTAGCAGCAGTTTTTGAAACATCACTTGTTTCAGATGTGTATGATACTGACACTGACGGTGACTTTGTGCTTATTGTTGGATAAACTGCTGTTGTCTTCATTGACTTGTTGGTGACATCAAAAAGTGTTTGTCCAGCAGTTGCTGTATCTGTAACAATGGTAAGTGACGCTGCGGCAGTTTCATTAACAGATCCACTGACTGAAGGAAGGACCTCTACCATAGGAGGCATTGTATCAATATCGTCAAACTGATCCGTTAGAGTAATGGATGATGAGGCTGATGGAGTAATTGGAGATACTGTTGACGGGCTCATGGGTTTACCCTCAGAGACTGGAGAAATTGAATGCAATTCTGTAAAAGAAGCTATCGATGTTTTATCTGTTTTAGGTCCCATTGTTGTTGTAAGTGACTGAGTTGGTGGTGGGACAGAACTGTATTGAACTGAAATCTCATCTTCCACAGACGTTGTCTGGATATACATACTTGGCGTTTGGGCAGCAGAACCTGTTCTATCTTGCGGTGAAATGGTAGATATTCCAGTTCCTTGAGTAGTAGACGGAAGTGGAGACAATGTACTTTGTTCTGGTGTTCCTGAACCGTCCTCAAAAAGACTTGTGTTAACAACATGTTCTTTTTCAGGAGACACAGATGTTGATTTCACTTCATCATAGACAAATGGGGCTGTGGAGACAGTTGTTTTTAAAGGGTCGCTTTTCACAGAAGAGTCTGATGCTGTGACTGATGAAGACTCTGTAAACACCATTGGGGATGCAGCAGCAACTGTCACAACTGATTTGTCAATAAAAGGAACAGAGCCTTCTCCAGAACCTTCGGGATCTGTGCTTGTTTGGTCTGTCATTATTTCAGGAGATTCTGTTGTCTCGTTTCTGTGAACAGATGAAGATATTCCTGTAACAGTAGAGACTGGTGTGAACATGTGTGACGTTTGGTCTCCTGAAAACTGTTCCTCTACTAAAGAACTGGCAGAAGACCTTTCTGTTCTGGTTGTGACTGTGGAAAGTGAAGGTCTCGATGTTTGACCTGTTTGAAAACTGTAATCATCCTCAACTGGCAGAGCTGTTGTTTTCTCTGTGCTGAACAATGAGGAACCGGTAGGAGATGCAATGTCCATTTGAGACATTTCACTTGTTGGTTTACTTGTCCTATCTTCTTTCAGAATTAGAGATGTTGAATTTTCCTCTGGCATTGCTGGCTTTTCCTCGGACTTAAAGGTAGTAAAAGTCTGATATGTTTCAGATGACACTGATGTTGGTTCCTTTGTGCTAAGGAGTGATGAAGCTGAAGTAACAGCTGTTTTGGAAGTTTCCATTGTTTCAGCCTTTCTTGATGCTGAGACTGATGATGATAGAATATTAAAAGCAGAAGAGCCAGCCGTACTTTTAGTGGCAGGTGTGTCAGTAGACTCTGTGATGTCGTCACCAGAAATACCTTCATCAGTGCTCAAAGAGGTTGATGCTGCTTCAGGAGATATCGTTGCTGTTCCTGTGTCAATACTGTAGAGACTTGGAGATGCGCCAATTACAGTTATAGACGATATGAACCGCTCTGTACTCATGGTTCCAGAACCTTCCTGACGTTCTGCAGTAGCAGGAGAAAATTTATCTGCCTTTTCAGTAGTTGAGGAAGCTGAGGGGATAGTTTTGTGTTCTGTGGAATAGTTGTCAACTTGCTCGGCTGTCGTTGTCTCTGTACTGATTAATGAGGAGCCCGTTGGAGATGCCATGTGTTTGCTGGTCATTTCACTGGGGTATCCACTTGTGTATGGATTTGTGCTGCCTTCATCTGTAACGGCTGAAGTTGAAGTTTCCACTGAAGTTGAGGATTGTACTTCAGCATGGATTGTGCTAACAGTCTGTATTGTTTCATGAGATACCAAAGTCTGTTTTACTGTGCTTTGGATTAATCCATCTGGGGTAGCAGCAGTTTTTGAAACATCACTTGTTTCAGATGTGTATGATACTGACACTGACGGTGACTTTGTGCTTATTGTTGGATAAACTGCTGTTGTCTTCATTGACTTGTTGGTGACATCAAAAAGTGTTTGTCCAGCAGTTGCTGTATCTGTAACAATGGTAAGTGACGCTGCGGCAGTTTCATTATCAGATCCCCTGACTGGAGGAAGGGCCTCTACCATTGGAGGCATTGTGTCAATATCGTCAAACTGATCCGTTAGAGTAATGGATGATGAGGCTGATGAAGTAATTGGAGATACTGTTGACGGGCTCATGGGTTTACCCTCAGAGACTGGAGAAATTGAATGCAATTCTGTAAAAGAAGCTATCGATGTTTTATCTGTTTTAGGTCCCATTGTTGTTGTAAGTGACTGAGTTGGTGGTGGGACAGAACTGTATTGAACTGAAATCTCATCTTCCACAGACGTTGTCTGGATATACATACTTGGCGTTTGGGCAGCAGAACCTGTTCTATCTTGCGGTGAAATGGTAGATATTCCAGTTCCTTGAGTAGTAGACGGAAGTGGAGACAATGTACTTTGTTCTGGTGTTCCTGAACCGTCCTCAAAAAGACTTGTGTTAACAACATGTTCTTTTTCAGGAGACACAGATGTTGATTTCACTTCATCATAGACAAATGGGGCTGTGGAGACAGTTGTTTTTAAAGGGTCGCTTTTCACAGAAGAGTCTGATGCTGTGACTGATGAAGACTCTGTAAACACCATTGGGGATGCAGCAGCAACTGTCACAACTGATTTGTCAATAAAAGGAACAGAGCCTTCTCCAGAACCTTCGGGATCTGTGCTTGTTTGGCCTGTCATTATTTCAGGAGATTCTGTTGTCTCGTTTCTGTGAACAGATGAAGATATTCCTGTAACAGTAGAGACTGGTGTGAACATGTGTGACGTTTGGTCTCCTGAAAACTGTTCCTCTACTGAAGAACTGGCAGAAGAACTTTCTGTTCTGGTTGTGACTGTGGAAAGTGAAGGTCTCGATGTTTGACCTGTTCGAAAACTGTAATCATCCTCAACTGGCAGAGCTGTTGTTTTCTCTGTGCTGAACAATGAGGAACCGGTAGGAGATGCAATGTCCATTTGAGACATTTCACTTGTTGGTTTACTTGTCCTATCTTCTTTCGGAATTAGAGATGTTGAATTTTCCTCTGGCATTGCTGGCTTTTCCTCGGACTTAAAGGTAGTAAAAGTCTGATATGTTTCAGATGACACTGATGTTGGTTCCTTTGTGCTAAGGAGTGATGAAGCTGAAGTAACAGCTGTTTTGGAAGTTTCCATTGTTTCAGCCTTTCTTGATGCTGAGACTGATGATGATAGAATATTAAAAGCAGAAGAGCCAGCCGTACTTTTAGTGGCAGGTGTGTCAGTAGACTCTGTGATGTCTTCACCAGAAATACCTTCATCAGTGCTCAAAGAGGTTGATGCTGCTTCAGGAGATATTGTTGCTGTTCCTGTGTCAATACTGTAGAGACTTGGAGATGCACCAATTACAGTTATAGATGATATGAACCGCTCTGTACTCATGGTTCCAGAACCTTCCTGACGTTCTGCAGTAGCAGGAGAATATTTCTCTGCCTTTCCAGTAATTGAGGAAGCTGAGGGGATAGTTTTGTGTTCTGTGGAATAGTTATCAACTTGCTCGGCTGTCGTTGTCTCTGTACTGATTAATGAGGAGCCCGTTGGAGATGCCATGTGTTTGCTGGTCATTTCACTGGGGTATCCACTTGTGTATGGATTTGTGCTGCCTTCATCTGTAACGGCTGAAGTTGAAGTTTCCACTGAAGTTGAGGATTGTACTTCAGCATGGATTGTGCTAACAGTCTGTATTGTTTCATGAGATACCAAAGTTGGTTTTAGTGTGCTTTGGATTAATCCATCTGGGGTAGCAGCAGTCTTTGAAACATCACTTGTTTCAGATGTGTCGGTTTTTGACACTGACGGTAACTTTGTTTTTATTGTTGGATAAACTGCTGTTGTCTTCATTGACTTGTTGATGACATCAATAAGTGTTTGTCCAGCAGTTGCTGTATCTGTAACAATGGTAAGTGACGCTGCGGCAGTTTCATTAACAGATCCACTGACTGAAGGAACGGCTTCTACCATTGGAGGCATTGTGTCAATATCGTCAAACTGATCCGTTAGAGTAATGGATGATGAGGCTGATGGAGTAATTGGAGATACTGTTGACGGGCTCATGGGTTTACCCTCAGAGACTGGAGAAATTGAATGCACTTCTGTAAATGAAGCTATCAATGTTCTATCTGTTTTAGGTCCCGTTGTTGTAAGTGACTGAGTTGGTGGTGGGACAGAACTGTATTGAACTGAAATCTCATCTTCCACAGACGTTGTCTGGATATACATACTTGGCGTTAGGGCAGCAGAACCTGTTCTATCTTGTAGTGAAATGGTAGATATTCCAGTTCCTTGAGTAAGAGACGAAAGCGGAGACAATGTACTGTGTTCTGGTGTTCCTGAACCGTCCTCAAAAAGACTTGTGTTAACAACATGTTCTTTTTCAGGAGACACAGATGTTGATTTCACTTCATCATAGACAAATGAGGCTGTGGAGACAGTTGTTTTTAAAGGATCACTTTTTACAGATGAGTATGATGTTGTGATTGATGAAGACTCTGCAAACATTATTGGGGATTTAGTAGCAACAGTACCAAATGACCCGTTAGTAAATTCAGTAGAGCCTTCTCCAGAAGATGCAGTGGTGATAGAAATGGCTGATGACATCATTTCACCACTTTTGTCTGTTGTTCTATCATTTCCTTCTGGTAGTGTAGCGAAGGGTTTGTCTGTCCCATCTGTGACAGAATTAAAGGAAACAGCTGTTTGATCTTTTGGGATACTGTAATACTTCTCAACTGGAAGTGCTGATGTTTCTGTCCCAAACAATAGGGATTCTGTAAGTGATAATGTTGATGTAAAGTTTATATCATCACCTTCAGAAGAAGAAGTAGAGACAGTTTGTAATTTTGATTCATTAAAGTATTTAGCAGTTATAGTGGCAAACGTTATGTTGGATCCCTCTGTGGTTTTAACTTCATCTTTGACTGTATACAGTACAGTTGAAGATATGTCAGAAGATTTGTTCTCAGTCTGTATTGTCTGAGTCACTTCTGAGTCATATTTGACATACATGGGAGTCCTCATTGACTCACCAATATAACCAGATGTGGTGCTGACAGGGATTTTTTTCATATGGGTCTCTGTTGTTTGGGTTTCCTCAGTTGTTTTGTTGATTGGTGGTTCAGCTGTTATTGCTGTAGGAACCAAACTTATGGTATTTGTTGCAGTTGGGTCACTTGTTTGTGTTGCTTTTAGAACAGACTTGTCCTCCTCTATGGATGTTGGCTTGAAGGTTGTGTCTTTATGTGGTAGGCCTTTTGTAGTCAGTTCATCCTCTTTGAGAGGATCCATTGACGTCTCAAAGATGGCAGTTATGGTATGGTTATGGTTAAACACATCAGGGACTTCTGTAGATGTTACTGTTTTATTTGCTTCTACAGATGCATTGGAGCTAATATTCAGTAAATCAGTCAAGTTAGAATGGAAACCATTGATTATTTCATCACTACTTTCTGGGTCTGTCGCAGTTGTGTAAATCTGGGTACCTTCACTGTTTTTTTCTTCTTGTTTTATAAAGCTAATAGTTGGATTTATGGTCACAGAAGCTTGCCGAGAATGGTCAGGACGTTTACTCAAAAGGACTGGCTCACCATCAGCTATGGATGGGATTGGACGGTCAGGCACAATTGGCACAACTGCAGACTGGGAATCCTGTGGCTGTGCTACCAGGTCAACTGGAAAGAAAACAGGAAAATAAGGAAGGACTATTAGTTATTGAGCAAATAAAAGTTAAGGTGATTAATAAAAGATTAACTCTCAGGAAAGGAAAGGTGCATTCAATGTAGAATAGAGTGTCAAAATATATAATTCATATGAAAGACAAACAAAATGTTACATTTAGAAAAGCAATATATTTTAATTCAATATTGTACATTCTACTTCGCCCTTTCTGGCAACTTTGAACTTTTGTATTGGATGAGTCAATTAAAGATGCAGCTTTTACTGCTTAATGCCTGCTTTTGGTTTGAGTTGACCCTCTGATTCTGATTAAGGTTATTTCCATGGGCTATATCTGCTTTCACTTTGTAAATGTAAGCATCAAGCAGAAAAGAAACACTTTGCTGAAATTTCTATATAGAGGCAAATCAAACAGCAAATTAAGGGATTTCAGGATAGCCGCCATTTATACACTAAAGCAGGGGTCCCCAACCCCTGGGCACGGACCGGTGCCAGGCCATAGGTCATGTAGTACCGGGCCACACAGAAAGAATAAATAACTTCCAGTATTTCCGTTTTATTTATTATGTGAGTGTGATCACTGTTTTATTTCGAAAAATGACCTGATATCCCTGTTAAATATCTCGGTCTTGACAGGTCCAGAGGCTTGTATTAGTCACGTGATAGTTACCGCTAAAATTAATCCCACAAGCTAGCAAGATGGATAAAAAACAATCGCTATTTTGGAAAGGGGAAAATGCCCAAGGCTCTCACAGATTCAGCGTTGTGGTGAGTTAGATTTTTCACGCACTTTGTATTTGTTTTTGTGGTAAATCTTGAATTATTAAAGGTATGTTTAAATGTTACCATGGCAACCAGAGAGCGTTAGGGGTCTGAGTGTGTGTTACTTGTGTCATGTTGTCTGCTCGATGTAAGGAGGACGCTGTTAATATTGTAATAATTTTAAAAATACCCTGTTTTTATACCGTCTGTTATCATTTATCTGCCACACCTTAAAGGCCAGTCCGTGAAAATATGGTCTGATAATTAACCGGTCCGTGGCAATAAAAAAAAAAGGTTGGGGATCACTGCACTAAAGAATATCTTTCAACATTTTTTTTTTTTTTGACGGAATTTCGGTTTGTATTGCACCTATAAGTTTTAGGGACACAGATGTGTATGATGCAGAAATGAACACTAAACCCAATGCATTAGAATTATAGCTGCATGATTATCAATGATGTATAAATTACACTGGAATCATGTTTTTTAATGGAAGCATAGCTGCAAACAAGTATATTCTAAACAATGAATAAGGTTTACTTACTGATAATACAAGAGAAGAACACTGAATTGCACCTGTCTTTATAGCAGATAGTAGGCATACAATTGTTTTACGTATAAAGCACCCTCTACACTTATAGGCATTCTGGTGAAGGTGTGGAAAAAGTCCTGAAATTAATGTACCTCCTTCATTAGCATAATCCCAAACTATAACAGTTCGAGCAAATTAATTTAGTGGGAAAGACTGTTTTATTTTTGCAAAGTGACACATCTATTGGTACCTCTTCTGTTAATACTTTGCACAATCCTAACCCTCTTTTTCAATTACCTGTCATTTTGCTGCTGCTACACCTGAATTTCCCCTTTTTGTCTATGCTTCTTGCGCTATAGCTATTTTTACATTATATGCTTTGCAATGTCTTGACGTATATGTGTATGCTTCTTGCTTTATTGCTGTTTTTACTTTATATGTTGGTCTGTGTTTTACTGCTTTTTTTAATTTTACCCTTAAATCATGATAAGCACCTTGAATTAACTTGTTGTTGAAAGTGTGCTATACAAATAAAACTGCCTTGCCTGGCCTTTGTGGGACAGTAAAGGATGTTTCTATTCTATTCTTGCTAAAAGCCTTATCTTCTCTTATAAAACCTCACAAGGTTTAAGCATATTAAAATACACAGTGTAGACTGATAGACACATTGAAGACATACAATATCACATAGTATGACCCAGGAAAAAGTGCAAAGGTGCAGTAAAAATATGTATGGAGTATTTACAATTAAAAACTATTTTAACTCCACACCTAACCCAAATTCAGGATAAAGTGGAGGGAAGCCATCATATTCTAGGAAAAAATATATGTATGCATTAAGGAGGGGACTGTGTTAATCACTTGCCAGCTTAGGCAAAGAATGAACAACTACCCAAAGAAAGTTTTGAGCTGAATGTCATTTGTTATCCAATCACGTGTTTTCTTCCCAAGAAGATCTTGAACAACACTGTTCACTACGAAACTAGAGACTCCCTAGCCAAACCCAAAATTACTTTAAGTTCCCTTTACAGCAATGTTATCCTTTGCTAACACCAAACTGTCTTTGCCAACACCAAACTGCCTAACAAAGGTATATGTACTTAACTGCAAATAACATTTTCTGGATGGGAGCAATCCACACCCTCCAAAAACACAGAGGCTTTAAACTAAAACAGAAAAGCCATCGATACTAAGCAAGAGAAGGAAAACGGATAGAAGGTCCATACACCAGCTTACTTGTGAGATTTCTGACAAAATCTGTTGAATCCACAAGGCATGGTGAGCAACTAAAAGAGAACTGGAGTTAAGAATAAATCTAACAGTAAGGTCTTACTTTCTGTTTATCAGTAGCCACCAGATGTACAAATGCACAAATCCATTATTACACAGGACTTTACGACTCCTTCCTCCTTCACTCTCTCTCTTTTTCTTGAGGTCTTTGCCCTCAGTCCCATTGCCTTGTCTCTGTTTCCAATGACAGTGTAGAAAGATTATCAGTTGCAACTGAAAACACCTGCAGCAGCTTAGCCATGCTGAAAGACACCTGTTACAAATACAGGTCAGGCCTGGGAACTCAGCCAATTTGCCGCCTTACTGACCTACTCAAACACATACTTGTTCTACACTTAAACAAGCACACACATGCAAAAAAGAAACTCATCCTGTCCTTTCCACGGGTCTTTCTTCTTTTTGATCCATCAACCAACTCTAGAAAAGTCTCTAAAGCAGCACCTGTTGACATGTTTTTAGGATCAGGTCTCCAAAAACACTTGTACTTTTGCAGCACCTCAAACATTATCAAGTAGACCAGTGATACTGGTATAGTGGTTTTAAGCTTGCAACTAACAAAACAGTTGAAGAGATTCATGACTCTGACAGTTACATTTACTGCTAAAACAATCAAACAGGGATATATCAATAGCAACAAATTACACTACTGTTAAAAACATGAAAATGTAAAATTGATGCACTGCATTCTGTAGATGGAAGTCTTACGTGTCACAGGCTTTTTTGCCTTAAGCTATATAAAGTTCTTTCTCATCCACTAAGTATTACTGTTTTAAATTTTTTTATATTCAACGATAATCTCACAACACCACCGAAAATGAGTCAGCTATTTAGATCACAAGCGTGTCTTGAAGTTATACAATCGGAGAAGACTATGAATCTTTTCCACAAAATGCATCAGAATGAGTTTCCCAGGGATTAGTAACTCTACTAACCTGTGGTAAACTAGCGTAAAACAGACATTTAAACAGTAAGAATGAACTATTGGTGGTGTTGTGAAATTGGTGTTTGACACATCTCAGAGGATCAATAATTCAAGAAATCAAAACAACTCAAACAAACACTTGGTAAACAGCACATTTAGCTGTTATTAAGTAATCCAAAACAGATGTGCACAGTTCACCATAACACATCTAGTTTTGGAGCAACACAAAAGTTTGTTAAAGAGATATGATATAAAGAGTTTGTTTGCTTTATCTTAGCATAAACAATAGAAGTGATTGGTAATGGAAAGCATTTTGTGTGCTATTATTGAGTCATAAAAAGTACTCAATAATGATCCCAATTTTTCCTGGTGACCTCAATAATCACATCAATTCCAAATTAAAATAATAAATAACACAAAGTAATTACAGGAGCAGATTTAGATTTGGGACTATATTAGGACAAAGCACCAACAAAAGACACCTACTTCCGTAAACACAAATGCATCAGCTGCACTGAGTTTTTTTGTGCTGTAATTTGAGTACATTACAAGTCTAAAGTAAGAAAATCGTTCTTGCTTGTGTTGCAAAGGGTTGCGAAAACAAGCTGAAGACATACAGCAACACAGTGTTTCACAGAAATACATCTAATGTGAACGAAGAAGACAACGGCTTGCTGCCCTGGGAATTTCTCCAACAACACCCGTAAGGAAAATAATCAATATCTGGTTTGCAAGGAGCATTTCATATCAGAGGAGGAAAAAAAATGCTATTTTTGACCAGAAAGATGGTACTGCGTCCGAAGAACACGGCAGTCCCATCTATTTTTTATACAGATACTGAACGAAGTGCATCATCAATGGCTGTGAGTAATGTTCTATTTACTCTAATTCCTTGGGTGTTTCTGGGCTACTATGAATTAGTATAATTGTGTAATCATCTTGCTGACATCCAGGTTTACTATAATATTTGCAATATTTCAACCTGATGACTAAACGGTGAGTTTTGTGAAGTAAATCCCTTTTAGGTGTATTTTGCAGGCGCTGCGTCATATCTTCTGCCTTGCAGTGGTGGCCTACATGCTTTGTCAGAATGCAGTCCCAAGTCTAAATTGGATCCTGTAATTCCTTCTTGTTACTTATTATTTTCATTTGCAATCAATATGATAATTGAGGTCCCCAGGAATAATTGGGATCATTATTGAGTAATTTGTAAGACTTTTGCACACAACATGCTAGCCATTCTCATTCACTTTCATTGTTTATGCTAAACTAAAGCAAACAGACTGCTGCCAGATTAGGAGAATGACTGGGCTAGTTAAAAATAGGGGTGTCAAATTTAGTGTTTTTGTTGCTATATTTACACGTTTTTAGACCCCTCCAGCAATTCTTTTTCAAAACAGCGACTAGCAAAAAATCTAGCGACTTTTTCTAGGGTTATTGGAGAGTTTTGGGTAAAGCACGTATCCTTGTTATTCTCACGCAGCAGCGGTGCAGCCGTGGGCTCCTCTCCCATCTCAGAACGTTCACAGCAGGAAGGCATTCCATCTGCTGCAGCTCTGCCCGCCCCCAGGTCCATCTGGACTTAGAGGAGATAATTACCCCAGTGACTCAAGAATGCTAATGAAGCGCGCATGCTCAAAGCCGAAGTTGCAGACAGGCAGCAATGGCACTAGTCTCAAAAACAGAGAAATGTAAATGTAAATTAAGTCTGTCAAGAACAATAAATGACTTCATAAACCCACTTTTTTGTTATATATTTGTTCTGTCACATGTAATGAATTTAAATGAAAATACCTCAAGATGAGAGCTTTTCTCAGTAATTAGTAGGTGCGATTAAAAAAAGAGACTAATTAGATTAATTACAGATAATAATTAATCAAAGTTTTTCTAATCTCATGACAGCACTATTTACAAAATGCTTTTTCTCACTTATCTAACTTTGTGGAGTATGGCAACAGACTAAATTTGCCTTAGGGGTGGAATATCCCTTTAAGTGATTTTCTAACACCCATGTTCAATTGTATTCTGTTCACGGGCATACAATTAGCATGGACGGAAGGGACATGTCCCCACCAATATCCAGCGATTATTGAATTGTCCCCACCAATATCCAGCGATTATTGAATTGTCTCCACCAATAATTTGATCTCCTCGAGAAAAGAAAAACAGACCCGATAGAAAGCAAAAAAGAGAGAGAAAAATACTGATCTGTCAACGTCTCATTCTCCTAGAGGAGCAGAAAGAGTTTAATTACGTTCTCTACTGGAGTCCTACCTCCCATAACATATATGGCCAATATGATTGGCTGTGCCTTTCCCTACTGTCACGTGCGGTTCTGCAGCTATGTTTGCTTGTTAGCAGCGCCAAAACTGCAAGGAAAACTTTAAAGTCCGCAAGAGGACTCGGGTGCAACGTGGGCGACACATGAGTGTCAAAAGCGAGTAAGGTTGGCAGCAAAGAAGAAGAATTTGGACATGATGAACTATTTTTCAAAGAAACCTGTAAGTCACTTAAAGTCAAGTTCGCTAATGAAATGTGTCCGTCATAACAACGTTACTGGCAATGCTACGCTTTGGCGTACATCATACAGTCTCAAATTGCATGTAACTATGAATTGCGTGGTTTGGAATCTAACTGCACAACAAGCTGCCCACTATTAGTTATCTTATACCATGCATCTAAGGATGGCGCAGGTATGTGCGGGCTTCCCCCAGAGAGCAAGGTGCGCATGCACTGTGTGATTTCTGTCATAGTCCATTTCCCGGTCATGCGACAATTTTTGCGATTGGTTCGTCTACAAAGCAGTATAAAAATTAATATTGTTTCCCCAAGAATTTCTGCTTGCATATCTAATTATCTCACATATGTTTTAAATACAAAATAATTGCAGTAAAAGTATACAGTTTATTGTTGCAGAGTCCTGCACTGGTCCAATTTTACCAACCCCCATGCATTAACCCGACCCTTTACCCAGAGTTATCTCCAGATCAAATCCCAACCCAACCCGCACGTTGATTTAAAACCGCCATCAGTCTGTGTCCGTCCCAGCTACGCGCTTCAATCCCTCCGTAACTCTCCATTGTGCTGTCAACTGAGCTCTCAGATAGCGATGCTTTGAATACATCTCCAGGTCTGAGATGATAATCCTTCAGATGCTCTCATAGGAATCTTTTTTTGATTGATTCAGTTACCTGAACTCTGTGCGTAAAGTTGAAAATGTCTGCGTGTCTGCAACAAGTGGTCAGGGATGTGAATTGTAAACTGCTTGTGTTTTAAAAAAGAAAAAGAAAAACGGAAAATAACGTGACCCCGTATTGCAATAAATTATTTCCCTTTTTATTTCTCTGGAATGTTGCACAGCTGATCCTTATTTTATGCAGAACTGTAGTGAAGTTGACGTTGACGTTTCTACGCACAGAACGGCAAAGGTTTGTTTTGTTTGTTGCGCATTCTTCTTCTGGGGCGAATATATTATTACTGTGGTCAACATTATTCTTTGTGCTACAATGTGGATAAACATGATCTTTCCCAGACAACAGTCTAATGATGGTTTTCAGCGGCGTTTGAAAAACAAAATAAAACACGATGGGCTTTCAATTTTTACCACTGTTATTACACCACAGGGTATATTATAATAAAACGTCAAAAGGTTAAATACCTATATATGAATGATTATTTATTGTCCCCACCAATCTTCAAGCCCCACTCATGTTTATGATTATTGTCCCCAGCAAATTTAAAAACAAACCTCACCCCCTGATTCTGTTACTATGCAGACAGACGGCATGCTTTTCAGTGCCACCACAAAATTTTCTGCAAGCTTTTCTCACAAACAGTGGGAGGGCGGAAAGGGACCCAAGAAAGTCTCAGCTGATTATATGAGGTAGCAGTAAAAGTAGCTATAATCACTTGCTTTAGCCGGGCAGCCTCCAGCTGTCCTGACAAAAAGGGTAGGGACTGTGAGTTAATGATGACATCACCTTATGAGGTGGTGTCCAGTCTAAGATGAAGACAGGCGTCTGTGTTTTCTGCGCTTACTGGGGTTGACTGCCAACACACTGTTACTGCCAGCTTGGCTGTCGGTCAGATGGTCACACTCAGTTAGAGGAATAATGTAAAGCATACTGGCAGTGAAGCGACACAAAATTACAGGCATGTATGACTTTCACATACTGTACTACAGTCTGAAGTGAAAGTCACCTAGCTCAGACTGCCTAACACCTACTTTAAGTTTTATTTATTTATTTATTTTTAAGTTTAATTTTATGAAAGAGGGACTTTCTGAGTGGAGTTTACATGTTGTCTTTGTGTTTCTTCTCACAGTTCAAAAACGTGTGTTAGGTCAGTTAAAGATTCTAAATTGCCTAGTGCTTTATACAGTACTGTGCAAAAGTTTTAGGCAGGTGTGAAAAAATGCTGTAAACAAAAAATACTTTCAGAAATATAAATAAAGATTGTTTCTTTTTATCAATTTACAAAGTGCAAAGTGACCAAACAAAATAAAAATCTAAATCAAATCAATATTTGGTGTTACTACCTTTTGCCTTTAAACTAGCATTCATTCTTATAGGTACACTAGCACAAAGTCGGGGACTTTGTAGGATTATAGTTAGGTGTATGACGAACCGGTTATACCAAATTGGTGCCAGTAATCATAAATGTCACATGTAGGTTGAAACTCAGTCATTAACTGAAACAGATACAGCTGTATATGAGGCTTAAAACTGGGTGAGGTTGTGGGAGATATTTTCATGTCATTGCAAGATTGAGTACAGTAACAAGACACAAGGTAGTTATACTGCATCAGCAAGGTCACTCCGAGACAAACATTTCAAAGCAGACTGGGATTTCAAGTATGTGCTGTTCAAGCTCTTTTGAAGAAGCATAAAGAAACGGGCAACATTGAGGATCACAGACGCGGTGGTCCACCAAGGAAACTGCAGCAGATGAAAGACACGTCAAGCTTATTACCCTTCGAAATCGGAAGATGTCTAGCAGTGTCATCAGCTCAGAACTGGCAGAAACCAGTGAGACCCTGGTACACCCATCTACTGTCTGGAGAAGTCTGGTCAGAAGTACTCTTCATGGAAGAGCTGCAGCCAAAAAGCTGTACCTTAACATAGAAATCAGGCCAAGCGACTCAAGTATGCATGAAAACTTAGGAACTGGGGTGAAGAACAATGGCAGCAGATGCTCTGGACTGATGAGTCAAAATTTGAAATATTTGGGTGTTGTAGAAAGCGGTTTGTTCGTTGTACTTTTGCAGCTGCTCTAAGCCGCCATCTTGGACCGGTTTTCACATCCGCAGACTTCCACCAAAACAGCAGTGTTTAATGCAAGATGCCTCAATACTGTGTAGCATATCCCTGTTCAAATCAGCAGACTGTTGAAAATAGGGCTATATATATATATATATATATATATACACTTTGGCAAGTAAATTCATCATGTACTCAGATGATGTTAAAGTGGCTCTTTCCCGAGCTTACTGTACTTTCTTTTATACAGATCATCTGTGGTGTAATTACAGTAAATCAGTAATGAAAACACTGGAAGGCTTATCAGGATGCATTCAGAATCTTTCTTAGGCTTCTAAGATGGACATCTGCAAGTCAAATGTTTGTCAACAGCAATGTTCCTACTTTTTATGCCTTACTGAGGAACTACATGTATAAATATGTGCCGTTTGAATGTGTCAAATAAATCTGTAGTCAGAACATTGTCAACTGTAACAAATGGTGACACAAGGTTCTCGTCATACGTTTTTAAACACTGGAATACCTGTATGCTCAGTGATGGATATGTTTGACATTGTCCTTTGTTGCTTTCATTATTATGATAATTAATATTATTATTATTGTTATTATTATTATTATTATTATTATTATATTTGTTTTTGTCTTTAAGATATGGATATTTTTTGTCTGTAGAATAAAATAAAGTGTTTTACATATATACATATATATATACATATATACATATATACATATATATATTACACTTTAGATAGATAGATAGATAGATAGATAGATAGATAGATAGATAGATAGATAGATAGATAGATAGATAGATAGATAGATAGATAGATAGATAGATAGATAGATAGATAGATAGATAGATAGATAGATAGATAGATAGATAGATAGATAGATAGATAAAACTTTAAACTATTTGGAATGTTTGTATGATTGTATTGAAATTACTTTTCTTGTAAAGTGCCTTGAGATGACATCTGTTGTGAATCTGCGCTATATAAATAAACTGAATTGAATTGAATATTAATCAATTATTAAAATGGCTGAGTGGTACTTTCTGCTTCTCTATCTTATAGCATTGTTTGTGTTTTGCATGCATTTTATAATAAGTAAATCAGAATATTATATTACTTTTAAGCCAGCTATGAATATAGAAATATGCCGAACCATCTGCCCTGTATCATAGCTAAATGTTTGGCGTTTGCAGACAAAAAAACCACGCGTAAAAATCAGTTTACTATTTAGCGAGTTATGATTTAATAAATGCGCTGACCCTTCATTGCGTCTGCCAAACAGATTACAAAGTGGAGCGGGGGATCTCATCCCAAGGCACTTTACAAGAAAAGTCATTTCAATACAATCATACAAACATTCCAATTAGTTTAAAGTTTTGGTTAGTTTCCTATTTAAGGAAACCCAGCCGATTGAATTGTAGTTATCGAAAAATATTTTTTAGATCCAAAGCAGTTATCTGCTTAGGTGTTAGGGTTAGCTACGCTACGTAGCAGCATAGTAGCCATGCTACTATGCTGCTACGATGGGCGAGACGTAAACAGAGCGCGTCAGCAAAAGGCGGGCTCTGGGCAGCCGTGGTCACGTAAGGTAAGTCTGTTTTATTTAACCGTTTTCTTTGACCAAGGAAGGACAGTGTCCTCGTAAGCAAGGCGCCTTGCCTACCAAAGCAATGCCTTGGTAGCCAAGCCGCCTTGACATTGAGAAACACCCTCTGTTTTTTTGGAAATGGTGGTGCTGTTGACAAATTTATAGGAAGTGACATGCTGACCAATCGCAGTTTTGCGCTCTCCATAGGTTTCAAAAGGCATTTGAAAAATTGGGTATGTCTCTGCCCCCTCTTCGGGCCATAACGGTGGATTGACAGCAGTGGATTAACAGCAGTGTTTCACATCGTTGTTAATAGTCAAACTGGTTGATCGTTGCAACCCTATCCCAAAGTCCAAAACACATGACTTCTCTAAATTGCCCTTATGTATGTATGCATGTGTGTGCGCGCGCGTGTGTGTGTCTTTATTGCCCTGTAATGGAGTGGACTTTTTATTTCTTTTCTGACTGCTTTGTGGCAATGAATGGCACAATATGAGCAGCAGAAACATGTACCATTAGAAAAAAATATGAATATAATGATCTTTAAACTAATTTCAAGAGCTTTCTTCTATAAGGGACCAGGTCAAGCCCATGTCAGGACAGCCCATAATACTGCTCAAAAGGCTCAAACAACATGGGAAAGTCAGAAGATACTGACCTTATAAAATGTCATGATATCCATGAGAAACAATTCCAGTTCATAAAAACTCCACCCAACAATTCACAAGACCCAAAAAATCTATTCTTATAATGCCAGTACCAGAACCCAGAGGAAACTCCAGATATTATATGCCATTGACCTGACAAGTCAAAACTAGTTTGGTGGCAAAATAGGGGCCTACTCATTTGGTGTAATATTGTTTCCCAGAAAAACAGAAAGACAAATCACCTAAATAAATTGCATTACCATACAAACTGCATATGTACAAGCAAGTGTAACTACATGTATTTCAGTATAAAAATGATACCTTTAATTCCAGAGTAGAAAAATATATATGTAGAAAAACAACCACATCCAAGTTAAAGACAACCTTGACAAACATTGCATCAAATCATTTTAACATCTTCCTCCTTTTTTGTACTCCATGTTCTAAGCTCCACTATATGTTCAAAAACTTCAGAAAATGCATATCTTATCTTACCTGAAGTATTCTGCATCTGCGATTCCAGAGCCACTGAAGGTGCAACTTTGAGTATGCTGGTTCCATCTGATGTCGTATCAGAAAATGTATGCATCTCTGCCTCCAAGTTTCCTTTTGTATCATCCTCTGTCAGGGTTTCTGGAGTATGTTCTGTTATCTGGGTGCTGGACTTACTGAGGGTGTGCACAATTGTTGAAAATATCACATCTTCAGTTGAAGCTTTGCTCTCAACCTGGAAGCTGACAGCCACAGTAGCACCAGATGTACCAAGAGTGTCTGCTTCCTGTGTTGTTTGTGTGGTTTGTGTTTCAATATGAAAGGCCTCTGTTGTTTCTGTGGTGCTTATCTCATTTTCCAGCATAGTGTTAGACCCACAGGTCGCGCCACCTGTAGAAGGGGGCGTTGTTTCCATTGCAGTTGAAGTAGTAGCAATAGTGATGCTGTCTGTTAAACTTGGTAAGATGATCTGTTGAAATGGCTGGAGTGGTGGGGGAGCCTGGAGAGGGAGATCTGTCATAATCCCCTCGTAGTCTAGTACTGATGTTATTGATTGAAAACCAGTAGCTCCAGTGGATGGAGTTGATTCAGAGGAACTAAACACTTCTTTACTGGTCAGTTCAGTTGATTCTGTAGAAGTGTCTGGAACATCAGAGGTAATATCTATGATCATCCTTTGGGTCACAACAGTTTTCTCAGTTTTTCCTTCTGCAAATCTGGCCACTGTACTTAAAGAATCATCTGGCAGAAGTACATCCGGTAGTATTGTGCTGATCTCAATCACAGAGTGGTCATCTAGATCTTCAATGGATGCTGTGGAACCAGCGGCGTCTTTTGGCATTTGAGTTTCAGTGATCACATGAACAGGTTCATCCACATCAACAATGTTGTTTTTAATTACATTTATTTCAACTATACTCGGCTCTGTCACATCATCAGTCTCATCAAGATACTCTTTGATTGTTGGTGCAACTGTTGTGATTAATTGAGCTTCTTGGTCTGAAGGAGTGGGCTGAGGTGGAGCCATACTGGTAGAGAACATTGATGTAAAATCTGTGAGAACATGAGAGTCTGGAGATTCCTCTGACTTTGCTGTTGTGCCGGATGATGTGGTCGTAACAGTGGTAGACCTGGTGGTGGTGGTAGTTATGACATCCTGTACAGCCACATCCACAAGGAACATGTGGTTCACTGTGTCTCTCCCTCCTAAACAACAGACAAGAGCACAAACAAACAAAATGTCAGAAAATATGAATAATTTTGGGAGAACCTGTAAAAACGTATCGGTGTAGTGAGAATTTGTGAAGAGATTTAATGACCAGCCATTGTAGCCGATTTCTCAGACTTTGTAGATGTCAAAATGATGTTAATAGGGTTTCTAAGGTTAAAATGTGCATTCACGAACAAAAATGTAAATGCTTTACATTGAAAATGTGTGAAACTGTTCATGTATTTACTGTTTTAGAGTCAATGAGGGTTAAGCTAACAGTTTTGGTGTGATTCCTTTTCAATTGGTAAGAAACAAAAATAAAATAACAGTAACAGTTAACATAAGCTTTCACATCCTAAAATGTTTCCTAGAAACTTTAGTGCAAAGGACTTCCTCTCATTGTTTTAACCAGCTTTAAGAAGAATCATCCAAATGTCCATAAAGATGCAGAGAAAAGCTCTAAGAACTAAGTGTTACCTTTTAATCTGCTTAATGGTCTTACTTTTATACATGACAAACAGGACATGTGTGGCAAATTAGGTCATTGTTTAAGTGTTCTTTTTTTATATGTAGACTTTGAAAGCTTCTCCAAACATTTTCAGATCTGCCTAAAATGGCCACAATGATTGTAGCAAAGACTTAAGCTGTATATATACTTACAGGAATCAACTCCTGTGGTTTTGTTACTGTTTCTTACTAGTCTTTTATGACTGCTTTCATTTTTTTGTAGTGTAGGGTTACAAATATCCTATCTGATAAGTTTATCATGAGCATTTCAATAATAAGCAATTTAGGTTATAAATTATATCACAAAGGGATCCTCTTCCTTCATCCTCTTTATTTCCAAACTACTGCATTTACTTAGACTAATAAAACTCTGTCTAAAGTGGCTTTGATAGATTACATAAAGGACAGCTGTTGACCATTACATATTTGGCCTATACTCATGAAACTTAGTATACATGCGACACAAGGAGTGAGACACACTTTTTCTGTAACAGGAAATTGAGGGTCTGCTCTCAGAAGTACTGCATTATCCAACCAACGCATTTGAACTGTTGCTGTTATAGAGGTCCTTGTTTCTTTCAGGTGAATCCAAAGACTCATCAGCGAGTAATCATCCCTCTCTTCCCAATGCATCCAGCTCACCTCCCCATCTAAGTATGTGTAGTTTAAGTGACATTGGTTTAGATAATATTTTTCCAGAGACCGTGTTGCAAGCTATAAAGGAAGAAAGGATGGAGACCCACCAAACAGTGGCACTTAAAGCGCACTTACACCAAGGTGTAAATACAACTTGGTTGAGAGAGCTGACATGACATACACAGAGCAGGAGGTGAGTGTGGCATGTTTGTGTGCCCTCTGAACCCCATGGGGACTTATCACTGCGAGAGTCAGCATGGCCCAAGGGGCATAAAATGACCAGGCAGTGGTCAGCTTATCTGTCCACCCTCTCATTTGTAAAGATGGAAAGGCCATGTCAAAGGTCACCAAGGACGACTGAATTTAGAAGTCCAGCATTAGCTTTTGCCCATTATCCAAATGTCTGCTCAGATAAGTACAAGTGAGAATGACAGAAGCAAAACCGACAGTGGAAACGCGAGATGAACGATAGGGAGGGCCGGATAGATAGTGTGTCTAAAAAGGCTGCAGTATTTGCAAGTTTTACTGCATTTTTGAGTCCCTTCTATTATCTGTCATCATGTGTTACCCTAGGAATGCTGATACTAAAACAGTTGGAAGTTTTCTTAGATAATTCTGCTAACATTTAGGATACTAGAGGATTTCTACTAGAGAGCAAATCCCGCATTTGATTTTTTCTCACCATCATTTTTGTGCAAAACTAGGTCCTCCATGAAATAACCACTTTAACCTAAGTATTTTCGTCTAGTTAAATAGTTAGGTTAGGTAGGACCATTATTACAGCTAAATAAATATATTAGTTTAGTCTAAATATTTTTTAAACGTGGACTTTTTAAAGTGGGCTGAACAGTGGTGCAGTTGTAGCACTGTTGCCTTGCAGCAAGAAGGCCTGGGTTAGAATACTGGCCTGGGATCTTTCTGCATGGAGTTTGCATGTTCTCCCTGTGCAACGTGGATTCCCTCTGGGTACTCCAGGGTACACCTCCCACAGTCCAAAAACATGACTGTAAGATTAATTGGTCTAGATTAATTGGTCTCTCTAAATTGCCATTGCCATTAATTGGTCTCTCTAAATTGCCATTAGGTATTATACATTGCCATCTGTGTGTGTGCATGGTTGTTTTTCCTGTGTGTCTATGTGTTGCTCTGCAATGGATTGGCAACCTGTCCAGCCCCCCGCAACCCCAGTAATTATTTATACAAATAACCTTCATCTACTTTGACTTGTATTCATTGTACATTTTTTTTAAATGGAAAAATAAAATGTGTTTAGCTTTTGCTTCTGTATGTTGAAAAAGCTTTTGTACACACTTGTCCTGTATTGTTCACTTAACTTCGGAAAGAAGGTAGTTATTAATAGTTGTTTTACAACAAAAAGTATGACCAAAAATAACCACAAAAAAAAGAATGCGATAAGCCTGAATGTTTTTTTTTAGATAATTCTCCTTATTGTATGGACATAAGTCATGGTTTCTTGTGTTAAAATCTGATTATGCTGTCACCAAAGCATGTCCTCCACACAGAATTCATGCCAATTTTCTTTTACCTTTAAAACAGTAAGCTCCAAACTTCCTGAAAGGTTCTGGAAAGCAGGTCTGGTTTCTGTAGCGATACAGTGTCCTGACACCCATCAGCCCTCCACCACATGGAAGTCTGGGATGCACAACAGGGTGTCGTACACTCCCGTCAGAAAGCCAGCCGTAGTCACATCTGTCCAGTCCCATTCTCCAAGCAGCATGGAGTTGGCCAGTGGATGCCAGGACAGCCTTATGTTTTTTGCACTCTTCAAGGGCCTCTAAAAACGTTAGCTTTCCCGCCGTAGGAGCATAAAAGACTTCACCTGGAGAGAAGCAAAAATAATGAAGACCTTATAAAAGCAAAACACACATCTTGGTATATAACTTAAAGACTACTTAAGAATGTGAAATTAAAAAAAAGTCAACCATCAGAATTTTTTTATTGTTTAGGTGGTGGTTAGTGGTAATGCTTTCCTCTTTTAAATATATTACCTTTATCCAGCCAATTGACATAGAGCAGAAAAAAACATTGAGCATGTCTGCATTTTTCTCAGTATATATGTTTCTAATGGGGAGTTACATCCCCAATGTTGATGTTTGTTTTTAAGTGAAGTAATGCCTTGTGTTCTGTTCTAGGCTCCTCCTCATCCTTTGAGATTGGGTGCTGCCTCCTGGTAATTAGGACAATCATCAATTAGCAGTACCCTATTTAATGTCTGTGAAGCTACACTTCTGGGCCTTTCGGACTCCCATAATGGGATATGGAAGGCTTATTTGTCTTTTTCTAAATTTGGATGCAAACTTTTGTGCAGACTGTCTTTGTGGTGAGCACTGCCTTTTGTCTTTTGTTCTGTCTTTCCTGTTTATGTGCTTGTTAGGTAGGTTATTTTGTCGGTTTGTGTGTTTACATATATATATATTAAAGATAGGGATAGGTAAGTTAAACTTTAAACTTTTCTTTTCTTTTAGGGTTGTATGTTTGCTATGTTGCCATGAGCTCTCCTTGAAGGTAAATACCGGTTTGAATGAAATAGAGCTCAAATATGGCAGAAAATAAGCCTCTCAAATGCCATCTTGTCTCCTCATTCATTATCTAGATTTATGTTAGTCCCCTATATCCTCTAGACCACCCAGGGGGTGTAATACAGGGCTATTATCATACAATTCACACCAGATTATGGTAACAAATCAAGTAATCCACACACACAAAAACATCAACTCAAATTGGTCTATAAATTAAATTATTTGTGAAAAACTGAAACAGTGAATATTTGTTGAACACATGATAAAATTAAACTTCAAAAAGAAAAAGAAAGCAAAACAACAGCTGTTATCTGTCAGTCTATAAGTGCCCATTTAAACAGGTAGCTTAGTCTTAACTCATGGACTGGAAAAAGGTGTTATATCCAGTATTAAGGTATTGCACAAGAATCATCTAATAACGGGTAAAAGCAACAAGCTCTCTCAAGATCATCTCAACCTTACTTTTGCTACACATTTCCACTATCCGAACTTCAGGATAATTTTACTGGATCGTCCCGGTGTGCGTGTGTCTCCACTTCACCAAGCCGGGCTGACAGGTTCGTTTTCTGGGCCATTTAAGGAACCAACGGAGTACCAGTCTGGGCCTATGTACTAAGAAATGGCCGAGTAGAGACACTGGGTGGGAGCTGGGGTTAAGTCATGCTGATTGGTTGTAATTCAGAGGGAAATGGGCAGATTTCGCCAAACAACTGGCTTTGCTAAATAAGACAAGATTTTGGCAAAGCAGTTTTTAAACAGCATTGCAAACAGCAATCCCTGCTTCTTCTATGTCTATATCTTGTTATTTCTGCTGCTGTGGGCGCCTTTAAGCGCTGATAAGTGGCACCACTCACTGCCGAGAGAGGCGTGATATGTTGACGTCTTAGGTAATTCTTTAAAGGGCCACTTTAGTATGGAGACACGACGGCTGAGGGAAGCGGGCCACCAAATTTCCCCCGATTAGGAAAGTCTGGTCAAATTATCCTGAAGTTTCAATAGTGGAAACGCGCCTATATTTATGTATTTTTAAACTAAAAGGACTAGTATCACTTTACCATGAATCAGCCATGAAAAGATGTTACAAGCAAAATTTCTGTTACTAGAGTGCATAAAATACTCAGAAGGGTTGTCTGAAAGCAAACATCAGTTTCGAGAAGACCTGAAATTTACTGTGGGGGGGGGGGGGGGTTCCATAAAAACAATCAAAATGCACCCATATACAATTAATTATATGCCAGCTCACTGCACAAGAATCCACTACTGAAGAAAAAGCATGATGAAGCACCATTAAAGATTGCTGCACACCATTAGGATGAGTCAATGAGAAACTGTGAGAATTTAATCTAGCCAGATGAGACAAACACCATGTTTAAAGGGGGGATGGCACTGCACATTTCTCCACAAATACCATACCAACAGTGAAGTTGGGATTGGGAAGCTGTCTTTCACTATCCAATATTGGCAGACTTCATATTATTAATGGAAAGTTAAATGGAGAAATGCCCTAGTAGTCTTTTGGTAAGAATTTGAAGAATAATCTACTTGTTTTAGAAAGACACTCATGCCATCATAAAGAGCTAATCATTATCCCAAATTGAGTCCAATAAACAAATATATGTAAAGAATGTAAGACCAGAGTGCATAAAAGAAATCCCCCAAAATTCCTAGATTTAAAAAAAACAGTGTAGAGAAAGCTTTTCTTGGCTTGTCCGGTATGTACTGAATATGTTTCAGTAAGGTTGTCCAATCCTTTTTCCTGTGCCACTCCATTTTATTACACCTAATGTAATCTATAGTTATTTCTTTAAATATTTGTTGATCACTATGTTGTTAATGACTTCTGGTGTGAATTTTAATAACTACAAAAATATATTTACTGAGATAGCCAATGTCTTTCACACTTATTTTCCTCAAATGTCATCTCAGCCTTTATATTATATCTTAAGGAGAAATTGCATTGTTTAATTTATTACAAGATTGATGTGTCAAAGATGTCCAGTCAACTGTGGAACAGAAACCACAATCTCCAGGTATACTGTATGGGTTTTAAACAGTTTTCAAAAAATTATATCAACAATAAATCTGTTGCTACTAAAGAAGAAATGGTGTGGTTTATTCATACATGTAGTTCTTGTATAATGTATTCAGTAGCTTGAATGGCAGACCTACTATCACCTCTGTTTGTTCAATGTCTGTTTGCATATATTCATTGAATAACATTAAAAATAATGAGCTCTAAACATTGCCCTTAACATATCCAAGAACAGTCACAGACTGAATTGGTTAGTGAACAGATAGGAAAAAGAACTAAGCAGTGCCAAAGGCAGTTAAAAATCCAATTATCACATTTCTTTTGGGGACTTTTCAAAACCACTAAAGCCATTCTTTTAAGTCGAATTATTAGAAGCTTCTCTGCAATCCCATTTCTACCTTTACAAAATGTGAAGTAGGTTAATAAGTTTTTTTCAGCTGAAACATTTCAAGACTCACTGTCTCAAAACCACACAACATTGCTTACCATCAAGTTTGTCGACGTAACAGTACACGTCATAGGTCTCCAAAGGGTTTCTAGTTCCATATGTCCTAACACCAGACGTCATCTTAAGGTTTCCAAGGCAGCCGTTTCTTGGTCTGGTAATTGGGTATCTTTACAAAAAAAGGGTCAGTGTATATATATATTGTACTGTGTATATATTTTACAGTTACTGTATATGTGTATGTACACTACATATATCAACAGCAGTCTTGAATGCTAGAGCTGACCTCACTGTCTGGTCAGCAATCCACCCTGCATCACACTGGTCAAATCCATCTTCATAAGCTGCTTTCAACTGGGCATAGGTAGCTATGGTTGCTCCAATATCTTTGCAAGTTTGGACAGCTTTCTGGTAATCTAAGGTGTACCTGCTGGTGCTTGCTCGATAGTGAAAAACAACACCTGGCAATGAAAAGTTAGAAAAAGAAAGCACCATTCTAAAATGAGACAATCAAATATTGTATACACAGTTCAAGATAGTCATCTGCAATTCATTAGCATAAATCCAGGGTGGTAAATTTTGGCAAGTCTCTTGTAAAACATTCTCTAAGGGTAAAATAAATGAGTCTCCCAGCTTCTTTGGAAACAAGGAGGTTTGCAATAAGCCGAGAGGATATGCGAAATACTCACACTGTTAACCACAAATGAACAAGATAACTCCATGTGATGCCATGGCCCTGAAATCCCCATATTTGTGGACCGTAAACAGGCGCTTCAGATTTGATTGATAGTGTCAATTAACATTGCAGATTGTTGGAAAAGAGGTCAGGCAGATTGTAAACCAAAACTATCCCAGTTTCCCCCCACCCATGCCTTCAACAAATGTTATACAGTATCACCCACATTACTTTACTAAAAAACCTATAAAATGAAATGTATTGAACTAGGTGATTTTAGTTATCCTGTAACCCACATGAAAACATAACTTTTTCAAAATAATAAAATGTAGTTTGTTTGGTAATGCTGTCAGTGCTCCAGTTGGAAAAAATAACACAAGGCGATGTGTAAAATGACAGGAAAACATGAATTGATGTATACCAAAGCTTGTATACAACATATGGAATGTTGCCCATATTTAATCTCTTACTCTTAACTGAGTTTAATCTATGAAAACCATCAAGTAAAACAGTGCATCTTTCACATTGTTCATGTTACAACCACAAACCTTAATTTATTTGATAAGAAAAGCATTACAAACTAACACCTGATTATAATTAAAAACTTTAAATATCTTTTTACAAATCACATTTTTAAACTGTGATGAACATTTGTGTTCACCATTCTAAGTCAAAACTTTGTAAACATCTTTAACAGCTTTTCACATTAATTATTGCCCATTTTTCTTTGTAAAATTACTAGAGATCAGTCAGATTGGATGGAAAGCTTCTATAAACATTTTTCTAAGTTATTGTTGGATTTGGGTCTGGACTTTCACTGGGCCATTCTAATACGGGAAGATGCTTTGATCTAAGCTATTGTAGTTCTGCCTTTATGTTTAGGGTCTTCTTGCTGGGAGGTGAAACTTCACCCCAGTCTAAAGTCTTTTACAGCTTCTAAGGTTTTCTTCCAAGATTGTCGTGTGATAAGGTCCACCCATCTTCTCATCAACTCTGATTATCTTCTCTGTCCCTGAGGGAAAAAGCTTTCCCCACAGCATGAAGCTGCCACTACCATTTCTGATTCTCTCTCAAACACACCATGGGCCTTGGCTGGTTCTCTAATTAATGCTCCCCTTGCCCAGCCTGTCAAGTTTCGATGGACAGTCATGTCTTGGGAGGTTTCCATTTTCCATGACAGGTTGAACATGGAAAAGTTCTCTATGAGATGTTCAGATTTCAGAATATTGTTTTATTACTGCTATAAACTTCTCCTCAACTTTCTCCCTAAACTGTCTGCTGTGTTCCTTGCTGTTCATACTGTTTGTTCACTAATCTTGTCTAACAAACCCCCTGAGGCCATCATAGAGAAATAAGCATTCATACTAAGAATAAACTACACACAGGTGGACTATATTTATTAAGTAGGTGACCTTCAAAACCAATTCATTGCACATGATTTTGCTTGAAGTTATCAGAAAAAAATAGTTTAAAAAATATTTTAAACTATGCATCTTTTTACTTCACAATTGTGTTCCTACTCTGTCACAAATACATTGAAGCTTGTGGCTATAATGTGACAAACTATGGAAAAGTTTAACGCATGTAAATATTATTTCATGGACAAAGTATTGAAGTCTCCTTTAAATCTTTTTAAGGAGGGCATTCTCTCTGAAGCAAGAACAACTTAAAGCTGTAGTTACCTCTCTGTAACTACTAGGTAGCTGCAGCTATCAAGGCATAGCTCTCATATCCTGTTTACATTTCTATCATCACTTGTATTCTATTTCTCTCTTATTAACCTATTTCAGCAATCCACCTCTGGAGATTGTAGTTTTTATCTTATTCATCTAATTCCAGAATGATAAAAGGAGGAAACTATAAATTTCTTACCACTGACATCAAGGTTTACGGTATCATGCGTGTCTTCAATGCCATATGTCACCTCACAACTGTAAGTGCCAGCATCACTAGCACGCACCTTGACCATAGTCAAGGAGGCGTCGCCGACATCCTCAGGGTGGCTGGGCACTGAAACACGGTTCCTGTAGATGGATCCTATCTTGATGACCCCATTCTGTGCCACCAGTACTGTAGACTTATCCTGCCCTTTTATTTTGGTCCATTTAATTCGTAAGTAATCCTTCCCATAATTGGCTGTTCCATTAGTACCTATGACAGGCGCTGATGTTGGGATCGTGGAGAAGAAGCAGGGAAGATTTACTTTTCCTGAGAGGGACCCAGAGACTGGTTGGATTATCGATAGCGCATTGGACGCTGAAAGGCACAAAAAGCCAAGAGAGTTAAATGCAGTTCTAGATGCCTGTCACATACCACTCTGTTATATTCTCTGTTTACTCTTTCTGCAGCACATTCAAGAAGACACTAAACACTGCCTGGAGCAGTTACATTGAAAGGGTGTGACAACTACACCCAGCCTAATAAAAACAAAATGAAAAAACATGCATCATGTTTTGAAAGTGACTCTTGGAAAGTTAAACCTCATTTTTAAAATGTTGGGTGTGGGAACAAATTCCCCACTGAGTGCATCACATGTACAACGTCTGAATGGAGTTAAAACATGATGTCAAGACGAGGGACTCTTGGCTGGATAATTTCATGTTACATCTTTGCTTAGTTCTCTAAACAGAGCAACGTAGTTTTAACCTAAACTAGGATTATGTTAACCTAGTTGATTTCTACAAACAAAGCAACACGTGCCATCAGACAATATTAAAAGATAGTTGCAACTTTTTAAAGTGAAATTAAGTTGAAATAATGTAACATATAAACATCTTACCCGCAGTAAACCCTCCTTATGTCTCTTTTTGGCATTAATCCAGATAATTTGAGGCTGTTGCTAACGGCTAGCTAAGAATGGACCAAAACCAAAGTTAACTTCTTTTGTCTTAAAACAACTCCCTTCTCAACGTCAATCTGGTTTATTCAAACAGTATTTTATGAAAATGTTGGCACTGGTTGATTATTTAGATAAAATATGATAATTATTTAAACAGGAAATATATGTTTGAGGGGGTGCACCACCATTGATCCTCCTATGTGAAACAGGAACAGAGGACAAAACATGCAGTGTAGTAAAATCTATAAAATAGCATGCAATGTAACCCCGAAAATATTTTTGCATACATATTTTATTTTCATATGTATATTTTGTAATGGAAGATTATTGGTGATACACCACCTCCTAGTTCCATTTATTGTGTAAATAATCATCAGCTTCTATGTAAAAGCCCCTCAGTGCAAACTTAACGATAGTTTACATGCTTAGAAAATAGTGTTACCATAAACCACAATATGTTGACTATGAAGTTATTTTAAACTGGGTTCATTTTATCTAATATATTATTCTTCCTTTTTCTCACTTCTGGTTTTTGTATTGGATATTTACTCTTACCAGAAATGTTTAACATGTTCTATTCTCAGTACGTGTTCGACACAGGAAGATCATTTGTGGCTAGGTGTAAAAATAATGTGCTTTATACAAATGTTTAATTACCTACTTGAAGTTACCCTTGAAGTTGACGCGTACTTTGCCATCCAACTATGTTTTGTGTGTAGCACCCCTGAACTCTAGTGAAGGGTCTTACATTATGGTCCTGGACACATTGGTCCTGGCTACAGCTATCAACTGTTCATAATCTTGTAACAGAATATCACTTTAAACGTTATGAATTGTCCAGTGAGGTAAGTAATCCCTCAATCCCACCATAAGATAAACGCTTAAACAGCAGAACAGCAAAGAAAAAGTTAATGCAACACTATAACCTGAATAAAATCTTTCTTAAAGATGCAAAATTGCACAGCTTTGAAATCAGATTTGTTTCTGTGTTAACTTCTGCTTGAAAAAGTGGGACTAGATGCCAGACACAAATTGATAGCAGTAGGTTGATTCACACAAAGCTCAACTGAGAGGAACCAAATTACCATTTTTCAATTTTTTGGGGAAGGTTTTTGAAGGGGGGGGAAAGAAGGAGTTGGTATTCACAGGGAACAATGTAGAGAATGTCTAGGAAACGCTGGTGAAGCAGCCCTAGAGGCATGGGTCTGTGTGCTTTAACAGGAGGCCTTATTAGCATGTGTGATGAAAACAGCTGTTCAGTTATAAAGACTAGTAGCTCCATCTAACTTAAAGGTGTTCATAGCTAGAGTGGCATGGGTGCTGAAGTGACCCAGTGTGTAAACCACAGTGCTCACGTAACTTTCACCATTACCCAAAACAGAATAATAAAGATTCTCAGGCTACAGACATGTCATTTTGCTGTAGATGCATCATAAGTGTAGATACACAAATAAATATGCCCACCTTATAGAAATGCAAGATCAAATTAGATACAGAAAACAGAAAAATGGTGAGAAGCAACAGAAGAGTGCCCAAGAGAAAGAAAAGAGGACTCACCTGTTGCTAATGCAGCATCACACAGATAATATAACCACAGGATATGCTTAACATTTAGAATCATCTGGAAAAAAAGAAAGTTACATTAGGAAACAATTCCTGAGTTGTTAAGGGGTTTTTTTCACCAAAAGAATTTTTCAGTTAGTGATTGAAAATATTTTAAAAATACATTAAAAATATTAATATATAAAATATAGTCAATAAATAACATACATGTTTTCTTTGTTTATGTGGTGAGAATATGAAAACCATGACTTACAAACCCTTTTGTTTGAACTAAATCCTAGTCAGAACATGTAACTATATAGAGACACAATTTCATGTTTTCACTGAACATGTGGGTGGTGGAGCTGAGAGGTAAAACTTCCTGTGGGGTCAAACCAGGAGTTTTGGAGGCAGGAGCAGCAAGCCCCTTGCACTCATTAGCACCCCACTGTATAAACACAAGGGGTCAGGTCTTAGTAAGAGCTGAAAACTGTGGGAACCCTCCATCACACTGCAATTACCAAAGATTCATCACTACTAAATCATCGCCACTAAACACAACATGACAGGGGTCCGAATGCTTGCAATCCCATATGGGCAATTGAAAAGCCACCCTGAACTGAAAAAAAAATAGTTTCAATTAGTGGCTTTAGAAAAATAAAATATCTTAATTTGTCTTTATCATTATTTATTGAAACAATTGGTTTCAGCTAGTTGAATTTGGTTCTCTATGAAATCTAAATAAGAGGAATTCAAAAGAGAACCCCTACTACAGCATCACACAGGGGTTTAATTGGTTACAGATTTTTGAAGCCTTTGGCCCCTCATGCACCACTTGGAGCAGGGATGCTTCTCACTGTGAAAGATAGGTGCCTGACTGCCAACGTCATTTATTGAGGAACTGATTGTGAGACTGCCAATGTGCCATTTTCATGACAATAACTACTTTAATGTTAAACAAAAAAGGAAAACACATGATAAAAAGCCAAGAAACTGGATGATCGGATATGCTACATTCACTGTCCTTAAACAGCAGGGACAGAGAAGTTATCTAAGGACAGCATGCATCACTGGGTACATTTGTAAAGTGATAAGCTGTCTTAGACTTTCTGATTTGTTTTTATCAGGACTATATTGCCACAACAAAGTGTTACATGTTCAGAAAAGCATCTACAGTGATATGAGAGCCCAATTTCCCATACTTCGCTTCAAGGATAGTATAAAAATAGAAAAAAAAGAAATACTTACGTTTACATTTATTTTATTCCATTGAACAAAATTATTTATAGAAGCTAAATCCTTAAACTGAGTTGATCCTAGCACGCCACATGCGTGCATAAAACAGTGCCTGGATAGGTCCACTCCAAACTTAGGCAGCAGAACTTTTTCTTCTTCTTCCCACTGAGCCAGACTCCTCTCTTTAGATGATGCGCGGTCCTACTCCAGCGTAATCCTGGATCTGAGCGCCTCTGCTGAATCCCGTGAAGTGCTGGCAAGAAACAAGTTCAATTTTGCCTAAGCCACGCTGTTATTTCGTCAAAGAGGAGGAGCCCATTTAAAAAGTGAATGAAACACCTTGTGGAGGAGGGAAAAGTCTCCAGTTGACCATGTGCAGGAGAGGAAGCGGCTTCTCACTTAGACTGGGGAGGCACAAATGGTCTCCTCTTCAGGTTATTGTCCTCATTTTATGAGGTGATCGCACTTCACTTCGAGCATGCAAATAGCATGACATTAATCAACCACTATTGTCGTGTTTTTTGTTTGTTTAAAGTTACTAAAAGGATCCCAGTACATGCATCATATAGCCTAATCAATATATTCTGAAGATTTCACAGTCGTGCCGTTTGGAGAGCCCAGGAGTCAAAACCAAGGGGTGCGCAGTGTAAATAGGGTGGTGCAGACATTTCTCTGGTTGAATTTCGAGTCATAACATTCTGTTTGTTCCAATGCCACAAGCCAGAGAATTTTCTGTTCATCCCACAGGACCACCCTTGGCACTGCCATCGGGGGTAGACCAAGAGATGCGCAAAATACACAATCTATTTTATTTACATGAACGCTACAGCACACGTGAAGGAGGAACAACGTGTTTAGCAGGCGAAACTGATCAGCTAAGATGGGTAACCTCCTGCTCCACAGTCTAGTGATTGACTGGAAACTCTGCGCTGCGCTGTTCCACGAGGGGGGGGCGCTGAACCACACAGTCATAATCCCAGTGATTGACTATCAAACGTGTAGGAGGGCTCATCCCAGAAATATATGTGTACCTGATAGAGTGACCTTGTGAGATATGAAAAAGTTAGAAGGGATAGGATGAACTGAATGTGTTTCACTCATCATGTTATAGACTAGTTAATTTTGGTATATTTTACAACAAAACAAGAGAAAAATTCCGTGGTAATATATGTGTTGTGTAAATCCAGGATGTCAACTTTGTATTTTAAAGAGTAAATAGGAAAAGTGAACAAAAAATAAACAGCCTACATCTCTGTAAATTGGAATATGTTTTCCGAATAGGCTCATTTGTCAGATTAAAAGTACCTTTTGAAAATAACAACATTTAACCAGATATTAAACCTACTTTTCATTAATTTCACATCTCTGTATTAAAAATATTTTTATTGGTCTGATGGTCTTCTAATTTTCTAAGAAATTAAATGTGTTTTCAATAGTTGTAAGCGGGAAATTGCCATAATTAACAGAAATAAAGGCTTAAAAACATCCTTGTGTGTAATTAATCTATATGTTTTACTTTCTGAAATTAGATGAAATTAAATGCTCCTATATCAATGAGGGTGCTGATGCACACCAATATTTCTATTTGACAGCAGCTACACATTTATCTGTGGGCCTTTATAAATCTGGATATCGTTTAAAGCAACAAAGTAATATACATACCATACATTCAAAACATACCACAGTGATTATTTTATATTGATAATTAGATGAGATATACTTTATTGATCCCAGAATTGGCAAATTAATGTTCCTAATGTTAATTAAACTGATGTTCCTATAGTGCTAAATATTCCTAATATTGATGCATCCTGCTGGAAATCTTGTACTGTGAAAGTAAAATTCCTCCATTTGTATTTTCGGCCGTAAAGTTATTGATCAGATTTGTTCATGTGAAACTTTACAAAGTGGCTCAATTTCTGTTAGTTTATGTCACAATCAGCAAGTTATTCACACTGGCCTCAGATTTTGAGCTATTGAACTCATTATGCATGAGGTAACCAAACTCGAACTAATCTTTGTGCTTCAAAGCAAAAACTAATCATTGAAACACCTGACATCCTTAGACATATTTTTCAGAGTATCTCTGTCCAGTCTTTGTTTTTATTTGCCCCAGAAAAAAATATCTTAAAAATAGACATAAGCCCACAGGTTCCATCCAAATGTAGCCTAATCAAAGCCTTTGAGATCACATTGAGAAATCAAGCACATGATAAAGACTAAATAAAACCTATTCATCTCTGGCTTCTTGAACAATTTGAAGGAATTTGTTCAGATACTACGTGTATAAATGGCATCAGAAAAGCTGCACCAATTTGTTTTTTAGTCACTGGCTATAACTAGATGATGATTAAGTAAAGGGAGTCAAATATGTATCTTCCTAAGTAAAACTTCACACTTCCTGTTCTTAGGGGGCAAGGATAGGTGAAAAGAGCAAATGAGCCTATGACTATGTTGAGTGATTGTCTGTGATGACACACAGAATGTTTGGTACAGGTTAAACCCTGTGTGTAGAAGTTATTACACCTTTTTCTTTCATTCAACATGTCAATCACAGGAGGCAAACCATGCCCAGTCCTCTCTCCCCTGTGCGTTTGCTGGTCCGCTAGGCAACACCTCCTTTTGGCGCATTTTTCAAACAGGAAATGTGGGCAGAGTTAGACTCTGGTAGGTGGGTAAGTTGCTCTTTACGTGATGGCAGCATTTGACAATTAGGCTTTGTCAGGGACCTGATGACGATCCACCACAGCAAGTTTAATGCCTTTGTGAATTTCTGAATAGGTGCTATAACAACCTTTATATTTTTGGTGTTTAGTCAAAGTTTGATGCCTGGCCCAGCCCCTTCAACATGCACAAAAAGTACAGTTTTTGATAACTTTAGATCCTCCATAGCAGAAAGCCATTGTGATCAAATTTAAAGGTGATCGCTCAAAAACTTTAGGAGGAGTTCAATCAAATGCAGAGTCTGTAAATGGCAAAAATGAGGTTAAAATCACAAGTTCAAACCAAGATGGCCAATTTCCTGTTCATTTTGAACTATGATGTTTTGAGACTTTTAGTTAGGTCTTTGGAAGATTTACAAGTGTACCAATTTTCATGTTTGTGCGGTAAAATAAGCCAATGGGGCAGTGTTGGGTTTTTTTTTGGGTGGGGTGGGGTATGGGGGGTTGGCATTTCTATTGCGTCTGTTGTTGTGTCTTTTGTAAAACCCTTAAAATACGTAAATTTCACACACACCTGATGTGTCTGCAAAAAATATGTTTATATGTTTAGGTCTCCAAAAACCCAATTGATTTGGCAGAAGAAAAATAAACATTACATTAGATTAGGCCATGCAGTGCTTAGCTGCTCGGGCCTACTAAATAAATAGATGAGACATTGGGACGCAGTAGTTTAGATAGAAAAAAAAGGCTAAGGGAAAGACGTTTTCAGTTTAAGCAAATTTTCTGTCTTACATACACAACCTGCCACTAACTGTAGCACTGTTAGGTAAAAATGGACAATATACACATAGAGACGCAAAAGGAATTTTTTTTAGAGAAAATGAAGGCACACTATCACTGAAATCATTTACGTCAAAATCAGAGGGAAGAAATAAAAGAATCAAATTGCTAAAAACACAAGCAAAAAAACAATCTTTCTGCTGTCAGAAAGAGAGTAGTTGTTTGGGTAAGATATGGTAGCATATGTTCAGATTACATGCACTGCTACTAAAAATCACCTGATACATTGAAACCAATTGGATAAAAAAAATTACACAGAAATATAAACAGATTCATACAAGTTCTGAAAATGATCATTGCCATAGTCACACTTCCCGCCCCTCCATCTACAGCATTATTCATCATGGTTTGACTCATACAAGACCTTAATCTCTTGCAACTCAAATGCAATTTAATACTTTATATGATCTATATTTAAATCTGCCTGACAGACTTTTCTGATTCCATCTGATGAGATCCATTTTTGTGCCACATTATGATGTGACAAAATATGTCTACATAAAATATTTTGTTTGTTGTTTTTTTTGTCAAAGTACCTTTTCAGTGAAAAAACGGACCACCGGATATTATCTTTTCGTAAAAAAGCTGCAATGCAATGTGTAAAACATTTCAACTGTATGTTTAACCATGGATGCCTTGAAGCAGCTATAAATCACTGAGTGAAAGACCTAGTGAAAGAGTGTTTGATCCTGGTGATCTGCTGTGTGGACCTCAAGATGACCCACGTATCACATGACCTATTAAGGTGGTCTGCCTCCGGCCTCATGCAACCACTGACAGGATAAAAGGCACATTTAACTCCTTAAACTTAAAGAGGATGTCCTGTAGAAAGTAAAAAGTTTAAAAGCAATAGCGGTGGTGTTCTTCTTTTTTTTCTCCTTGTTAAAGTTCAGGTTGGACCTACCGGATCAGAATGAGAAGATAAAGCCTGCAGTTAGTCCATATGTTTGTTCCGGTGTGAATACACATTGGACAACCAACTGGCATATATCAAGATTACAAAATTACTCTTCAGAGCTTTGCCAGAAGAAAGGTAAATTATTAAATAATGGCATGGAAAAAGTTGTATAATTGAAGTGTCAAACAAAACCTAAAGTGGCGACACAGAGAGAGAAAAAACAGCTTGCTGTGATTTCCTGGGGTCCAAGGGAAACGAGTTTGTGGGGGTGTGTTTTTGTGAGTTAGCTCCCTGTTTAGAGTAGAACATGTGGGAAAACGAAGCCGCCTCTGGATGGACGTGAACCTTGATCCTCTGAAGTCAAGTGAGGAGGTCCAGACCACAGCAGCTGATCCCTGCATTTTAAGTAAAGGTCAAAAGAGGACAGCAGCGATACAAGAAACAAGTTTATTTATGATTTATCAGATCGCTAAACATTTGTTGTTTTTAGTTAATGCTATCCAGTTTTTAATAATTGCACTTACACAGGAAAATTTAAAATGCATCCCTTATTTCCTCTGTTTAAACATATACTGCGACAGACAGACAGACAGACAGACAGACAGACAGACAGACAGACAGACAGACAGACAGACAGACAGACAGACAGACAGACAGACAGACAGACAGACAGACAGACAGACAGACAGACAGACAGACAGACAGACAGACAGACAGACAGACAGACAGACAGACAGACAGACAGACAGACAGAAATTTATTTTTCATTCATGTATGGAGCAACAAAATCTGCTCACCATAAAAGAAAAAAGCTATGCCTTTGACAGCATGAACACAGAAATCAGATATAGACAATGATCAGTTCAAGAAAGGGAGCCAAGGGGATCAACATAATGATAGTAACAATCCCAGAAACGTGGTAATACAAGAGACAAATAGACACAAAGATGTGCAGAATAAAAACCTTACTTAACTCTAGAAATAAAATAAAAGTTTTTAACCAGCTTTAAAAACTATTTAGAGCGGGCTCTCCATGATTCATAGTCAGAAATGTTTATTCAAATTGAGCATTGATACAGAAAGCAACTTTCTCAGATCACACTCAGGTGCAAGGCCCTGTAAAGTTTTGTGTACATGATAGATGATATTCTACTCTCAATAGAAATTACAGATGCCGTTGACATGCATAATCTAAAATAGCTAAATTATTGTCTTGTTCTGATTTTGATAAAAACCATTACATTTTACCAAAAGTATAAAGGATAAAATACAACAAAAAATAAAATATGAACCACAATTTATCTGCTACGTAGATTATTATAGTTGCATGCTTCAATATCATTACAATGATCTTATAGACCTAACATTTCCCAGTTTAAAAATGCTGGTCATTTATGTTTACAGAGTGCTATTTTTGTAACATTGGAACAGAAAAATAAACTAGACAATTTTATACTGTACTGTATAAAAACCTTGTCTGACTTTAGATCAAACTAAACAGCTCATGTTTTAGATCAATGAGGATTATCAGAATTATTTCTATTAGTTAAATACCAGAACAACGAAAGAGGTTTTCTTTTTTACTTTCTTCAAATATACATTTACATACATTTTATTAGCATTTGGTGGAATTGCCTTATAAACGTTATGATTTGGGTCAAACGTTTTGGGTACAAGGACTAAAATTCATTCAAACTATTAATAGTTTGCATAAAGTTTCTCAACAGCAATGAGACTCACTGTCAGGTAATGCAAATGGCAGTTCTTTGGTTTAGGGGGTCATTACTTTATCGCAAAGGGTTTGAATAGTTTTGTCCACTGTTTTTCAAACTGGATTCACTATATTTACTCAGGTTTTTTATATTAGATTTTCTTTGATCACCTGAAACAAGGGTGACAAAACAAAAACAGAATAAATCTTTAAGTAGGAAATTCATTTTCACAGCACTGTGAATGTAACCCTCGTTAGCCAATTTTTGGCCAACTTCTGGTCACAGGATTTCGTCTGTAAGTGATCAAATTCAAATCAAAGGGGATTTAAATGGAACAAATAGGATGTGACTGAAAAATCTAAACGTATCATTAGCACCACATTAAGCTTTGCATAGGGCTATTAAAATTATATGGCACAACTAAAGTAATTTAATCCTCCGCCCTAATCCTTCCTTCTGTTATTGGTGTGAATTAAGAATTGCAAGTAATCCCAGAAAATGAAGTTTAAAGTTAAGTGTAAAAGAATTTGGAATTGTTTGGAATTACTGGCCATATCCCTTTTCAGACAAGACTTTAAAGCCATATCTGCCTTTGAAATGGAAGTATATGTGGAGGAGGACCTAACTGCAGACGCAGAAACTCGAGGTCTTGGAAAACAACAAAGTTTATAAACACAGTGCAAAGATTCATGTGAAATAGACAGCTCTGGAAAACAGAACGGAGCAGATATAAGGTGAGCAGAAATTATAAATATATGTAAATAATTTGTTGTAAAAGCACTGAGAACGAAAATGGCACAACACAATACAGTAAAATTAATATAACACAGGTTTGGCAATTAGCTAAATGGGAAGATATGTGAAAATTATGCCAGCAAATAAACAAGGATAACACAAGGCAACAAAGCATCGAAAAAAAGAATTACACACCAAAACAGTGTAGAAAACTATATCTGTAATCTAAACAACACAATATGGCAAAAACATCAAGACAATAAATAAAGATTGAGTCTCTATGTTAAAATGTCCTCAAATCATGTTTCTTTCACTGTAGATTAAACACTGCAGACAAGGGTGACAGTATGAGACAGTAAGTTATTGAAGCCAACCAACCAGTCAACATAATGATGTATTAAAGCATTCTTAGCCATGAGAGAAAAATCAAGTCAGCTGCAGAGAATCGTTTTGGTTTTCTCAGCTCCAATTTTCTGAATACCATTTTAAACAGATGCATACAGTTTAGGCTTGGTCATTTGACATGCTTGGTTTGCATACAAAAGTTTAGCTGTTACTGTAAATCACTAGCCATTTAAAAGCAAAATGTTGTCATACTCACTCAAAACATTGGCAAACATTATAGTACATAAGTAAGATGTTTTCATTAAAGTGTCAATTTTTTTTGCAATTTTTTACAAATTCTTAATAATCTAGTTGTAAAGGTGGATTAATAAGAAAATCTTAATATATTCCTTCAGTCAAAGACTCTTGATGCTCCTGATCACTATGTTCCCCAAAGGGCTACCATTATTACATACTTAACGTCCTATGCCTATTCTCTTCAAATCTCCTGAGCCTTTGGTTTAGTTCAAATAATTAGACGACCAGTTAACATCAACAGCTATAAGAGAAACCACTTGGTATTTGTGTTGATCAAAAAGATGTTTTAACGAGCACTTCGAAAAAGAGGGGGTTACTCATTGCCACTCGCTATTCAAAACCATTGAAGCAAGAACGCCATGATTGAGGATTTGTAAGTTATTCAGACAACAAAAGAACCTTTGATTGGTGCTGTCTCTTGTTTCAGTGTGAGTGATGATTTGTGTGAGGGCACCCAGGAGACTACTCCACCTACAGGATACACACACAGGTCCATCACAGTAAATTAGAATATTATTGAACAGTTAATTCATTTGAGTAAATCAATTAAAAATGTTAAAAGAGTATATAGAATAAATACAAAGTAATACATTTCAAGGAACAATTCCAAAGTTTACGACTTATAGCTAACAGAAATCCAAGATTCAGTTTCTCATGAAATTAGAATATTAAATGAGACTGCTGTAGAAAAATGTTCAGTTATGGGGAAGACTGGTTTCCAGCAGGCAGTCACTGAGACCCTTCACAAGGATACTAAGGCTCAAAAGCTCTTTTCCAAAGAAGATGGCTGTTTAAAGAGTGCAATATCCAAATCAATTAATGGAAAGTTAAGTGAAAGGAAAACATGTTGTAACAAAAGCTACACAAACAACATGGATAACAATAGCACGACTGTGGCTCAGGTGGTAGGAGTATGAGTTTATTCCGTAACTGGTGGGTTGCTGGTTCGTACCCCCATCTGTCTCGATTGTTGTGCCCTCGGGTAAGACCCTTCACCCGCCTTGCCTGTTGGTGGTGGTCAGAGGGCCCAGTGTACAGCGGCCTCACTTCTGTCAGTGTGACACAGGGCGTGAATGGGTGAATGATTGAATGTAGTGTAAAGTGCTTTGTGATCCTCTGACTAAAAAAGTGCTACACAAGCCATCTACCATAGGATTGTGAAGAAACACATACTCAAGAGCTATGGGGAGATTCATATGACAGTACAGTGTTATGTTGTTCACATTATCTTAGAAAATGAATATTTAAAAGGTCTAATCAAAACTACTATTGGATCATTCATTCATCCGTGATCTATATGTTTTTATTACACCTCATGATGCTAAGGATGGACCACACAACAACTTTGCTTGTATGTAAAGCACTAAATGCATTTGGACAGAAGCCCTGCATGAGGGATTGTGTCACACAGCTTAAAGCTGTGTGTGGGGTTTCCCCTAGGGGTAATGTTATGTGTTAAACAAATGAATGCTGCCAGTTGAATGCAATGCCTCTGTAGTTACTCATCCCCCGCAGCATAATCCGAATCAAGTGGATCGATTTGTGTGTTGGGAAAGGACAAACTGAATCTTAAGAAGGTGCTCACTGTTGTGTGTTTATTCCACAACTATTATCTAAAGTGGGTAAAAAAGTAGATTGGGTTTTTATTTTAAATTTACAAATGAACATGGTAAGCAGACATATCAATGTACAGCTTTTTTTTTTACCCTGTTTCCTGTATTGCCATTTATGCTGGAACATTCAACTGCATCAGGACTGGGAAGGTTACTTTTGTTGTGACCTCACCATGTCACATTTCTTTTCCACATTTAATGATGAACCAACTATTTGGAAATGAAATGTCAAAGCTCTATGAATGCCCCAACCTGGTCAGATGATTATCAGCCAAAATAATAAGTAATTAGGTCATGCCATCAGTTACAATCTCCGTTTCAGGCATCTTACAACCCAAGGTAACTGAATCTTCATTAGCCGAAAAAAGACAGTTGCTTAGTGTTGCATGAGATCAACTAATTGCATTATTTGAGTAGTATTAGGATAGTTAATATAGAAGTGGCAGACTATTTAGTATACATGACATGTGAGAGCTGCAGCATTCATTGAATAATTTTAACATGTTCAAACAAATCCATGATCAAATTATGTATGGTGCAATGTTAATGCATTGATAGGTCATTCTGGATGGTATTTACCTATAGCAGTTTCATCAGATGTCACTAAAGCCTGTTTCAAAAGACAATGCCGGCATTAGTGAGCCTTTTGATCATTCTTAAGTGGTCAGCCTGTAGCGGTATGTAGCGGTAATAAGGTGCCATCGAGTGTTTTTCACAAAAAGATTATGCGATTATGCGATGGCGGGATAAGGGGGGGCGGGGGGAGACTAGTGTGTGGGCTGTCGACGTGTAGGGTTGCGAATAAACTTTGAGACGGAAGAGTGTGTGGTAAACAGACAAAATAGCTTGGACATAACTATTTTTATCCAGATTGAACCCCCCCCCCTCATCAAGTCTTTTTGCTAGCTACTTCAAAAGGTGGCTGTCCTTCATATTCCCTGTGAACTGTATGGTGATCTGGTCTTCAGCTCTAAAAACAAGAAGCTCCCGGACCTCCGCATCATTCCAGTTTGCCATTTCAGCCAATACAGTTTACGAATGCTAAATTAACTCCCCATGTTTACTTGCATTTTAAATAGTGTTGCCGACTGGGGCTCAGTGCACATTCCACACGTCATCATGACATCACCCTCTGTTGCGGGAAGGCAGGATCCTCACTCATAAATCCAGCGTTGCGGCAATATTACTGTCAAGCTTGCCGACATGAATGCCAAAATAGTTGCGCCTCACCATGCCGCAGCGGTGCATTCAAAAGACACACAGTGCTGGCAATATTACCCTAATATGCTGCCACGGTGTGTCTTTTAAAACAGGCTTAAAACACACAGTGTGATGAAGACAAGACCACAGAATTCAGCCTAGCACGTTTTTTTTAATTTACAAACAACTCAAGGCTTGTACTTCAAAAAGAAACTTCAGTATATGTTTTACACTGTTCTAAACTAAATTCCTGAACTTTTAAAGAGCCAGTTGACTGCTTTACTTCCAGGTGTTTTGTGAAAACAAGAAATAACTGTGGTGCCCACTGTGAGGCAAAGCAGCAGGAGATAATGGAAGCAGACACATCCAGGCCAATGAAAATGGGACATTTCAAAAGCAGTAATTTTTAAATCCAATATCAACCAATACCTGTGATAATTGGTATTATATAATTATGTATTATAATGGTATAATGGTGTTATTATTTCTATAAAGAAATGTTTTACCTTTCTTATATTTCGAGTTTCCGTTAATAGATCTTAGTAAGAGAGCTGTCGTTTTCAGTGTTCAAAAACTGTTTGTATGAGGCCAAATTTTTTCAGACATTAAACTGTAAGGTGGGGAGTGGTGAGAGTCCAGCACACTCAAGTGTGAGACAAAAGACTGCTCTGTCTCATTGCAGCTCTGTGGCAGGAAAAACAGGAAGACTCCTGTCAATTCTCTGGATGATGGAAATTCTACAGGTGCACTCGATAAGTGAATGACGATGATAAGCAAGTGACTGAACACTTAATTTGAGGCTGCCACAGCCATCAATGCTTTTTCCTGAACATCATTACTGCACTTCAGCTGCACGAGCACGTGTGCAGTTGATAGATATAGATTGACCTTGGAAACAGGCCATTGAGATACAAAATTTTTTTTTCTTAAATGCCATGCTTGTTGAGAAGAAATCTGTACATTATCTCTGAATACTACAATCATAAAGTATTTTACATGACTTACAACATATAACATTGCAATTGAAATCTTGCTCAAAAGATAACATTATTTCTAACTTTAGAAATATAAACACAAAAGGAAATACAGATTAATTTTAGCTTCATTTTATTGTTCAAGCAAACAAAATTCAAATTTTCCAAATTGGGTAACATCGTCTTTGATGCAACTGACATCAATATTAACACCACCAACTGAGATAGTATATGCTCAAAAAAGTAATCCGACTTACTATTTAAATGTTGTTGGGGTATTTTTCATGTTATTTATACCGTAAATAATTAAAAAAAACACACTGTTAACAAATAAGTACACCTTGATTCCAGTCTTGAGTTTTATACAACAAGAAAACAATAAACCAGATTATCTGGTTTTTACCATGTTCCAAATTTATTTAGATCTAACCTTTAATTTGCTGGGACATTCAGTGTAGAAGGAATATAAGATTGTTGGGCAGCAACAATTGCTCCTCTAGGGTCATTGTTGATAACTTTCTTTCTAGACCTTGTGTTAGCACTCATTTGTATGCTACTGACCATCAAAACTCCCTTTTTTCTTTTCTTTTTTTAACAGAGGTGGGCACACTTGCTGATGATTATTAAATCAAATCCAGGGGTCGGGGTGGGGGTTAGTTGATGTGTGGCTGCCTTCCCCACATCCCACCCCTCTGTTTTAAATGCAGATTATTACAACACGCATCAACACCATACTCGAGCGGGAGGATAGAGGCTAGGGTCTTCTTACACCCCTGTTCGGTACCGGCCATCAGGGGTTGGGGTCCGGAGGAGGAACAGGTGGTCTGGTCGGGGTCCTGGGCTGTCGGGCTGCCTCGCCACTGTGGGGCCCTTGGCGGTCTGCTTGTTTCCATCCTAGAAGGTAGGGGGTCCATCTCCTGGGTCCGGGGGCTGGTGGCTCTACTGGGGCATCGCTACCTGGACCTGGGAGCATGAAGTGTGTATGGGGTGTGTGAGTGAGGGTACAGCGTCATTTCTTGGGTGTCTTGGTGAGTTAGTGAGAATGTATGTGTTTAAGACGGAGGGAACGTATGACTGTCTGTATTTCTTTGTCTGCCTGTCAGGTTGGGTCTTGGGCGGCCCTCTCGCCTGGCGCACCTCAAGCCTTACATTTAATGGGGGGCCTATTTCCCCTCCGTCACTCCCCGCCGGTGACGGATGCCCCTGCCTACTGGTGCGTCGGTGGTCAATCCGGTTCGGACCTGCTGCTTGCCTAGCCGGGCCTGGGGGGGCAGGTGTGTCGGTCGGCCGATGCGCTGGGCGGATATCTTCCTTTGGTTGGTTGGGGGACCTCTTTTAGGGGTGCCAGGTTTGGGATTGTTGGGTGGTGCCTGCTCGGTGGCTCGGCGTGATAGGGATCCAGCGTCTCTGCTCGTTCGATCACCGGTTCTGTGCGCACCGTGCGTGGTCGGTTCATTGGCGGGTTGGACTGGCCCTGGCCTTTATTGGATGCCTGATCTCGGCTCTCTCCGTTGCGCGGGATCAGGACTCGGGAGCTGGAACAACTTGGTGTCCAGGTGCTGGCTGAGCTTGGCCTGGGGATGCTGTCCATCCGCTGCGGCTATCGGTGGGGCGCCCTGACGAGGGGCAGAGGTGGGGCGCTGGGATGTTGGCGGTGGGGACTGGCCCAGGGTGGTGGTGGCGCGGCTGGTTGCCGGCGGGGCCCGTGGGCTCGTCACTGCTGCTCCCCGGGCCCCTGCATAGTAGCCGCTGGACGTTCCCCTGGGGTTCTCCTTTGCTCCCCTCTTGGGGGATGCGGTCGGCCCCGCCTGGGTCCGCCTGTGGCTCTGGGGGTCCTTTGGATCCTTTGGATTGGCTCCGATCTCCTTCATGTCTGCATCAATTCCTGGGAGACGGATTGATGCCTGCTCACACCAGCTATCGAACACTCTTGTGGAGAAACCTTACATGCACCAGCATGCTAACACAGACACATAGATGTGGGGTCTCTGGTGTTTACAGATATATTCTTGGGCTGAGGTTATCATTACTAGACCTTGATTAATCGGTACCATGAGTTTTTCTGTGACATTGTTGTATTTTTATATCCATTCATGTGTGATGTGGTTGTGTAGTTCTTAGTTCACGATGTTAGGTTTGTTTTGTCAATGTTCCTTTTTCGTGTTTTGCTTTGTTTTTCCCCTCTCTCTCTGCCGTCCTGTGGGTATGGAGGCAGACTTCAATGTTTTCCTGTGTTTTCTTTGTTCCCTTTCCTCTCTTGTATTTTCAACTCACCCTCTCTCTTGACTTTTTGTTTCCTACCTCTCTTCTTCATCTTCTTTCTTTCTTCCCCTTAATTTTCCATCTCAGTGTCCATAACATCAGGAAATAACACCCCCAGCAATTCATAATAAAAAATTTTCACACATATATCAAGTGGAGTGCTATAGCAAAAGCTGTACTGCTCCGCTTGTGAAAGTAAATCTGTTGGGCTTCTACTTGGTACTCAGACACCAATTCTGAGCTCCACACTGCCAAACAGGACACGTAATAAAAAAAATAAAAAAAAGAAATCAAATCCATTCGATCAACAGCCCCTGGATACATTTTACCTTTAAAATCATGCGGGCAGTAGAAGTGTACTTAGTTGTGGCAAAACAACTTGTCAATCTTTTCTTAGCTGTTTAGGAACATTTATGTGTTTCTCTACACCTGATGTAAGAACTAAACAATTATAGACAAAGACCCCTTGTTTTTTTCTGATAAATTAAAAGCTAAACTAAAATAGAACTGGAAAAGGGCTGTACCTCTTTTCACTATGAATGTATGTCTAGCCAACACACCAATGTGTCACGCCTACAGCTCCTTCAAAAAAATCAGCATGCCTGCTACTGGTCTATTTTACTTTTTACAGACAGAATGAAACCCCTGAAATATTCAGAGTGGTCTCCAAATTCTCTCCACTTCGTCTCATCATCTTGTCCTGCGCTCATCTGTAAATTAACCTCTGACACTCCTCTCTACTTTTCTTTATAAAATACCTGATTCATGCTGAGTGCAGTGGAGAAAGTGGGACATTCTTGCGGGGATTACCACACCACCAAGAACGTGTTACAGGAGGATTAACCAGGCGGACACCCGTGGATTTAAGCAGACAAAAAGGTATCATCAAAATGACAAAGGACTGCAAGAGGGTCTAAAAGCCATAGGCGGAATGGTGAGATAAAGACCCTAAAGGTTGCGTTGGCCTCAGTGTAAAGACGCAAGTACAGGGACATCAGGACCTAAAGCTGTTAGCTGAGTTAAAAGACCAGGTGTAGAAGTTAAGACCGTAAGAAACAACATCAGCTCAATAACACCATGGAAACAACCATGTTAGAAAATAAAATGGTGTATAAAAACAAGAAAAGGGCTGAGGTCAAATTATCTGACAAAATGCTAGCTTACAGTGTTTAAATGCAACAAACTGCATTTGGTTTTTTAAAAAGAAAAGCAAGGCAAGACAAAAAAACATCAACAAAAAAGCTTTGGTTAGTTAGTTCGGGGCCCCAGTTTTCTGAACTAGATTCTTCATTCTTACACAGCACGGAGGCTAAATGGCAGCAATATTTTAGCAGAGGGCAGCAAGTAAATCCAAATCCAGTTCACAAAGCCACTGCAGAGAATGTGGAAGGCATGTGTTCACGTTCACTCTGGAGGGTTAGAGAAAAGATGGCAACATTAGGTGTCTAATCTAATTTATAGATCACAAAAAGGCAAGCAGAGTTTTATTACTGGTGTAGCAGGAAATGGTCCGTTTAAAGAAACCAGTTATGCTTTTCTGAAAGCTACTTTCACATTTGTGAATATAAAAAATCTGGCACAAAATATAGGAGCATCTCTGGGAATTTATTCCCTTGGCTGACACTGTTTTAGGTTTTTTGCTGTGCTGTACTGTAAATCTGACTTGTAATTAGGATGAATTATAGTGGTCTATCATGCATTTTGTCATGAAGACCCTTGTTAACCATTTAAAGGGGAAGAAAAATGCAGCAAATAAAATTTGGTGGAGTAAAAGTGTAAAAGCTTTAGCATAGAGCTCAATATGTGTTGCTTTACACTGCTCAGCTAAGCTGGGCCACACCACACACACTGCTGCAATTGTCTGAGTCATTCATTGGGCAGCCACAGGCAGTTGTAATTGAAGGATAAAAGTCATGAGTTTGCTAGAGTTGAAAAAAGTGCAACCAGAAGTATCCTAAACCATGAAGTATATTGAGAAGCACAGAGATGATCACTGAAAGCTTTTGCTTCCAACAGAACATTAGCAATTAATAATAGTTACAGTTGGCAAAATGTTTGTAACAAATTTTCTTCTTCTTTAGTTTCTAAATAATAATAACTAATAATAACTCAATCTTTGATCAGTACAATAAATGGGATTAATGCGCAAAAATATTTTACTGGAAGGCTTAATTTCTTTCACTGCAATTAGTTTTTTAATTAGGTATAGCTATACACTTAAAATGATTGAGTTATTTTTTCAACTAACCTTTGATTGGATTTTTATTCTCAAATGATCAGGAATTGAAATATTCAATGTACTGCAGACACAATTTCAGTATGAACATCTGCAATTGGTCTCTTTATCGTTCTCCTGATAACGTTTTATACCCCCACTGTATTTGCTTGAAATCATTACTATGAAAAGTAACCAAACCAATTAAATAGCATGCAAGGTAAAACTCACCCTGAATGTTATTGCTCTTCAGAAAAGCCTGCGATAGGATTATGAGGCAACCGTCTCTTCCATCTCGACTCTCTGTCTTCGTCATCAGAAAAACTTTGATCGATAGGGATGCCTTGTGGCACTAAACTACAACCTAGATGCAATAAGAAAGAGGTCAGAGAGAACATAGTTTTCTCAAATAAAGTAGGAAAGCACTTAACATAATAAAAACACACTTCCTTTAAAAATCACTCCAATCCCTTGAACTTCTTCTGATTTTTTATTACAAAATATGTCATGTTTTTTATGAGGATTTTATGAGAAAGAGTAAACAAAGTAGTGCATAATTGTGTGATGGGGGCAAATTGATCCATACTTTTTAAGTCAGATTGGATATAGAGAACAGCAGTTTTCAAGTCTACAATTTAGAATATGCTGTTTCAGCACTGAGTTAACTTTTCCTTTGTATCTCTGGCTGTATGTTTAGCTTAAGTCCTGTTGGAAGGCGAACCTCCGGCCCAAGTCCCAACTCTTTTGAAGCCTCTTACAGTTTGTTTTTGCAGGGTTGGCCAGTTTACCATCAGCTCTGGCAAGCTTCCTTGTCTTCGCTGAAAAAAACAACACATCCCCACAGCACGATGCTGCCTCTACCGCAAACCATGTTTTGCATGTAGGTCAGAAAGTTCAGTTTGGATCTCATCTGACACAGAGCATCTTCAGCCTTTTTGCTCTTTCCCCCACATGGCTTATGGCCAACTGTAAAAGGGACTTCTCATGGCTTTCTTTTAACAATGGCTTACCTTTTGCCACTCTTCTATGAAGGCAAGAATCGTGGTGTGCTAGTACTTGTCCTCCTCTAATAGAGTTTCCAAGATGAGCTGTGGATATCTGCAGTTCCTCCAGAGTCACCATGGGTCTCCATTAGTTGCTTTTATGATTAATGCCCTCATTGGTCAACCTGAACGTTTAGTTGGATGGCCATGTCTTTATAGGTTTGTGCCATACTATTCCCATTTTGAACCATGAAGGACTGAACACTGTTCTTTGAGATGTTCAAAGCTTGAGATGTAGTTTTATAACCTAAACTGGCTTTACACTTAATCCCTGACCAGTCTTCTGGGTTCCTTGTTGTTCATGATGAGTTTTTTTCACTAACTGATGCACTGGATTTTATTTAGGGGCATGACAGTAAATGTGGCTGTTTTGCAGTGTTTTAGCTTTTCATAAGTTACAAAATGTGAATAACTATGCCTCATTTTCAGGTTTATCACATTAAATATCAATAAAATACATTAAGTGTGTGGTTTTCACAAGACAAAATGTGAAAAACATCAAGAGCTATTATTACTTTTTCAAGGTACTTCACACTAGGGTATGCAAAAGGACAAAACTTATTGAACCTTAAAATACCCTAAATTACATACAGTTATTATACAGACGCAACCATGTTTATACAGATCCTATATTGTATACATCAGGACTTTATTTGGAAGTCTTAATGGTATTCAGAAAATACATATAAAAACAAAGTGATGTGTAAAGCCACTGTATTTCCCCCTTGTTTAAAATTATTTCTAATCAGTGTCTTTTGTGGCACATTTGTAGCTGGTTAAGGATAGTAATCCTGTTAAAAACCCGGGAAAACTTTGCAACCTTTATCAGTAATAGAGATCAAGCATTCCACAACGGTTTGGACACAATCGATTATATATACAGAGACAAACACACCTGTTTGCCCTGTAACACTGCCACTAGCCTGTTCACATTCAGAGATTGCCAGATTGAGCAGCTGCATCAGAACAAAAAAACTGTTGTTCTGTCATGATTTAGAGATAAAACAAGGCTACTATATCTGCCATGATTATAGTTAAATCAGTAAAGAACTGTTTCTCTTTACAGCTCTACTCCTAAGGAGCTCAGCCCATCACTGAGACTGCATTTCACCTTCCCTTCCATTCTCTCTCTATCTCGGCTATCTCTGAGTCTCCTCATTGTGAGTGATGCTTCCTGTGTTGTCACTATCAGAAGCTAAACCTGGAGGGAGTAGGTCAAAGAAAGCCACCCCCAGCTCTGCACAGCATGAAAACACAGCCTGGGGCCTAAAGGTCAACAGGGGCCAGCATGTCAGAAGGGGGAAAAGAAAATCAGAGGCCCCTAAAACATCAGGCTGCCCTGCTGTTATGTGTCTGATCTGAGTGAAGCTTGGCGACAGCTAAATGGATGGGAATTCATATGGTGCAAAGAAATGTAATGATTTAAAATACTGTGGTGGCAAATTCTGTTTTATCACATCTTTTGGAAGATGGCTATGAATCAATGGCTTGTTTGGGAAGATCATAAAATCTATTTGATCTTTTTTTGAAAGACAGATAAGTATAAACATCACAATATCAGGAACAAAGCCTGAATGTTAAATAACCAAAAACAGAGAGAGACAAGTGCTAAGAGATCTTGTTGACAAGCTGCAAATCCACCAAATTGTGACTTTAAACCCCTTCAGGGCTCTGAACAACAAAGTGTGTGAATGAAGGCCAAGGAGGAGGGCATGTGTGGGTGTTTATGTGGCAGAGAGAGTGGAGAGCCAAAGAACGCAGCCTGCCGAAGTCACAACACGTGTTGCAATGTTAATTTCTCTTTGAGTAGCCAGAGTTTGGCTCAGATTACTCTCCATTGAGAAAGTGGCAGCAAGGTATCCCAGCAGGCTGCAGATCCACAGCAGAAAAGGGGGGTTTATGATGTCACATGGCTCCCCTGGTGATGCAGGAAGGGGCAGACCACCTCATTGCTGGCCGTGTTGAGGCAATCAATGGCAAACTTACTCACAAGTGTTTCCCAGAACCAGGCTACCTGGGGGTATATTCTCTGCTTTCAAGTTTCTTCTCAAACCCTCTGCTTGAACATTAAATTACCCTCAACTGCTCAGTTTATTGGACAGTAAAATTTGTTAAGGCAGAGCTTAAATTTAGGAGTTTCACTAAGGGCTGCCGTCATTACTAAATCACATCAGAGCGTGACATCAGAGAGGATACTGGTAATTGGAGTAAGCTTGGCATGTTCAAAATTTCTATTCTCCCTTTCCTTTAATAGTACCTTGCAAAAGTCCCCCCCCATTTTTTCACATTGCAACACAATTCAAAGGAGGGATATTATTTAAGAAAGAAAAAAACTTTGATAACTTATTTATCAGTTTCTATAAACCAACAGACCTCTGATGAGGATAGTTGACTCCTGAGAGGAATCACAGCCATCTTCAGTCTGTGATGCTTCACTGTCAGAGTCAAATTTAGAGAAAAGGTTTATTTTAACACAAAAGTTTAAAAAGAAAGTGTAGGTGAATACATCATAATCAAACACAACCTTTTAATATGCTAAGAAATTACTACAAGAACACACCAAAATTAGACACGAGGAGAAAGCAATAGGAAGTCAAATTTGTAGGTGCACGGTCATTAGAAGAAATAGTAACTTTTTCTAAATAATCCTGCATACCTTTGTCTTCCCCCTTCATCTTTTTGTTGGTCCTCAGTGTGGCTGAGCTGTCGGACAGTATCTTGCAGGTCTCTGATCTTCGCTTTCTTCTCATTCAACACCATGACGAAACGTGAATACATTTCCTTTTCTAACTTTTCCTTATCCTTAACCTGCTGCTTCAACCTGTTGGGACCAACATACAGTGTCTACACGGGAAAGCCAACACACAAACAACTAAAATGTGTTTTTAAAGTGAAGCTGGTCTTATTTGTATTCTTGACAAATGGACAACAAAATTATTAAGAAAACAGATACCCACATACACTATATTAAAAAGCAGGACATTTATTCTCCTAGTCTGATATCAAATCAAACCAAACGTATCCTTTTATGGTTCAGTTATGATTACCAAAATTATCTCTATTTGCTAAATACAAGCATAATCAGATTTTTTTTTTTACTCAGAAATGTACTTGGGTCATTCCATGAAATCTGTGGCTTTTGCGTCCCCAAGAAGTAATTTCTCATAAAATTATGACAGCAAATTAATATGTAATTTAAAAATATAACATTACCATATCTTCTCTCCTTAATACAACATCAAATTAAAGTCAATTAAATATTATTTCAAATAATTAAAATCACTTTTATGCTTATGAGGCTGAGGTTTTTGGCCTGTCCTTCACTGTTATTGTTGTTTGTATACAGGACTTTTAATTTGTAAAATGTTGGCAAAATGTTAACATTTTCACATTTAGATATTGTTTTAGGTATGCTTGTTCACGAATGAGGGAAAAATGGAGCGGGAGATTGGTAGACGGATTGGTAGGGCATCTGCAGTTATGCGGGCGCTGTACCGGTCTGCCGTGGTGAAGAGAGAGCTGAGCCGAAAGGCGAAGCTCTCGATTTACCGGTCGATCTACGTTCCTACCCTCATCTATGGTCACGAACTCTGGGTGGTGACCAAAAGAACGAGATCACGGATACAAGCGGCTGAAATGAGTTTCCTTCGTAGAATGTCTGGGCTCTCCCTTAGAGATAGGGTGAGAAGCTCAGTCATCTGGAGGGGGCTCAGAGTAGAGCCTCTTCTTCTCCACATCGAGAGGAGTCAGTTGAGGTGGCTCGGGCATCTCGTCAGGATGTCTCCTGTACGCCTCCATGGTGAGGTGTTTCGGGCACGTCCCACTGGGAGGAGGCCCAGGGGAAGACCCAGGACACGCTGGAGGGACTATGTTTCTCGGCTGGCCTGGGAACGCCTTGGGATTCCTCCCGAGGAGCGGGAACAAGTGGCTGGGGAGACACTGGGGAGAGGGAAGTCTGGGTCTCTTTGCTTAGGCTGCTGCCCCGCAACCCAACCCCGGATTAGCGGAAGAAAATGGATGGGATGGATGGATGGGTTTTAGGTATGGTGTTATTGTAAAACAGTTTTTTGGTAATAATATATATTAATCGTTATAAATATTTATCAATTTATCGCCGTACCCTTACTTTATGTCAACCCTGTTACCCTAACGGAAAAAAACCTAGAAAATTAATGGTACATTACAGATTTGACATGATTGACAGGAGGTTGCATCATCTCTTAACTAGGATGCTAACAGCTGAGTGACAAAGAAGTTTGTCTCTTTTCTGATGGACTATTTTTGATGTTTTTGCAAGGTTTAACCAGGGGGGACGAGCATATGTCAATTCTGTTACCACTTTTTAATATAGAAACCTGAACAATTTTCGTTTTCTCAAAATATGATCAATATTTACAAGTAATTACCTTTCAAAGAGCATAGCTTGCACTTTAACTAGCATTTATTTCAGCTAGCAACAGGCAAATTAGCTTAAAATGGTCAATCCAGTTACTGTCAACCCTGTTACCTTTCCATAGTAACAGGATTTGTCATGTGAGTAACAGGGGTGACACAAAATAGTGTTTACCCTTGTTGTACTATCTTTAAAGGTTAGCCTTTGCCTATCTGAAACCAGCTGGGGCCAGCAATTCTAGGCTGGCTAAGTCATCTTGAGCTTGTAAATTTATGTTAGGATAAGGCAAACTTTGTCAATAATGTATAAATAGAATGACAATGATGAAAAATATAGACCTCTTAGAAATATGTGCTTCACTAAGACAATAATGCCAATCAAATACAAAATAATCTTACCAGCTACTACTTACTGACTTGGAGGATAAAACTTCAAATAGTGTAGTGTAGACAAAGATGTGCAGTGTAGGCAGAAAAATGTGTGTCCTATTACATTACTCTTGTCACCCCGGTTACCATAATGTCAACCCTGTTGTTCTGATTAGTTTGAAAAAAAAAAAGACAATTCAAATGGACTTCCAAGTCTTACCATTGCAATTTAAACTACAAAGTGTGCTATACAAATACAATTGCCTTGCCTTGCCTTGCCTACATTATATTTTTGATTGGGCGATTTTTCCAACATTTCTCTTCTAGAAAATATCTTATGAATATTTAAAAGTGATCACCATGCAAAATAAGGGTGCATTTGATATTCTGCATGACAAATATCTAATTGGAGAAAAAAATCCACAGTTAAAAATAATCTAAATGGAAACAGAGACTAAAGAACTGCTAATATCTGTACCATATATTGCATATTTATAATTAGAAATATTGTATTTTGTTAAGACTATGTCAGTAACAGGGTTGACAAGATTCTGAAAACAGTGAGGGGTAAAACAGTGATCAAATATGAAATAACACAGCCTGAGATGGCACAATATAATTTCCTGTCATTTTAAACATTCTTTGATTCCTGGCTACTTAAAAAAGGAAATTAGATATAGTTTCAATTTTAAAATTTCAAAATTGAAAAGGCACCGATTTCATGGAATGATCCACTTACATTTCCTTATCGTCAGGTAGAAGTGTCTTTTAAACTGTATGACTGGGGTTAAAAGCTTCTCACAATAATTTGCTGGAATTCTGGCCAATTCTTACTGGCAGAAATTGTTACTAAATCAGGTTTATAAGTCCCTTTGTTCAAACACATCGTTTTCAGCTCTGCCAGCAAATACTATATGATCAGGGCTTTGTAGTACCCACTCCCAAAACAGTGACTTTAACCCAGTGATTTGGCGGTATACTTAGCATCATTCTCCTTTTAGAAGACTCCTTTTAGGCAAGCTTTTACTTCCTGGCTGATGTTTAAGGTGTTGCTTCAATATTTTGTGAGGTGCACTAGTCCCTCTATAGAAAATAATCAAAACAACACAATGCCCTTGTATTTGACAGTTGGGATGGTGCTTGCAGTTACCCCCCATTTTTCCTTTAAGTGTAACACTAGTAATTGTGATCAAACACTTAATTTTCAAACCACATGACATGTCTTTAAGAATCATGTTCTTTGTCCCTGAGTGCATTTGCTAATTGTAATCTGTCTTTTTTTGTAACTTTTGGATTAATGAAATAATTTTCTGAGCTTTTCAAAATAGTCCAAACGCAGAATTCTCTTAGCATATGTAAACTTCTGAATTTGAAAAAACTAACCCAAGATTCAAAACAATATATCTTTATTCACGCATTTAGAAAATATCCTAACTGTCCTGAAACAAGCTGATTTTATTTTATTTTATTTTTGTATTTTTTTACAATGAATGTAAACAATGTGTGGAGCTCTTCTGTTATATACAACATGACTCCAAGTATTAACCAAATTCTAGAAGAACCAAATACTTTTCAAACAAAAAGGATTTTTTGTAAAGACAATAAGAAATTGTCTAGTCTTTAGCAGTTTCTATAATTGATATAACAGTAAATGAACAAAAACACACAACAGATTTCATACATTATTTATACAACAAACAGAAATCCATTGAAGTAGAGGAGCTTTTACATTTTAAACAGTTGCCAATCTTCCAGTAGTAAACATTGCAGCACAACTATACCAAGATATGAGCTTAAAAGTGTATAACATTATTTTGTGGCATTTACTGCGATAACACTGAAAGTAATGGATAATGGATAAAAATTAATTGCACTTTTGTTGGCAGCAGATCATATGGCAGAAGAGAAATTTGATGGTGAGTTAACACTGCTATCAGTTGTTTAAACTATTTATCGCAGGGTGTATTTGGTATTTCACAGTTGGATTTTCAATTTTGCCCTCATGTTTGTTCATTGAATAACATTAGTGCGGAATCTGTTGTGTGATTTTTAAGACTTCTTGTGGATAAGAATAAATATTGACACAACTTGAAAAAAACTATGAAGTCATCAGCAAATAAATGTTATGGCAGAACTATTTCTGATTATTTCCCCAGACATTTCTCGTGTAGTTCTTACTCTTTCAGTATTCGCTGGTGATCCTGACTCAGTCTACAGTTCTCCTCCAACAGCCTTAAGTTTTCTGTCTCCAAATCTGTGCTGCGCTGCAGAGACTTCCCGATCATCTCCCGGATTAAGTCCAGAGGGTCTGGAGCTGGCTGAAGCTCCACAGAGCCCAAGTGTACCTAACAAAGAAGAAGTATTCAAACGTGGGGAAAATTTAAGGAGACTGATTGCAACAGATTCTTCTTGTATTTTAATTACAATTGGTGAAAACAAAGATTTTTCTGCATGTTCTCTAGCTTTATTATTTATGAGTGGCCAAGTGGCCCAGTAATAAAGAATGACCTTAACTATCAAGCCTTCTTCCTGTGCATTGACAGATTTATTGCCTAATGTGTTCATCCCTTTGAGCAAGGCCAAATAACAACTCAAGATGGATCTAAGTCTAAATAACCGTGCTGACACTGAGACACAATGGTTGCTTGTAGTGAAGCTGGAAAAAATCATGAGGAAAGTCCACTTGGCAATGCAGTCTTGACAGGGACGCATAAAATCGTTAACTTGCCTTGTCCAGCTTCCAAAAATCAGGTACCAGTGAAAAATGAGTAAGCATTTGCACCTTTCTGTCATCATGAGAAGTCCTGCAATACTATGGTGCAACAAACATTGCATAAAATCTTCTCTGAAGTAGGAGACTGTTTGAGCATGAGGTGTCTTCTTGTGTGTGGGAGAAAAGCAGAATGAATTAGTTATTCACCAATAAACTGTGCAAGTGAGACATTTCTCCTCTCATTTCTTTTCAGTAGCTGTTTGGAATCACACATATCCTTCCGATGCAAGAAAACATTCCTCATTTGGTTTTCAGTTTGGCATAAAATCACAGAGAGAGAACATAGAAACAGCTGCTGCTCCATATTTGCTTGGTGACCTGGTGATGGCTACATTTTCACACACACATACACTGAAAAAGCAGAAGGTAATACTGTGGTAAATCTTTACTAGGCTGTACTAAAGTCAAAGAACCGCTGTTATAAAGCCACCATTTTCAAAAGCTTTCATAAAATAGCTGTCATTCTTTAACTGAATTTATGCTATCTTGGCAGGCCACACAGCTGTTCTCTTCCTCTCTTGCTGAACTTGAATGTGTCACTAATGAACGCCGCTGACTTAACACTGCACAACAGATTAGCTTTTTTCTTGTAAATGTTATATTCTATTGTAGTATGTTTCAGTTTCAAAGTTTGTTTTAATATTTTATTCTGATTCTGGGCAAGGAGGACTGGCAACCTGTCCATGGTGTAACCCGCCTCTCGCCCGTGACTGCTGGAGATAGGCACCAGCCTCCCCGCAACCCTGCATAGGATGGACAGGTACAGATAATAGATGGATGGATGGATGGGCAAGGAGTAAAACTAATCAGCTATTCATCCATTGTCTTTAGTCACTTGCACGATCCCAGTGTGCTGGGGACTATCTTCGGTGGTCATTGGACAAGGCATGGACTACACCCAGGTGACTTATTCTATCACAGGGCAACCATGTATGTAAACATTTATACCTATTTTTGGTATAACCATTAACAACTATTTTTGGGATAACCATTAACAGTCATGTTTTTAGACTATGGGGTGAAGCAGTAGTATCTGGAGAGAACCCACGCATGTACAGGCAGACCATACAAACTTCATGCAGAAAGAGTTAAAGATGGGATTTCAACCTAAGGGCTTTGGGCCCTAAGGTCATTGGGTAAGAAGCAGGGGCCCTTGACAGGTCGCCAGTCTATCACAGGGCAACACGGAGACACAAAGAACAAACAACAATGAACACACACATATATGCCTAAGAACTATTTAAAGTGATAAATTCACCTAATAATCATATTTTTGATTGTCAGAGTATGTGGAAGAACCCCCCCGTGCATGGGGAGAAAATGCAGACTCCATGCAGAAACATCCCAGGCAGGGATACAAACCCAGGACCTTGTTGCTGCATGGCAATAGTGTTAACCACTGCCCACCTGTGCAGCCCAGTACAAACAATGAATTCAGGAGAATTACTACAGTGTGTAAACCAAATTCTGTTTGGCATTTAACATTTTTAACTAACACATCTGATTATCTCAGTCTTACCAGTTGACCATTCATTCATTCATTATACCAAGGATTTTGAGAAGGTTTGATAAAATGGAAATAAATTATATAATCTAACCTTGAGGTGATTGCTTATTTACAAGTTCAGCGAAGGAGGAGAGCACAGCTAACTAAATTGTCTAAAAACTGATCGAAACATGTCCATGCAGTACTTTTAACTGTATATATGCTTGCAATTGGTAAAAATCATCAGAAAACATGGAAAAATGTCCACAGTTATGCTGATGATACACAACTGTTTTTATCCATAAATCCTGATGAATCCAATCAGTTAGGTAGATTACAGACCTGTCTTGAAGACATAAAAATCTGAATGACTCTAAACTTTCTGCTTTTAAATTCTGACAAGACAGAGGTTGCTGTCTTTGGACGAGGAGCTCTGAAAAAGAAACCGCTTAGTCAATCACTTCATCTGGATGGTATTAAATTGGTCTCCGGTAATAATGAAAAGAACTTCTGTGTTGTTTTTGGCCAAGGCATGACATTCAAATTCCATATTAAACAGGTTTCTAGGATTTCCTTCTTTCACCTTAGGAATATTGCTAATATTAGAAACTGTAACCGCTGTCCAGGAGTGATGCAGAAAAACTAGTCCATGCATTTAATAATTCAAGGCTGGACTACTGTAATTCTTTACTATCAATAAGTCCACAAAATGCAATTAAAAGCCTTCAGTTGATCCAAAATGCTGAAGCAAGACAATTAAATGCACAAATAATATTAAAAAGAGAGATCCCATTTCTGCTGTTTGAGCTTCCCTTCATTGGCTCAATGGTAAATCCAGAATATAATTTAAGATCCTCCTTCTTACATGTCCCATAATAATCAAGCTCCATTTTACTTCACAGATATTTATTTTGCCATATGTTTCTTAACAGATCACTATGCTCTCAGACTGCAGGTTTACTTTGTGGTTCATAGGATTTCTAAAAGTAGAATGGGAGGCAGATCTTTTAGTTATCAGGCTCCTCTCCTGTGGAACCAGCTACCAGTTTTAGTCTGTGAGGCAGACACCCCGTCTACTTTTAGGACCAGACTTAACTTTCCTTTTTGATAAAGCTTATAGTTGCTTGGGTTATTCTGAACTCTCTCTGTAGTTATGCTGCTATAGGCCTAAACCGTTGGAGGACAGACTGACCACTTTTCTTCACTCTGCTTCTTTCTTCATCTTCTATTCTCCAGTTGTATTATTTGCTGTTATTTCAACTGTTAACTTTTCTCAGGGTTTTTCTCTAGATAGAAGCAAAACCTGGTCTGGCAATCTGTTCGGCTGTGATGCCTTGTTGGAGGAGGGAATTGGCTGGGATGATGCTCCCAGTAACTGAACGTTCTCTCTCTCCTGTCATCAACATTTTACTTTCTTTAACATAGAAAGTACTCTTTTGTGTCTTCTCTCTGTCTTCTTCCCAGTCGGTCGTGGCAGATGGCCGCTCGTACACTAACCCTAACCCTGTCTCTATAGCCCCTTTCAAACAGGCCATGAAAAACGGTAATTTTCCGGACTTTGTCTGTTTTGCTTTTGAGTCCAAAAGCAATCTTCTGGACTTTGCCCAGATACCCTTTACCTGTAATTTGACGGATGAAGGCCTAGTAACAAGAGCAGACTTTTCGAGGTATGGTGTTTGCATTCAGATTATCAGGTAATGTTCCTGATAAGATGGAGGGGTGTGGGGCGGTGGGGAAAAGGGGAGGGAGGCAGGGAACGTTGTGAGTGCACACAGTGATGATGCATAAATGTCACTATTTTCCTTTCAGCTTCTCCCTCAATGTCTCTTAAGCGTTTCCATGTGTCCAAAATTGCACACATCACAAAGACGAGCACTGCGAGTAGATCTGCTGTTTCGTCGACCATCTTTGCAATAATCCCTTTGTTTGGGGAAATGAAATGTACGTCCGCCTCACTAAGTTTACGTTATATCCACATACAACCCCCCACTCCCCAGACATCAATCAGTATCCTCCGGTACACTTATTGCTGTGTGAAATCAGCCGAAAGGCAATGATCCGGAAAAAAGTGGTGTATTTGAAAACACAACTCCGGTTAAAGATCGGATGGAATTGTCCGCAAATATTCCAGAACTATGAGTTCCCCAAAAAAATATAGCTATCCAAATCACAGATTCCTCTTTGGTACTAAATAAAATGACTATATCACAGTTTACATTAACAATGACTGCATACGGGCTTTACAGTGGCACAGTTGGTAGTACTGTTGTCTTGCAGCAAGAAGGTCCCAGGTTCCCAGCCTGGGCTCTTTCTGGATGGAGTTTGCATGTTCTCCCAGTGCATCTGCATGCAGGGAGACACAGTCTAAAACATAACTGTTAGGTGAACTGGTTACTCTCAATGGTGTGTATGAGTGCATGTGTGTGTGTGTGTGTGCATGGTTTTTTGTCTTGTTTGTCTCTGTGCTGCTCTATCAACGAATGGTGAAGACAATTTTGTTGGATATATACTGTGAAAGATAGAACCCATATTCCATTTTAGCTGGTTTGCATATAACTTAATTTGTGTCTCGTCAAAGTAACTCAGGAAAACGAAGTTGGTATCATTAAGGCTGCTTTGTGTTCAATGGCTTTTGTTGATTTTTAAGATTTACAAGAACTCGGGGGAGAAAAAGTAAAATAAAAGACTTGACTAAAAGCTACTATTTTTGTCTATATCCCAGTTTTTATTATTCGTTTCTCTGCAGTAATTACCATTTTTAAGAAAGTAGGTTTCACTTGGTCACTCTGGCAAGGGATCAACCCCTCCCTGCAACTAGTGACTTGACTAAAGCAAACCTTAATGGAATCAGGACAAGAAGAGGACCACCCAGAATTTATGGAGATGATCCTGAGAACTAAAGCCTGTCCGGTAACATCAAAACATCTCGGATGGACAGCGCAGTGTTCTCTCATGGAGGGAATTAGTGTGAAATGGAGCTTAATGAGTCATCAGTATGTTGATGTAGCTGTGATCCGGTAGATGGGTGGCAGAGTTGTTTAGTTTGGCAAGTCTGGTGGAGACACCCACTACAAATGGAGAGTGATTGTTATATCAAGTTTCAGCAATATTCAAAAGGATTATGTTTAATTCCAAGGCATTTGAATTAGTAGACAAATTTGTGAAGACTAACATTTCAAAGCTTTGATCTACCCCTAACCTCCAATCCATCTCTCCATCTTCTCTACAACCCCATCCTATACTTCTTGCTATCTGCATCTAAATCTCTCTCCTGCTCTTCACCTGAGGAAGGTCATATTGTAATAAATCAGCCACATATAATGGATGCTGGCAAAACAGTGAACTCTGACTTGCTGAGTACACATATATTTCCACACTTCAAAGAACAATGTTCTCAACAAGAATAATGCTAATGTCAATCCTTTACAGTTCAACTTTTAATCCAAACTAATGCCTGGAACTTTATGAATCTTTACTCTGCTCACTGACAGAGTTTAGGCACATAAATCATCCATCAGCAACACTCAACCAGCTGAAGACACCAGAAACAGACATCTAAACCTCTAGTAGGGCAGACTCTGTTTACTGAATGGGCATTGGAAACGAACCTCAGCTGTTGTTTATTTATTCTGCTCCTGCTGACTTTTAAATTCCAAAGGCTGTATGTTTCTCTCTCCTTAAACTTCTTGGTTTTCTAAGAGGACCTACAGTTGTAAACACATGCATTTTACATCACCAAGGGTTTACCTTTATAGGACAGAAAAAGGAAGAAACATGCCAAACAATCTATAAATCCACAAATCTATCCGAGCAGCATGCTTACCATTAGTGAAATATGGTAATTAAGGTTTTTTTCATAGGAACCAAAGTGAACTATTAAGACTGTTAAGCAGATTTTGTCGACTTTTCCTTTCTCAATTTGTTTCTCCTGTCACACGAAGTTAAAGGTCACTTGGCATGTTGTTGCCAACTTCTGCCAAGATGTGGGAGGTCAGACTCTTTGTCTGTGATGGAAAACCCACTGCCACATTCTTTTCCTCAACTGAAACAACAATGAAACAAAGATATTATCCACAGTAAGCATTTCAGCCTCCAAAATCTTTATAAAAATCATTTAAAAAGTTTTGACACAAAGAGACCAAATTAATAGTAGTAGTATTAATTAGTATTAAAAATGAAATTCTTCTTAAATCTCCTGTTTATCAGATATAGGGTTTATAACCTTTTAAATTCAAAATAACTACTGTATAGGCCATCCTATAATTTAACTAAATATGGAAAAATCAAAACTTCTGGTGTATCCAACACTACAATGTGGTTCAGAGTGTGTGGTCTAGAGGTTTGTTTGTGTGTGTCCATCTTAAGACACTCAGTCAGACCATAAGGTCAGATGTTGACGTAGGTGTGCAGCACAACTGTCCCAGTAAAAATGATACCATAGCATGCTGTGGGTACGGAAAACAAGGTGTTTGTTATTTCACAAACATATTTCACAAAGGCCAACACATTTCCTCAATACGGCTAAAGACCTAAATTAACATTTAGTCCTATTATTTTTAGGATTAAATCTTATTTTTATCAAGGGCGTTTTTTTGGTGTCTGCCTGTAATCTCCCCTTAAAGGGGCTATATGCAACTTTTTTCCCAAAATAAACGTAACAATAGCCTTTTTATTTGACCATTTATGACTCAAACATCTCCTGATGAGCATAGTGACACCTTGTCAGCTCACAGTGGGTGCACCTATAAGCCTGTATCCAATTTTTCCTATTTTCTGTGGGGTCAGATTTTCCCGCGCTGTCAGCGGCTGTGACGTCAAGCGTGTTCATGTTAAATGTTTCAGATCACTCTGCCACCACCGCTAGTCAGCACTCGCAAGTAGTTCAATGGATTGTGCGATTACACAGAAGAGACCAAGGACAACTTTGACACCAATAGTAACTTCACATAAGACTAAATAAGTTAAACAGCTGACAAGTGCCCGAAAAAGATCGAAGATTGAGAGCGACCGGCGTATGAGCGTGCGCTGCGAGAGCGAGCAGAAAGGAAGAGCAGTTCCGTTTTTTGGCCACAGGTGTCAATTGCGAGTTTTAATTTTAGAAAATTGCATATAGCCCCTTTAAAGAGTTTGGCTTAAACAAGTACAATGAGCAAAACAACAGAAAGTTGCCCTCTGTGTTTACATACAGACTGACTTTCAATATCGGAGCTATAGTCATTTACAGTGGCTTACAATTGTATTCGTAGCCCTTGAAATTCTCCACATTTTCATACATTAGGTGCGTTTCCACTATCAGAACTTCAGGGTAATTTACCGGACTTTCATCTATCGGGGTAAATCTATTGGCTCGCTCCTCTCAGGCATTGTATCTCCATACAAAATTGGCTTCTTCAGGAATTTGCTAAGACATCTGCATATCACGTCCGTTTTGGCGGTGAGTAGAGTCACTGATCAGCGCCAAAAGGTGCCTAGAACAGCAGAGAATAACAAGAGATCGACATGGAAGAAGAAGAGGATGGTTGCCATGTTTCTAATTGCTATGTTGTTATACGCAGCTTCGCCAGTAACTCTTCCTTTTTAACAAAGCTGAATGTTTGGCGACTTCTATTCATTTCCCTGTAAGTTACAACCAATCAGCGTTACTTAACCACAGCTCAAACTCAGTGACACTACCTGGCCATTTCTGAGAACATTCCCCAAGACTGGGATTCGGTTGGGTCCTAAAATGGCCTCGAAAACAGCCCTGTCGGGCACACCCAGTATAGTTCCAGTAAAATTACCCTGAAGTTCTGATAGTGGAAACGTGCATATTGTAATCTTAACCCAGCCTATACAAAGAAGTGCAAAACTGTTAAGTAGAAGCAAAATAACATTACATTTTTAAACCTTTTAGCAAATAAAAATCAGAGTGCATCTCACATTTGTACATAGCCATGTTACTCTAATATTGTAAGTAACATCCAATTGTCTACCGTAGTCACTAACTGCTAGAGTCCATCTCTGTGTAAGATTTTTAAGGGAACATTAGTGAACAAACATCATGAAAACCAAGGAACAACCCAAACAGGTCAGAAATAGACTTGTAGAGAAGTTTAAAGTGGAAATTGGTTATTAAACAATATCCTAAGCTCTAAACATTTAACAAAGCACCATTCAATCCATGTTCCTAACATGGAAAAAGTATGGAACTCTGATATTATAAATGGGAGAGTAAGATTTTATTTATAAAAAGCGCTTTATAACAACCGTAGATTCCTCAAAGCACTGGGCAGTGATAAAAGCAGGAATAGATTATATATATATATATATATATATATATATATATATATATATATATATATATATATATATATATATATATATATATATATATATATATATATATATTAGCGCTGTCAAAATTAATGCATTAATGCGGGTCGATTAATTTGTGGAATTAATGCCATTAATTTTTTTAATGCAATTAACGCTGCTTTCAGTGCTCGCTTGTCAGGTAAACAGCATAACAACTGTTTGATAACTGCAAATGATAACAGTGGGAACCAGGGAGTAATGTAAAGGTTTGGTGTTGCTAAATAAATAATCCCTCTTTTAGTCAGAAAATTTTAATTAAAAAATACTTAATTCCTCCCAGAGAGAAATTAAGTGTTGTTGTAGCTCATATTATTTAATTTTTCAAGGAGCTGTTGTAGATCCTGATGGCTGTAAGCAGGAATGGTCTCCTGTAGCAGTCTGTATCACAGCAAAACTGAAGAAGCCTCTGACCGAAGACACCATAGTTGTAGGATAGTCCCATGATGAGGATGCTCAGGGTTGTCAAAAATTGAATAAGAAACTGTCAGCTTTTCATTCAGAAAATGTTAACCAGTTAGTTTGCCTTAGCAACTGGCTAAAAGATGAATAGGTAAAAAGCTCCACATGTAAATGTGATTGTGGAATTCAAAACAAATGTTCCATGCATCTCTCCTGTATTTCCTTAAAAAAAAGAGCAACAGCTTCCGGTTTCATCGTTTATTTACACCAAAAATGTAATGTTACTTTTTCGGTCATATTTGGGAATGTTAATTAATCGTGATTAATTTACAGCTACCCTGTGATTAGTTAGATTAAAATTTTTAATCGTTTGACACCCCTAATATATATATATATATATATATATAGGTCCATGATGGAGCGTAATTCCAGAGGCAAAGAGTTCCAAAGTTTTGGCCCCACCACTGCGAAAGCACAATCCCCACCACTGCGAAAGCACAATCCCCACCACTGTTTATATCTGGAACCTGGGACGACTAGCAGGGAGCAGCAGGTGTTGATCAGAGGAGCATAGTGCTCTGCTGGACAGATGAGGTATCAACATGTTACACAGACATAATGGTGCTAGGCCATGGATGGAGCAAAAAACAAACAGTAAAATATTGAACTGGATACTAAAAGATACTATATTATGGAAAGCATATCCTGCCAGATATAGCGATTCAACAAACTAAGATAATGGGTAAGAAGAGCATTATGTAGAGAAGCCACCAAGACGATTATGTAGTACTACAGGAGCTGTAGAGATCTACAGTTCAGTTGGGAGAAGTAGTCAACAATACAACTATTAGTTGTGCATTTGTGCAATAAATTTGGCCTTTATGTAAGAGTGGCAAAACAAAAGGCCAATAGGCACGTTTCCCCTATTGAAAATTGTGGTTAATTATACCATAACTTCATAGTATGCGTGCTTTCATTACACAAGGGCAGCCTGACAGGGCTGTTTTTGGGGATATTTCAGGAACCGAGTATTTGCCTTAGGGAATGTACTCGGAAATGGTCCGGTAGAGTGGTGGTGAGTGTGGTGGGTTGCATTTTTCATTTATATTTGTTTTGGTGGTAAATCTTGTTTTAAATGTGTGTATAAATGTTACCGAGACGGCCAGAGAGTGTTAGGGGCAGACAGGATGTTACAAATGTTATGCTGTTGGTGCAATTATATGGGACACTGCTAATAAAATTACGAGCACACATTAGATTTAGATTTATTATTATATTTAAAAATAACCAAGTTTTTATGGCAGTCATTTGTTTTTATTTCTGTTGAATTAATCCACAGGTCCGTGTGAATATTGTCTTATAGTTTACCGGTCCGTGGTGAAAAAAAAAAGTATAGGGGACCACTGATGTTGGGGCCACAGGGGAAACATGCAAATGGACAGTGCTAAATACAGGGCAATACAGGAAGAGAACCTGTTGGGAGGTTCTCTTTCTTGAGACTGGGGTGGAGGTTCCTCTTTCAGCTGCACAACAACGTCAAAAACACATAATAGTCTTCTTTACTGTTGACGTCACAATTTAGTTGAGCGAGTGGTGCTGGGTGCTAATGCTAGACAAACAAACCACATTTATCAATTGAAAAAACGCACACAGACAGCCTGGATGTCGTTGTGAAGGCAGAAATGATGTTAAAATAAATGCATCTCACAAATGAGCAAATATAAAACGGAGGAGGTTGTTTTGACAGAAAAAGACATACCAGGGGATTTTCTCTATGGCGACCCTGCTAATGAGTGCCAGAACTCAAGCGCTGGCTTGAATGTCATGGTCAAAGTAAATATGTGTCACTATGAGAGGCTATTCAAAAGGTGCTGAGATGTACTGCAATAAAAATACCATTTGGAGTGGATGATAGTAAATGATATGAACTGAAAAACAAAGGATTCGCTAGGCAAACA